>CM061145.1:5604875-6047375 GCA_030710495.1 Labroides dimidiatus
ACCGGTTTCGGAGCAGGACAACCATCAGCCACCTCCTCTACATGGATGACATCAAACTGTACACCAAGAGTGAGAGAGACATCGAATCCTGATCCACCTAACTCATATCTACAGCAGGAACATCGGAATGTCATTCAGATTGGACAAGTGTGGACGGATGGTGTTGAAGAGGGAAGGTGATCATCACTAACGGGGTTGAACTACCAGAGGGCAACATTGCAGATGTCCAGGACAGCTACAAATACCTGGGGATCCCACAGGCAAATGGTAACCATGAGGAGATGGTGTGGAGGGCAGCCACAGCCAAGTACCTACAGAGGGTAAGACAGGTCCTGAGGAGTCAGCTGAATGGGAAGAAAAAGATCCAGGCCATTAACACCTATGCCCTGCCTGTAATCAGGGTAAAGTAATATTCTGGCCATTGGAAGAGATGAAAGCCACTGATATCAAGACAAGGAAACTCCTTACAATGCATGGAGGGTTTCACCCAAAGTCCAGCACCCTGAGGCCGTACACTAAGCAGAAGGAGGGGGGCCGAAGACTGAGTGTCAGAGCCACTATCCAGGAAGAGACAGCTGGCCTTGAGGAGTATATCAGGAAGATTGCTCCCACCGATGATCTGCTAACTGAATGCCTCAGGCAACAGAAGCCCAGTAACAAGGAGGGGCTAACAAGGGAAGACAAGCCCCTGCACGGCATATACCACATACAAATTGAAGAAGTGTGTGACATTGGGAAGACATACCAATGGCTGGAAAAGGCTAGACTGAAAGCCAAACTCCTCCTACTCGAGTCCAATCGCTTCCGCCTATGTTGGGATTATAGGGAGTTAAATAGAAAGTCTGTCCCTGATCGTCATTCCATACCCCTTATACAGGACATGCTAAACAGTCTGATAGGAAGCTTCTGGTTCTCTGTCCTTGACCAAGGGAAGGCCTACCATCAAGGCTTCCTGGAAGAGTCAAGTCGTCCTCTCGGTGCATTTATTATGACGTGTCTTAATCTTAGAATGGGTCCTGCAGAATCCAGACTGAATATCCCCAGAGGATTCTCTCTTTAAATACACTTTTGTTGTGGGGCTTGTAACGCCCCTTCTTCATATGGTCACATATGATGGGATCGATTCCATTGGTATCCTAAGTAGGTCAGATTACATTTTTTATACAACACCATGACCTCATCTTTATATAATGGTGTTCTTAGTAATTATTTTCCCAGAAAAGGGGGGGGGGGGTAATGCCCTGTGCTTCACCAGACAGTCTCTGCACTCTGAGTTGCAAATGGTTCTATTGGTATCTGATGAGCGCAGGAGCCATTTTTTAAAAAAAGAGTTACGAGCCCGCAAATGTTTGATGTCTCACCATGCATACAGGAGCCATTCCTTAAAAGGTCATGACAATCTGCTCCTGCATACTCAGTGAAACACCAACATCCGCATCAATGCATACATTGAGGCAAAACACACAGTGAGGCACGAACATTGGTATACTGAAGCACATATCAATTGAGTGAAGACGTGCCAACAATCAACCTCTCTTACAGCAACCTTTCTTGCTAGGGGAGAGGGAGGAGTGCATTCAGATAGCCTGTGTAAGGCCCTCTGAAGTGATCCCTTGGAGTTAAGCAGGGTCATTCAGGAAACGACCCCACAATTACACCCTGGGGCTTATATGAATGAGTGGGAATTCCTTTTGGGTTGTCATCGGCCCCTGCTGAGTTCCAGAGATCAATGAAAGAGTGTTTGGTGGGATGACATATGCTTGCCTTATTTTGATGACAATTTGGTTCACTCCAAAACCTTTGAGGATCACCTCGATCATGTGAAGAGTGTTCTTCGCCGCTACAAAAACCATGAGGTAAAATTGACCCCAAAGAAATGTGAAATCTGCAGGAATCGGGTGAGATTCCTTGGAAGGCTTGTCACTAAAGATTGCTTCACCATGGATCCTGTGGATATTTCCCCTGTACAGGAACTGAGGCACAGAACACCTTCCAACATTGGATAGCTCGGGTAGTTGTTGAGGTTTATTTCATATTATCACAGTTATATCCCAAACTTCTCTTAAATAGCAAAACGGCTTCATGACCTTCTTTCTTCACACAAAATTGTGACTGGAATGTGCATACATCCAAAACAGGCCAAGAAAGGTTACTAAGAAGGGTAGTTTCCATCATTGCATCCTTTGTGTGGTCAGCTAACACCAACAAGCACTTGGTCAGTTGCTTGACTTTCTCTCTCAGCCACCAGTGTAAGGGTATCCTGACTTTGAGCAGCCTTTCGTCCTGCATTGTGATGCATCATAGTAAGGGCTCAGGGCCGTTCTCTCTCAGAGGCAGCGAGGAAGTTGGCAGAGATTGCCTATGGATCCAGGACTCTTACTGCCCCTGAGAAATATTACCACCTTCACTTGGGGAAGTTGGAGTACCTGGCTATGAAGTGGGCCATATGTCCGCAGTTCCGGTTTGGGTTTCCCACAAGACTTCATAATGGCCAGGGTTGAGAGTTTGAAAACAGAGAGTTTGAGTTTCTTACCCTGTGACTTCTTCCCTGTTGAAAGAAGCAACCCTACTGAACTCCGAAAACAAAGAAGGGAAAACACCAAATGTACATGCAAGGAAGAGGAACTCAGTTCAGAGGATGAGGAACAGTGGGACTCCATTGTTGGATTGCAACCAAGCCACTCTAACCAGGAGAGTCATCTGACAGCAGAGGCAACTGAGTTTCACCCAGACAACAGAGTAACACTTGCAGATTGGTTCCAGAGTGAAGATGGGTCAGAGCAATTGGAACAAGAAGCTGAAAAACTGTCAACACGAGGACAATCCTGAAACACTGAACACTGATCCACTGCAGGCTGAGAGTGAAGATGAGTGCCCCCAGTCAACTCCCAGTATCCAGAGCAATGCAGAACAATCGCCTGTCTGCTATCACAGACCAAACTGTGACTGAAACTGTGGAAGCCTAGTGGGGAGAAAAAGGCTGCTGGTCACACATAATTAAATTGGAAAATGTACAAACATTTAAAAAGTTTATCCTTCATGGCTAGTGTACATATTGGCTAAGATGTCAGGCAACCACTATGTTACAGTTGCTTTCTTTCAGAAGGGTTCCAGATACCCGTTGTGATGTTGGTAGAAGCAGTGGACTGTTATAGTGCACGATAAAATCTACTGCAATCCTGTGGCATCAACAGGAAATATGTGCCACATGGCTGACTGGTTCCTTAAGGACTTTTGTGGATTGTTAATTCTGACTCCTACTTAGATGTATTTTGCCTGTAAACTATTCATACTCATGTACAAAACCCATAACCAGTGAAGTTGGCACATTGTGTAAATCGTAAATAAAAACAGAATACAATGATTTGCAAATCCTTTTCAACTCATATTCAGTTGAATAGACTGCAAAGACAAGATATTTAATGTTCGAACTGAAACTTTATTTTCTTTTGCAAATAATCATCAACTTAGAATTTAACGGCAGCAACACATTGCAAAAAAGTTGGCACAGGGGCATTTGGAACCACTGTGTTACATCGCCTTCCTTTTAACAACAGTAAACATTTGGGAACTGAACTTTTTTGTTTGTAGAAAGGAGCTTCAAAGTATTGTATCACTCCACTTGAATCACATCACAGCTTTACCAAACTGGAACAGGTCAGGGATGATGTACTGTTAGCCAGTGGTTATGTGGAACAGAATCCAGACCAGGTGAGACAAACCAGGACGCCGTGCTGCAGTGAACCTGACTTCACCCAAACTCACCGTGATCAGAATTTAAAACCAGAGGAAAAGAGAAATATGAAAACAGTCACTAAGAGGAGCCCTGAAACAGATCATCATCATCATCATCATCATCATCATCATCATCATCATCATCATCATCATGAGTCAGTTTCTAAACATTTGGTTTGTGATGAGCTGTGATTAAAACAGTTTGACAGATTAAGAACAAAATGCTGAACACAACTTTATTAAAATCAACATTACACAGAATCCAGAGTTTGTGTCAGATTGATTTTCTGATTCATCATTTAAAAAAAACAGTCTGTCTAATAAATGAGTCCAAACTGTGTCACTGTTTTCTTCAGATTCCTGAACATAGATTTATAATATTACACGTTTATATACATTTAGGGTAAATGTGATTTTTGGATTAAGACATGCTCGTAGTAACAGACAGAAAAATGATTCATTGATTTCATTGAACAGTTTAAAGAATCTGACTCAGACTTTTCTGACTCACTTTTTATCAAACACATTGAAGAAAAACAGTCTGAATGAGGCCTGATTTTTTCAGCATAGAGATGTAAATAAGTCAAGTTCAGTCAGTCAGTTTTCCACTGAGTCCTGCTCTTTGATAACATTCAGACTGATGTGACAGGATAGAAAGAGTCAAAGAATCAGCTGAAGTTTGTGTGTGTTAGTGCAGAGGGTGAACTGTTCTTCAGCAGCTGTTTGTGTTTGTGTAGAGAGGAGGAGACTCTCCCTCCTACACACAACACACACTCACTGAGGAACCAGAAGACAACCTAAACCCAGGATACAGAGGTTCAGTGAAGGTGGTGTTGAAGGTGTGGAGGTGGATCAGTGTGTCAGAGGAGACTCTGTAGAAGGACAGAGTGCCAGCAGGACAGTCCACATACACTGCTACTCTGTCAGAATCAGAGGACGAGGAAAGAGGGAGGTCTGTTACTCTGTTATTGTGAAGGACAGAGTAACCTTCATCAGAGCAGAACAGACTCCAGGACTGATCATTCCATCCAAACACACAGTCAGATCTGTGTCCCTTCCTTCTGATTCCTCTGTAACTCACTGATATATAAACCTCTCCTCTCCACTCGACCTCCCAGTAACAGCGACCAGTCAGACCATCTCGACACAGCAGCTGAGGATAGTAGTCAAATCTGTCTGGATGATCAGGATATGTCTGATCCTCTACCTCATGTGTCACCTCCCTGTTGTTTTCAGACAGTCTGAGCTCTCTGTTTACTGTGTTTGAGTCCAGAGTGAGTTCACAGAAATCTGATGGAGAGAAAAAGACAAAACACAGCAGCAGTTTATCATCAGACACACCTGAAGGCTTTATTCTTTGTTAGCTGACAGTCTGCTGTTTGCTCATCAGGAGTCAAACTGATTCCACACTTACACTTCTTCAGACCAGGTTTTAACATCTGCTGTCCACCATGGTCCACCCTGGAGGAAGAAACACAGTCAGAATGATTTTCTGTCCAACATGAGTCCAAACTGCTGCTCAACATGAAGCAGTGATCCTCAGTTTGTCACTGTGACAGAGAAACAGGCTGAAACTCATCTGAGCCAACTGTCTCCATCACTCTCTCACTTTTTCTGACAGTGTTGAGATCCTGGCAGAAAAAGAAGAACAAAAAGAGTCAAAAAGCAAAGGCTGCCTGTTGCTCTTTGGATCCATAAAGTCCACATCCTGCTCCTCATGTCCTCTTTGAAATGAGTGATGCCAAATCCTGCTCTCCCTCTGATCTGTCTCTTTAAAGTAGTCCGCTCTTTGTAGGAGTCAGCAGGAAAAATTCACGTCTATAATATTTGATCATTTTAATTTGATCAGACAACACTGTCTCCTAGAGATGAGCTCTTTATATTTCTACATATTTTCAATCATTCTGATGTTCTGATGATGTAACATCTGCCTTCTTCATGCTCACACACATTATTAGAGGATGAACGCTCAGATGGGACTTTTTCTATAGAGAACAGAACCATCAAAGAAGTGAAGACATGCTGCTGTTTCTTTTAAACAGAGTTTTGTTTCTATTTGATGCTCTTCTGCTGGTCTGTGTGTTTCCTGGTTCAGGTCCAATCACTACTCTGAAAAGAATCCAACAGATTCAGTCTTTGAACTCTTGTTGTGTGGTTATACCTCAGTGTGTCCAGTCTGCAGAGTGGATCCTCCAGTCCAGCAGAAAGCTGCTTCACTCCTGAGTCTCCTGGATGATTGTAGCTCAGGTCCAGCTCTCTCAGGTGTGAGGGGTTGGAGCTCAGAGCTGAGGCCAGAGAAGCACAGCCTCTCTCTGTGATCAGACATCCTGACAGTCTGAGGTTAGAAAAAGAATCATGCAATAAGAAAAAGTCCACTGATTATCACTATTTCTTTATCTCTAACCTCAAGCAGGGGGAGCCAAAGACCTGACCTGAGAGTTTCCAGTTCACATTGTGGACTCTTCAGTCCAGCAGACAGAGTCTCCACTCCTGAATCCTGCAGGTCGTTGTGACTCAGGTCCAGCTCTCTGAGCCTGGAGGACTGTGAGCTGAGGACTGAGGACAGAGCTTCACAGCTTCTCTCTGACAGGTTACATCCACTCAGCCTGAAGGAGATCATGTAAAGAGAACAAACAAATGTTTTCAGAGTCATGAACAGAATAATTTATGTTTCAAATGTTTCTCGTTCACTCACACAGCTTTGTTTGCAGCTCTGATCACTGGCAGCAGCCTCAGAAGAGCCTCCTCTGAAGCAGAGTATTTCTTCAGGTCAAACAGGTCCAGATCTTTGTCTGATGACAGTAAGATGAAGACCAGAGCTGACCACTGAGCCGGAGACAGTTTCTCTGTGGACAGACGTCCTGATTGTAGGTACCATTGGATCTGGTCCTGTAGTGACCGATCATTGAGTTCATTCAGACAGTGGAACAGGTTGATGCTTTTCTCTGCAGACACATCCTCACTGAGTTTCTTCTTGATGAACCGGACTGTTTTCTGATTGGTCTGTGAGTCACTTCCTGTCTGTGTCAGCAGACCTCTCAGGAGACTCTGATTGGTCTGCAGAGAGAGACCCAGGAGGAAGCGCAGGAACAAGTCCAGGTGTCCGTTTGGACTCTGTAAGGCCTTGTCCACAGCACTCTGATGGAGGTGTTTCAGTTCAGGTTTGACTCTAAAGGTTTTAGACCACCTGGATGCTGTTTGTTGTTCTTTCATCAGGTTGAGTCCAGACTTGGTGAAGGTCAGATGGACATGAAGAGCAGCCAGAAATTCCTGAATGCTCAGATGGATGAAGCAGAACACCTTGTCCTGGTACAGTCCTCTGTCCTCTCTAAAGATCTGTGTGAACACTCCTGAGTACCAAGAGGCCTCCTTGATGTTGATGCCACACTCTGTCAGGTCTGATTCATAGAAGATCAGGTTTCCTTTCTGCAGCTGATCAAAAGCCAGTTTTCCCAGAGACTCCATCATCTTCCTGCTCTCTGGACTCCAGACTGGATCAGTCTCAGCTCCTCCTTCATACTTGATGTTCCTCAGTTTGGACTGAACCAGCAGGAACTGGATGTATATCTGAGTCAGGGTCCTGGGCAGCTGCCCCCCCTCTCTGGTCTTCAGCAGGTCCTCCAGAACTGTAGCAGTGATCCAGCAGAAGACCGGGATGTGGCACATGATGTGGAGGCTTCTGGAGGTCTTGATGTGGGAGATGATTGTTCTGGCCTGCTCCTCATCTCTGAACCTCTTCCTGAAGTACTCGTCCTTCTGAGGGTCACTGAACCCTCTGACCTCTGTCACCATGTCAACACACCTAGGAGGGATCTGATTGGCTGCTGCAGGTCGTGTGGTCATCCAGAGGCGAGCAGAGGGAAGCAGGTTCCCCCTGATGAGGTTTGTCAGCAGCACATCCACTGAGGTGGACTCTGTGACATCAGTCAGGATCTGATTGTTGTGGAAGTCCAGAGGAAGTCGACACTCATCCAGACCGTCAAAGATGAAGAGGAGCTGGAACTCTTCAAACCTGCAGAGTCCTGCTTCTTTGGTTTGAGGAAAGAAGTGATGAACAAGTCCCACCAAGCTGAACTTTCTCTCTTTCAGCACATTCAGCTCTCTGAAGGTGAATGGAAATATGAACTGGATGTCCTGGTTGCTTTTGTCTTCAGCCCAGTCCAGAGTGAACTTCTGTGTTAAGACTGTTTTCCCGATGCCAGCCACTCCCTTTGTCAGCACTCTTCTGATTGGTTCCTGACTTCCAGGTGGGCCTTTAAAGAGGTCTTCTTGTCTGATGCTTGTTTCTGCTCTGTCTGGTGTCCTGGATGCTGCTTCAATCTGTCTGACCTCATGTTCCTCATTGACCTCTCCAGTCCCTCCCTCTGTGATGTAGAGCTCTGTGTAGATCTGCTTCAGAAGGGTTGGGTTTCCTGCTTTAGCGATCCCCTCAAACACACACTGGAACTTCTCCTTCAGCTCGGACTTCACTTTACGGCTGCACTCTGCAGCTTCAGTTCCTGAATGAAGAAAAAAGAAATGTAATGAATGAGCTGAAGCTACAATCAGTCTGATGAGTTTCAGCTTTCAGACATCAGGATGGATTTGATTTGGCTCCTCTCTGAAATCTCTTCAGCTCATCAGTTGTGAACAGTTTGTCACAGCTCATAGATGTGATACAAACGTGTTCATCATATGAAGAGCAGAGTTTGAAATGTAAACCTCTCCCATGTTTCCTCTTTCCATCATGTTAAATGTGTTCAGATCCTCTTACTGCTCTGCAGACACTCAGCCAGCTCCTCCTGCTTCATTCTCCTCAGGAAGTGCAGAGTGATCTTCAGGAACGCCTCTCTGCTCCTCCTCTGCCCTTCATCCTCATCCTCACTCTGACTCTCAAAGCATTCTGGGTAATCTGGACTCAGAGCTCTCTGGATCTTCTTCAGCTGGCTCTTTACAAAGCTGATAATGTTCTCCTGGAGCAGCTGGAACAGAAGAAAATGTCAGGTTGAACTTGTAGAAGGTAACATCAGATCATGTGTGACAGACAGAAAGCCTGCTGGTCTGCAGAGTCCAGCATGGAGACTGGATCACAAAACTGCTTCACCTCTTAGTCTGTGGATGCTCCTGTCTTCTACAAATCAAGTTTCTCTGACATGAACTTCATGTTGGAGAAATCTCCTGGTGTGCTTTCATGCAGAAAAAGTCTGCAGTGACTTTAGACGTGATGTGTTTATTAGAATGAAGCTGAAAGCAGCAGCTGTCATTAACATGAAGCAAAGTGTTTGTGTTGTTTAAAGCTCAAACTGGACTCAGTTTGTGGACTCTGCTCACAAAGTCTGAGGCTGTTTTCCAGTGGTTTCCGTCTACACCAGTGGTTCTCAGACTTTTTACACCAAGTACCACCTCAGAAAGTACTTGAAAGAACCACCATGATGACTGATATTAATCAAGTAGTGCAGTCGGCCTGAGTATTCAGCTAAATCTATACACAGTTCAATAATGAGGTGAGGGTTTTATTCTCAATAAGCATTTTAATTATTTCAAACAATAGAAATACACAGTTTGAACATTAACACTATGTTTAAATGTAAAACATTAAAAGAAACTGTACCATATAAATGACTCCGTACACTTCATGCACGAGTACACGGAAACAATCACTGCGACCGCTCCTCTCGACCGTTATTGTTGATAACGGGGGTGTTAGAGGGCTGTGTTGGACCAAAACAACTTAACATGAGCCAAAAAGTCTCTAAAGTTTTAATCCTGTTCTCTGTGTCTTATTGTGCTGACTCTGATGAGACTGCGCTCCATGTAAACAGACTCTTCATGGTGACGTAGGCGGGCCATGTCTGTGTCTAAAGTCTGGTTCATGTTGGAGTAGTGTGACTACGGGCTGTACTGGCCAGCAGAGGAGCAGCGCTATGGGAAGGGGTAATCGTGCTTGAGTTCAGCACAGTTTGGATGGCCTGTGTGACCGCGCCCTTAATTTGAATTCATTTTATTAATATTTCATTCAGTGATTCCTCCACATGCCACTAATGGCCATCAGCTGTAGTTTCATTTTCCAAAAAACAAATTAGTATTCTTCAAAACAGACCCAACAGAACAGTCAGACTACATTCACATGTAATATGTAGAGGGCAGTTTGGAAAACAGCCTGAGTCTTTGGCTGCATCTCAAAGCGCCAAAGTTCCATCCTTCCTTCCTCCACATAAATTGTTCACTTGAGTATTAGTCCCTCCCACCAGAGATGAAGGAGAGATGAAGGAAATGAAGAGAGGAGAGAGGAAACAAGGAGATTTGTTTCAAGAGAAATGAGACGTCCTTTCCTCCAGAGCGTCACATGAAGCGACATGTTTTAGTGATGACAGCATCAGCTGATCACCTCTGGATCATCTGTCAGTCGGCTCTAACAGCTGATCACCTCTGGATCATCTGTCAGTCGGCTCTAACAGCCGATCACCTCTGGATCATCTGTCAGTCGGCTCTAACAGCCGATCACCTCTGGATCATCTGTCAGTCGGCTCTAACAGCCGATCACCTCTGGATCATCTGTCAGTCGGCTCTAACAGCCGATCACCTCTGGATCATCTGTCAGTCGGCTCTAACAGCCGATCACCTCTGGATCATCTGTCAGTCGGCTCTAACAGCCGATCACCTCTGGATCATCTGTCAGTCGGCTCTAACAGCTGTTTGTGTGTCTGCTCATGTGCGCTGTAATAACTCTAATCAAATAAAAACAGTAACAGAGCTTTGTCTGTGTTTTTAACCTGTTTAACAAACACTTTCACATGAAGAAAACCTGACCTCTGATTATTCTGTGTCCTGTTTAGAAGCACACGGATCACTTAACCAGAAAAAACACCTCATTATTGGATTATTTATTAATTATTGATCCTTTATCTAGAACTGATCATAAACCCTGAAACCTATTAAATGAACCTAGTTTATGATGTCTCAGGAACACTGGATATTAGTTATTTATAAGGTTTCAGGGAAAACAGAAATCCTGTTACTCTTTACAGACCTCATGCTCATGAATGAAACTTTTTGACCTCTAAAGGAAATGTCACAAGATTTTTTTTCCTACCAGTTTTAAATTCTCTTCATAAAAAAGAGAATAAACAGGAAAATAAATGAGAGAAAACAACTGATGATGAATATTTATTTTCTATCCGTTATTGAACTTTATGAATGAAACAGATAAATTTGTCAGTGATCCTCTGTTCTATTGATTTTATGATGGTTGTGTTCAATATTTTAACTTCAAACTCAAATTCACACTCTGAGCGTGTGCAGCTCAGAAATGTGCGGCTTCATTCAATCAGTCAAACACTGAGTGTGAAGAGAATTCAGGCAGAGATGATGTTTGCAGGGTAACCAGGAAACTATTCAGAAAGATCCAAACAGAATGAGTGTGTGCTCTGAGGCTCAGGAGGAGCTGTGTGTGTGTGTGTGTGTGTGTGTGTGTGTGTGTGTGTGTGTGTGTGTGTGTGTGTGTGTGTGTATGTGTGTGTGTGTGTGTGTGTGTGTGTGTGTGTGTGTGTGTACATTTACACACCATCAATATGGAGTCATCCAGCTGTGTGTGATGCTGCTGGTCAGACTGACCAATGGGAGCCTCTGATCTCTGCTGCTGAACTCTGTGGAACAAATAGAAGATCATGTAGTGTTTATAATATAATGACACACAGTGTTGATGTGATCGACTCCATCTGCTGGATCCTCCTACAAACACAGGACACACATGAAGATACATGCTGAGTCCACTTCTTTCTGCCTCCAGTCCTGTTTCCTGCTGTTGGATCCTGATAGAAACACAAAGACTGAAACATGTTCAGCTTCACAGAGAAAACACCAACCACAGCTGGGATCAAATGTTTCACACACAACAACAGGAAGTTCACTTTGAGAGGCTCACCTTTCATCAACACTCATCTCTGCAGATTTGAAATCAATAAAATGACCCTTAGACTGATCACTCTTAAAGGAGACACAGCTGGGTCCAGGTCCAGGTCCAGGTCCAGGTCCAGGTCCAGGTGAGTCTGGTCTCTGATGTTTGACACTGACAGAATCACAAACACTGATGAATAAACATGAACACTGAAAATCTTCCAGCTTTGAGTGCTGCTGAAATTTAACACAAACTTTTCCAATGTTTGAATTCTGATAAAAACACAGTGATGGATTTTTACTTTCGATGTTTAGACCGACGGACAGATTTGAAGAGAAGAGTTTCAACCATAGACCGATCACTCTTTAAGGACACAGAGCTGGGAGCAGGTCCAGGTCCAGGAGAGTCTGGTCCATGCTGCTGCTTATTGCTTCAGAAACACACACACACACACACACACACACACACACACACACACACACACACACACACACACACACACACACACAGAGCTGTGAGTGTGAATAATGATGGTGCAGTGATGTCAGGTCATGGACAGTTAGAGATCCTGGTCTCACCTCTGAGCTCTGGTCTGGCTCTCATGGTCCCCACACAGAGGGAGGGTTTTAGAGGGAGGGGCTCCCTCCTCTCTGTCCTCACACTGATTCATAGCAGAGCCCCCACCTTCACACAAACACAACAACATGTTCATTCATTACAACAAGCTTCACAGCACAGGACACACATCAGTTCTCCTTCCTCTCAGGAACATGACTCAGATATTCAGGACTGACACAAACCTTGTTGGAGCCCCAAACAGGATCTGAGGAGCCCAAACTCAGACCCCCACACTCTCCCATAAACACACTATGGTGACCACAACAATATGTAACACACATTTTATTGTCCAACCTTCATCCAGCTCTTCACTTCAGAGTATAAAGAGTTAATAAATCAAAGCACCTGAGCCAAGCTGAATGTTCTTGATGAATGTTCTTATTTGGTTCCACTGATCTTTTTTCTATTTTTAGTTTTTTCCTATTTGCCATATAAGAAGTGTCGCCCCTGAGCACTGCCTTAACAGCCTCCCATAATGTTGAGTCATCGACATCATCTGTGTCTTTTGTAGCTATGATTTTTGGCAACTTTACTGACACAAATTTCACGAAGCTTTTATCTTTTAAAATGGTGTTATCAAATCTCCAGAGGTCTGTACTACGAAGCTGGATTTTCTCTTAGCGAGGTAACTTCTGGGTTAACCCTGGATTTTCTGTCCTACGAAGCTGGTTCATTTCTTAACAGGATGAATCACCGTGGTAACGTATGCTGAACAGCTAACCTGCTCCGGAGCATTGTGATAAGAGATCAACGAGTAGAAAAACAACACCTCCTGACCAATCAGCTTTCTTGGAAAAGACCCTGCCCATTTTTAGAAGACCCCCCCACACACACACACACTCTCCCATAAACACACTATGGTGACCACAACAATATGTAACACACATTTTATTGTCCAACCTTCATCCAGCTCTTCACTTCAGAGTATAAAGAGTTAATAAATCAAAGCACCTGAGCCGAGCTGATCCAGGCTGTCAGACCGGTTCAGACACTCCCTGTTTTCTCACTGATGGTGTGACTCAGATTCCAGTCTGACTCGACTCCTCAAACACAAACTATAAAACAGATCAATCTCTGTAAAATCACTGCTCTTTAACTCAGAGAGAAACTCCACAACACGTTTCAAACAGCCAATCAGCATCCAGAAACATTTCTACAGTTCAACAGTGATCCAGCAGCATGTGAGCTCAGTGATCCTGATCATCAAACAGGGACAGGTTTCTCTGGAGGGATCCTCACCTGTTGAAGTGAGTTCAGGTCAGCTTACAGACACTTTCCAGCTTCATGTGTGGAGAGAAGAAGCTGCTCGTCTGAGCCTCGTCCGTCCTGGGGTGCGTCTCAAAGCGCCAAATGTCCATCCTTCCTTCCTCCACTTGCGTCGTTCACTTGCGTCTTAGTCCCTCCCACCAGAGATGCATGGGAGAGATGCAAGGAAATGAAGAGAGGAGTCGAGGAGGTTCGTTTTAAGAGCATTGAGACGTCCTCTCCTCGGGAGCGTCAAATGACACGACATGTTTTGGTGATGACGGCATCAGCTGATCACCTCTGGATCATCTGTCAGTCAGCTCAATAACTCCAATAAAAAAAAAAAACAACAACAGAGCTTTGTCTGTGTTTTTAACCTGTTTAACAAACACTTTCACATGAAGAAAACCTGACCTCTGTTTATTCTGTGTCCTGTTTAGAAGCACACGGATCACTTTACCGCTAAAATGCGTCATTATTAGATTATTTATTTATATTCAGCCTAGAGCGTATCTGATCGCGAACCCTGAAACTTATTAATATAATCTAGTTTATGATGTCTCGGGAACTCTGGATATTAGTTATTAAAATTAGATCTCAGGGAAACAGAAATCCTGTTACTCTTTACAAACCTCACAGCTGTTTTTTCTCTCAGACTTAAATTCTCTTCATAAAGAAAACGAGAATCAGCAAGAAAATGAAGGAGAGAAATAACTGATGACCAATATTTATTTTCAGTCTTTTTTTACTGCACTTTATGAATTATTTTTCCGTTAGATGATGAATTTGACCTGAACAGTTTTACAAACTCAGCAGTGATCCTCTGTTATATTGATTTTATGACGGCTTTCTTCAGTATTTTGAGCTTTAAACTCACATCAATCTTTTTTAACTCCAGCTTTATGAGCTGTTTCAGGATCATCCTCTGGATACTGACTGTTTTCAGCTCCGTCTTTTCGCTCTCATTAAACTCCGGTGATCAGAAGTTTCAGAGTTTCAAGGCTGAGCCGCTGCAGCGTCCAATCAGTGAGTGACATCCCATATGGGGGCGTGTCTGTCGGTGAAAAGACTTCCGCAAAGGCAGCTCTTGTGTCTCCTCGATTATCGCTCCTCCGATCAACCTCCTCCCTCCTCTCTCCTCTCTCCTCTCTCCTCTGGCCACAAATAACGCTTTGGGACACCCTTCACTATGGCGCCTCAGAAAGTACTTACGGTGCCGCGGAGGAGAGAGGAGAGAGGAGACTGCATTTTGGCGCTTTGAGACGCACCCAGTGTCATATTCCACATAGATCACATGATGCAGGTCTACAATCTGAGCACTAGATGGTGCTGACTAACCTTCTAATGGAACAAACAGCAGTCAGATGGGATGAAGCAGCCGTGTGGATCACTCTGATACTCCACTCTGTTTTTCTTATTCTCAAACCCTACAGTCTGCCGTCATGGTTTTTGGAACAACAACTCAACTTTTTTACATCAAGTCATCAAGTTTGTCAACAACAAAGACAGTCCTAAAGATGGTCCGAACTTTAGGGTTCAGGTTTTAACCATCCCAAACCAACTTCTTACAGGAAGTTTCAGTTTCAATAATACTGAACTTTTCTGGTAGCTTTGGTAAATACCGTGCTGCTTCTGGAGGCCTTGATCACAGTTCATCATGTGGCAGCACCATGGCAGGTCCACATACAGATAGTGAGGCTCTGATTATATATTTGATCACCAAACTGGTGAGGAGGAGAGAGGCCAGGAAACTGACGGTGAGGATGGGTTAGCATACACGGGTCTTGTGATTTTGACTGCTGTGAACAAATCCAGAAACTGATCTACCTGCAGTTTACAGGACGCAGAGTCTGCTCAGACAATTTTTTCAAGCCATCATGAAATGACCACCAGAAACTTTACATGTTGTCACAGGTGGTTCTGTGTGTCAGCCGTGATACAAGACAAGGCCGTCCTCAAGAAGACAAACTGGCAGCTATCAGGGAGGTTTGGGACAAGTGGGTGGAGCTCCTGCCACTCATCTATAAGACCAGTCCAAACGTCACAGTGGATGATCTTCCCCTAAAAGTGACCAGAGGCTCATCCACTGTGATGAGAGAGAACATGTGTGTGTGTGTGTGTGTGTGTGTGTGTGTGTGTGTGTGTGTGTGTGTGTGTGTGTGTGTGTGTGTGTGTGTGTGTGTGTAGAGAGAGTGTTCTAGTTTCTTGATGAATGTGGACCAGGTTTTGTAGAAGTCAGCTGTTTTATGGTTGAGTGAGGCTGACAGTTTTTCTAGGGATATATGTTCCACTGGAAGCTTTTTCACATGTGTAATCTTTATGTTTTGTTTTGAATTCCAGTTTAGGAGGATTGTCTTCTCGGCTGTGAGGGGTGCACTAGATGTATGGTTTGGTATTTGTGTTTCTGATGTGTCTCCTAAAATGCAGAGCTGGGGGGACAGCAGGATGTGACTGTCCAGTGTGTGAGATCAGTGATTTGGGACCTGGACCCAAAACTGTCTGACTTGGTCCAAAGCGTATGCATAGTCAAGTACCACATCATATCCAAACTTCTGTTTCTGTTTCGTCCAGTCTCCACAAGCATCATGACTCCAGTTAAACTTTGTGTTAAACTCATCTGTGGGACAAACCAAGTGGAGACAAAAAGAAATCTTCTGTTCCAAAGTAAAACAAACGGAGGTCTGAGAACATCTGACCTCTTTTTTTTGTCTTTTAAATTCTCTTTGTTAGAAATGTTTCTAATACACCAAGCAGGAGAACCAACTGGTGGAAAAAACCACAAACACTGGAGCAAATAAAAGAAAGAGGGAGGTCAAAGGTGGAACAATCCAAACTCCTCTTTGGAGACTTTCTGACAGATCATGGAGTGAATAAGTGAATGAAGAGAGTCACATGTTGAGCACATCACAAATTCTCAAATATAACCTGCTCCATTCAAGCAGTTTGTATCGTCCACGTTGTCTGACAGGAACTTGTGTTGAAACACGTCTGACTTTGTGTCTAATTCACTGGAGAGAATGAGTTTATTCACATTTGGTAAGAACACAACATGAAGACAAACAGCTCTGCAACAACAGGTTAGGACCTTCAGACTGCCCGTGTCAAACACTTCAAATACAGCATGTAGTGACTCATCTGCTCTGATTTTAGTCTCTGTCTGGGTGCAGGAGTGAGATGTTTTTGACGCACTTCTTAAAAAAGTCCAGTGTCCAATCCCAGGTTATTGTTGCTTTATTTCTTTGCTTTATGCTCATACACAGCATGTTAAAAAGTTCAGTGGACACTCATGTTGTCTCTCAGGTGAGTCCAGGAGGAGCTGTCCGTCCTCCTGTCCTGGGAGTGGTGAGGTGCTGTTGCTGTCCGAGGTGCTGAACCACATCAGATAAAACCTGTTGTGTGAGTGGTCTTAAAGCTCTTTAAAGAGCCACCTCCCTCCACTACAGAGATGATTTCCACTCTGTGAGGATGTGTTCACAAAGTGTTTCATACACACTGACCTGCAGCAGGACGTCCACTGGAACAGGAATCTTAAAATAACACCTTATTATTATTATATTGGTGTATTTATTCCCCTAACTCCAGCACAATGATGGATGACTCATCAGGTTTTTTCTCTCTTCATCTCCATTTTTCTGTTTTTAATGTCACTCAAAGAGTTTGAATCTATGAGGTTTATGTGTCTTGTGCACTCAGACGTATTCCTCTATTGATGAGTTTTATCCTGAACGAAGCTTTATTAAATATATTTTCACTTGTACAAATGTAAAAATAAAATCAGTGAATATAATTGAAGGTGTTTCTGATCCAGTCACACAAAGGGTTATTTAATTAATCCTCCAGGAGATTTTGGTCATCACACAAGTCATGGAGATGGAGCCTGAGCTGGAGCGACTGCAGGACCAACTAAGTGAGATCCTGATAAAATTAAGAGCCGAGCAGCTTCAAGAAGTGTGTTTTAAAGTAAAGATCTCAGCTGACAGTAAGGCAAAGAATCACGCGCTGACAAGGATAATAAGTGAAACAACTGAAACAGTTATTGAGGATGAGGAGGTGGCTCAGGCATTGCTGGTTTGCTTAATTTCAGTTGCAAAAGAAATGAACACAAGTGATGACCAAAGCCAGGCACTGGAAGATAAAACCAGTAAAGATGCTGTGGCTTAAGCTAGCTTACAGGAGCATGAAGGAACATGAAGCATTACAGTTAATTTTCAAGACATCTGCTAAGAAACTGCGTTACGTTCATCTCAAAAGTCAATTTTAAGTACACATGTAAATCTTTTTGAGACAAATCTCTCCCTATATGTTTTACATCCTTGGGACAGATAACCACTTTGTCCACATTTGAAGCAATGATCACTGTGTGTGAATCTCTTCGAAACAGCATTACATTTGTCTCAAAAATAATGCGCGTTGGTTAACCCACAAACGCACTTTTAACAATTCACAAGCATAATTAAGATTTACAAATGATAAGTCATGGTAAATGCACTCTGGAAAATTAAAAAAACACGTGTACAGGTACTACCTGAAAAGTTAAAATATCAAGTAAAAGTTGTTTTATTTTGGCACTTCAACATAAAAGATGAAACCAACAAATTTTATTGAGCCATTACACACAAATTGACATATATCAAGCAGTTCCTTGTTGTAACTTTGCTGATTAAGATTTACAGCTTATTAAAACCACAAACCCACAAACTGAGAAAATTAGAATACTGTGAATAGCTTCAGTTTCGTAGGTTCAAAGAGTCAAATTCTAATCAGGCAAGTAATCCTAAACACCTGCAAAAGGGTCCTGAGCCTTTAAAAAGTCTGTCTTGGGTTGGCTCAGAGGATTTCAGACATTGGGAAGACTGCTGATCTGACAGTTTTGCAGAAAACTATCATTGACTCCCTCCACAAGGTGGGAAAAACACAGAAAATGATAGCAGAAGAAGCTGGGTGTTCTCAGAGTGCTGTCTAAAAGCACATTAATGGACATTCAAGTGGAAGGAAGAAGTGTGGAAGAAAACGGTGTACAAGCCAGAGAGATGACCGCAGTCTGGAGAGGATGGTCAGGAAAGGGCCATTCAAAAGTGTGAGGGAACTTCATAAGGAGTGAACCAATGCTGGAGTTGTTGCTTCAAGAGAAACAACACGCAGGTGGATGCTGGACATGGGCTTCAAATGTCAAATTCCTGTTGTCAAACCTCTCCTTAATAGTAAGCAGAGCAGAGGTGCCTTTCATGGGCAAGAGAAAAGAAGGGCTGGTCTGTTGCCCGGTGGTCAAAAGTCCTCTTTTCTGATGAGAACAAGTTTTGCATCTCATTTGGCAACAAAGGTCCCAGAGTCTGGAGGTAGACTGGAGAAGAGCACGAGAGAAGATGCATGAAGTCCAGTGATAGGTTCCCCCAGTCTGTGATGACTTGGGGATGCATGTCAGCTGCTGGTGTTGGTCCTCTGTGCTTCATCAAGTCAAATATAACCGCAGCCGTCTACCAGGACATTTTAGAGCACTTCATACTTACTTCAGCTGAACAGCTTTATGGAGATGCAGACTTAATCTTCCAGCAGGACTTGGCACCTGCTCACAATGCTAAAAGTACAAAGCCCTGGTTCAACGACCATGGGATTACCATGCTTGATTGGCCGGCAAACTTACCTGACTTGAACCCCATTGAAAATCTGTGGGGCATTGTCAAGAGAAAACTGTACGGGAAGAGACCAAATAATAAAGAATAGCTAAAGGCCGCAATTGAAGCATGCTGGTCTTCCGTAACCCCTGAGATATGCCACAAACTGGTAGCATCCATGCCACGCCGGATAAAAGGCGCAAGAGTTTAGTTTTGGAGGCCTCACATTTTTGTATTTAAAATTCTTTTTTACATTGACTTTATATAATATTCTAATTTTCTGAACTTTTGAATTTGAGATTTTTTTAAGCTGCAAAACCTGATCAGCAAAATCCAAAGAAATAAAAACTGTTTATTTGCACATAATTTGTTTATGTAATATGTTAAATTCACATTTTAAGTCGAATTGCAGAAATACAACAACCTTTCCAGGATATTCTAATTTTCTGGGTAGTACCTGTATATCGTGGGTTTATTTGTGGATCTTAAATACACATGTGTAACTTTTTGAAACGAATCTCTCCCCATAAGAACCAGAAGGATTCCAACAGACAAGACAGGACAAGTTGATATGTCAGCTAGCACTGTACACAACAAATTGAGAAGAGCTAAATTTTGGGTGTTCTTGATATTTCAGCAGGTGTAGAGTTAATTTAACATAAGTTAAATCCCTGCAAATGTACTCTTAGTTGAAAAAGAGTTGGAGTCAAAAACGAGTGCAAAAACAGTGTCAGTCAAACATATCTTTAAGTGTCATATCAGAAACTTTAACTCTGAATTTTTTATTTTGAACTTTTACTTTGAATCACATGCTGCAGCTCTTTAATTATGATTATTAATTAATGTACTGTGCTATCCAACATGAAAGTAATTTAAACGTTTGTATCTAAGGTTCTGAGGTCCTTTGGAAACATGGTAGATGATATTCCTGGAATTTGTTATGGTAAGATATGCAAAGTGGCATTATGATATTCATGAATGCATGGAAATAGTTGCCCCCCATTTTATTTTTTATTTGTTAAAGGTAATGTCTATAAGAAGAACTACTGTTAAAGTCGATTTTGACTATACTGTAGTGTAATCCAGGTCGGCCAGCAGAGGGCGCTCGGTGCCTCATGCATCAGTAGCTGACGTCCCGTCAGAAGAAGTCTTGTCAGTAGTGATGAAGCAGCGTACAGATCGAGTATTGAGCGCGCTGCTGTTCACCTTTATTTTCTACTTTTGCAGGTAACCTGTGTTGTTAATGATGTTTGTGAAATAGACAACAGTAGTGATAGATTGTAAGTGCCTTAGAGTATAACGGATGTTGAGCTAGAGAGCGAAGTAACAAGTGTATGGAGTTGTAAAAGCAACTAGCCACGTTGTGCAGCTAAGATGGCGGGTTCGTAGTCCGTGGCAACCGCGGTAATGAACCAGAGAATTGTTTCTTGTCTGTATGAGTTCAAGTGATATAAGCTAACTAAAGAGAAAACTTTGAGTTTGTGGTCAGAATCCATGTTTAACAGAGTAGACGTTTCGTTTTGGAAGATGCCTGTGTGAAAGGAGAATCTGACATGAGTGTTGTATGAAGCCGAGTGTGAGGCTAAGCTAAAGAGCCCGTGTCTTATACCAGTGCTAACACAGATATTAAGCCATGATAAAAGTCCTTGTTTCTCACACGTGTATTTTTGGTTAAAGCTACACTAAGCGTTTTCTTTGTATTTGGAGAGAGTGTAAAACACTTTATGTTCAGTTCATTAGGGTAGAATGCAGTAAGACTACAGTAAAAAGAAGTGGTTTAAAATAGATTCAGTGTGATAAATACAGTTCATAAGAGTGATGGATAAGAGGATAAAAGAGTGATTAAAAGCAAAGGTTAAAAACACTAAAACTTTATTTTGAGTTATTAAGGCATCTGTTCATAGAGTAAAATGCATATGATGCATTTGTCAATACATTTATGGAGCAGTACTTATATAGTGCTTTTCTAGTCTTTCTGACCACTCAAAGCGCTTTACACTGCTAGTCTCATTCACCAATAAACAACACATTCACACACTGATGGGAAGACATTCTGTTCTAGGAACCATCAGTTTTACCTAATCCATTCACACCCATTCACACTGACCAACAGTGGGAGCATTTTGGGGTTCAGCGTCTTGCTCAAGAACATTTCTACATGTGACTGCAGAAGCTGGGAATCGGACTCTCAATCTTCAGATTGAGAGATTACAACTCTACCACTGATCCACCGTCATCCCATTAAGGTGATGTATGTTAGATGACACTTTTGAAGAGTGAGAAAGTGATGTCATGAGTTATGTTTCAGTACTACTATGGTATTGTATTCTATAGCACAAGTATATTGTGTCCTGTTTAGTATAGTGCTTAGAAGAAGTCTTGTCAGTACATGATGAAGCCGTGTACAGATCGAGCATTGAGTGCGCTCCTGCTGACCTTTATTTTCCGCATTTGCAGTTCCTGCAAAAAAAAGATATTAAAAAAATAAATATTTTGTTTTTTGCTGTCTCAAAATAAATTAAACTAATTTTAAAACAACCTTAAATATTTTTAATCTGTCATAATGCCATCTTTTTCAAGACTTCATTGAGTACATGAAGTTTTTATTTGGATTGTGATTTTTATTTTTAGATCTAGAAATTCATTTGGTGGCAGACGAATCAGAGTCATCAATATTGCCAGACCCGTCAGCATCACCAGCTTCAACATCTGACCCGTCAGCATCACCAGCTTCAACATCTGACCCATCAATATCACCAGCTTCAACATCTGACCCATCAACATCACCAGCTTCAACATCTGACCCATCAGCATCACCAGCTTCAACATCTGACCCATCAACATCACCAGCTTCAACATCTGACCCATCAATATCACCAGCTTCAACATCTGACCCATCAACATCACCAGCTTCAACATCTGACCCATCAGCATCACCAGCTTCAACATCTGACCCATCAACATCACCAGCTTCAACATCTGACCCATCAACATTACCAGCTTCAACATCTGACCCATCAATATCACCACTTTCAACATCTGACCCATCAATATCACCAGCTTCGACATCTGACCCATCAGCATTACCAGCTTCAACATCTGACCCATCAATATCACCACTTTCAACATCTGACCCATCAATATCACCACTTTCAACATCTGACCCATCAGCATCACCAGCTTCAACATCTGACCCATCAACATTACCAGCTTCAACATCTGACCCATCAACATTACCAGCTTCAACATCTGATCCATCAATATCACCACTTTCAACAACTGACCCATCAATATCACCAGCTTCGACATCTGACCCATCAGCATTACCAGCTTCAACATCTGACCCATCAGCATCACCAGCTTCAACATCTGACCCGTCAGCATCACCAGCTTCAACATCTGACCCATCAACATTACCAGCTTCAACATCTGACCCATCAATATCACCACTTTCAACATCTGACCCATCAATATCACCAGCTGCGACATCTGACCCATCAGCATTACCAGCTTCAACATCTGACCCATCAATATCACCACTTTCAACATCTGACCCATCAATATCACCACTTTCAACATCTGACCCATCAGCATCACCAGCTTCAACATCTGACCCATCAACATTACCAGCTTCAACATCTGACCCATCAACATTACCAGCTTCAACATCTGACCCATCAATATCACCACTTTCAACAACTGACCCATCAACATTACCAGCTTCAACATCTGACCCATCAACATTACCAGCTTCAACATCTGACCCATCAATATCACCACTTTCAACAACTGACCCATCAACATCACCAGCTTCAACATCTGACCCATCAATATCACCACTTTCAACATCTGACCCATCAATATCACCACTTTCAACATCTGACCCATCAATATCACCAGCTTCTTCCTGTTCAGATTCAACTATTATTCTTTCACCCACAAGGAAGAGGATGAGGGGCTTTAGAGAACTTGATCGTGATGAAGCAAAACAGGTAAATACCAAACTATACAAATACATTGTTAGATCACCACTACTTGAACCATTTTTTAGCCAAAACCAGTACACATTAAAACGTCAGTCTATACCCAATTTGACAAAGCTTACTTTAAAAAAAAAGATTTTTCATTTGCTAATAAAAGATTTTTAAAAATGTTAACAATATATAGTTTGCAGAAAGTTGAAACTGTTTTGAGGTCAAATCCAAAAGGTGAAGAAATCTTCAGATGCAGCACGCAGGCAGATGCTTAACATACTGATTGCAGAAATGACAGATTAATATGGGTAAAAAAGAATAAAAATTCATTAAAAATCAATCACAAAAATCAGTTGGAGGCATTAAAAATAAACTTAATGAATATTTTCCTTCAATAGGAGAGTTCCACCAACAAGTGTGAGGGCAAGTTACACACAAGGAGTTTTGACGCTTTTTCCATATCTTCAAGATCCGTTCTCAAAAAATGGATATGTAAGTGTTTGTGTTGCTTTATATTCCAGAAAGTGGGCTGTTAAAGTACTTGTGCTACTGTACAATATTTATCCTAATTTGGTGGGGGGGGGGATTGGTTCTTTTTCTGGTGTGTCTTTGCGTGTACACATGTATGCATGCATGGGCAGGAACATTACTATGATGCCGAGGCAAATACAGGCTATCTAGCCTGGAGACTCAAGACAGTCCAATGCAACCCGTGCAGTGGCCCACACAAGCGTTCCAGACCACAATTCCAGGACGGTCCAACTACACACAGAGAATCTCTATTGCTTGGTGAACAGATGTTTGATGAGGAGTGCAGAGAGGCTCTCTCTATAATAACATACTGAACAGTCCCATCTTTGGTCAAAGAAAACATGAAAGCAACCTTTGAATACAGACAGAAGATGGTCCACCACAAGGATGCAACATCTTCAGTGTTGGATGTCTTTCCTCGTTTCCTTGACATACATGGATTAGTAATGCTATGTATAGAATATTTTATTGCATACTCAATATTTCGTAACCTAATCTTCGTCAGTGCAAAGCACCCATAACCTCTAACTGGACATTGTGTCTGTTTTAAAAGATTGACCAGGACTTTTCCTTAATGTTTGCCAGAACCTTCCAGATATTTCGTCTCCAAAGTGTCCGTCATATTTCAAGCAAAAAGTCATTGCAGAAAGCCAGCGTCTTCCTTCAAGTATGTATGTGGAGGCGCTTCAGGCAGCTTTTGACCCAACAGAAGAGAATAACTGGTATATGTGTTTCACTGTATGTAAAATACACTCATTTGCTATTTTTTTATGACGCTCAATATACAACATTATGATTGAACAAATGAGCCATCTTGAAATAAATGTATGTAAAAGTGTAATAAATCAAGGAAGCCAATTTGAATTTTATTTTTTACCAGGTTCAGCTAACCTTTTAAGCACAATTGCAACTGAAGTAAAGCAATAACACTGTCAAAAACTTTTCTCTGTCTCCTCTCCTCTGTTCTCTTATTTGTCTACAAGGCTGGGATGGTGATATGTCATCACTCCTGATGCTGTTGCAACTCCTGCCTCCTACATCAAGAGGCCACAAAAAACAGCAAAGATTAGCTCAGCACAGGCAGCCAACCACCTGGTTAGATATCTTAAGGTATGTATCATTAGCTTGTAATAAAAGATGTATCTCACTATGTACACACACACAGACACACGCACACACACACAAACACACACACACACACATATATATATATATATATATATATATATATATATATATATATATATATATATATATATATATATATATATATATATATATATATATATGTAAACAGCCCCCACTCCCCCGCCCGCTGTCTGCCTGGAGCCAGAAGCCACTCTGACCCCTCCTCCTCCTCTAAGACCGCAATTGTCCGAGGGGGGTCCATCTCATCCCCTTTCCTCAAGCTCCCAGTCTTACAGCTCTCCCTTACCTGACGACTCAACCCCCCTCTCTCCTGACACATCCATGATGTCATTCACCGCTGACCAGGTCAGAAGACAGCTGATGAGACTTCACGCAGGTAAGGCTGCAGGCCCTGACAGCGTCAGCCCCAAGGTGCCCCCCAGCTCTGTGAAGTACTCCGCCACATCTTCTGCATGAGCCTGACTCTCCAAAGGGTTCCTGTGCTGTGGAAGACTTCCTGCATCGTTCCTGTACCAAAGACACTGCACCCCAGCGACGCCAAGGACTACTGACCGGTAGGGATGACGTCTCACATCATGAAGACTCTGGAGAGACTCATCCTGGACCTGCTTCGCCCCATGGTCATGCCTCTTCTAGATCCCTTCCAGTTCGCCTACCAGCCCAAACTAGGATTTTAGGATGCCATCACCTTCCTGCTAAACCGAATCGACGACCACCTGGACAAGCCAGGCAGCACTGTGAGGGTCATGTTCTTTGAAATTTCCAGTGCTTTTGACACGATTCGACCGGCTCTACTAGGTGAGAAGATGGCAGCAATGCAGGTTGATGCTCCTCTCATCTCATGGATCGTTGACTACCTGTCTGGCAGACCACAGTATGTATGCCGTACACACTGTAAGTCAAACAGAGTGGTCAGCAATACCGGAGTCCCACATGGGTTGGTTTTGTCTCCCTTTCTCTCCACCCTCTACACCACTGACTTCAACTAAAACACCAAGTTCTGCCACCTTCAGGAGATTTCTGACAACTCAGCTTTGGTTGGATGCATCAGTAAGGGTGAGGAGGCCGAGTACAGGACTGTGGTGGGTGACTTTGTGGCGTAGTGCGTGCAGAAACACCTCCTGCTCAGCGTGGCTAAGACCAAGGAACTGGTGGATTTTAGGAGGAAAAAGACGTCATTGACCCCTATTTCCATTCAGCGGGTTGATATGGACAGCGTGGACAATTAAAAGTACTTGGGGGTGTACTTGGACAATAAACTGGACTGGAGTAAAAGCTCTGACTACTTCCTGAGGAGGCTGAGGTCATTTAACATCTGCAGGACCACGCTGAGGATGTTTTATGAGTCTGTGGTGGCTAGCGCTATCCTTTTTACTGTGGCGTGCTGGGGCAGTAGGCTGAGGGTGTCTGACGCTAACAGACTCAACAAACTTATCCGCAAGGCCAATGACACTCTCAGGGTGGAGCTTGACTCTCTGACGGTGGTGTCAGAGAGGAGGATGCTGTCAAAGCTGCTTAGCATCCTAGACAATGTCCAGCATCCACTCCACGTTGTACTGGTCAGACACAGGAGCACTTTCAGTGCAAGACTGATCCTCCACAAAACACCACAGAAAGACACAGGAGATCATTCCTGCCTGTGGCCATCAGGCATCAAAATGCGTCCCTTTAAACCGGTCATTGGATTACACTTTGCTAATCCGTTAATACACTTAAAATATCTGTTACACTTTGCAATGTATGTTAATACACTTGCAATAGCTCTTTTATATCTCTTTTAATGTGCAATACCTGTTCAGTGTAATATTTGTTAAAGTGCAATATTTACTGAACACTATCGCTAAGTGTAATATCAGTTTAATGTTGTTCATTATGTGCAATATCCATTTATTACTGTTCATTTAGTGCAGCATCAGTTTAACAGATCACAAGTGCAATACCTGTTCTACACTGTTCTTGCCTTACCCATAATGTAAATAGTTTCCTCTATCTTGTTTAGTACTTGTCACTTACTCCTGGTACTTACTGCTTATTTTATTTTATTGTATTTTATCTTATTGTTTTTATCTTATCAATTATTTTATTATCCTACTCCTTACTCCCGACTGCTGTACTATGTAAAGCAACGGTAACACCGACTTTCCCTCTCAGATTAATAATGTATTTCTGATTCTGATTTCCCCTCCATGGCCACCACCTTATCATGGTGGAGGGGTTTGAGTGCCGCAATGATCCTAGGAGCTATGTTGTCAGGGGCAATTGCCCCTGGTAGGGTCTCCCAAGGCAAACTGGTCCTAGGTGAGAGGCCAGACAAAGCGTGGTCACAGATCCCTAATGATGAGCACCAACCAGAACCAGTTCATCCTGGCCGGAGGGTCACAGGAGCCCCACCCTGGAGCCAGGCCTGGGGTTGGGGCCCACAGTCGAGCGCCTGGTGGCTGGGCCTCCACCCATGGGGCCCGGTCAGGCTCAGCCCGAACGGATGACATGGGTTCATCCTCTTGTGGACCCACCACCCGCAAGAGGAGCCGTAGGGGTCCGGTGCTGTGTGGATTGGGCAGCAGTCAAAGGCAGAGGCCTTGGCGGCCTGATCCTCGGTTACGAAAACTGGTTTTTGGGACATGGAACGTCACTTCTCTGGTGGGGAAGGAACCTGAGCCAGTGCAAGAGGTCGAGAGATACCGGCTAGATATAGTCGGGCTCACCTCAACGCACAGCTTGGGTTCTGGAACCAACCTTCTGGAGAGAGATTGGACCCTCTTCTTTGCCGGAGTTGCTCTAGGTGAGAGGCAGAGGGCAGGCGTGGGCTTACTAATAGCTCCGCAGCTCTCTGCCGGTGTGTTGCAGTTTTCTCCAGTGGACAAAAGGGTTGTTTCTCTGCGCCTCCGGGTCGGAGAACGGGTCCTGACTGTTGTTTGTTCTTATGCACCAAACAACAGCTCAGAGTACCCACCCTTTTTGGAGTCCCTGGGAGGGGTGCTGGAAAGTGCCCCAATTGGGGACTCCGTTGTCTAACTGGGGGACTTCAATGCTCACGTGGGCAATGACAGCATGACCTGGAGAGGCGTGATTTGGAGGAACGGCCTGCCTGATCTGAACCCGAGTGGTGCTCAATTGTTGGACTTCTGTGCTAGTCACGGTTTGTCAATAACTAACATCATGTTCGAGCATAAGGATATCCATGGCAAAAACTCGGGCATGGGAAAAGTTCGGTGAGGCCATGGAACTAGACTACCAGTCAGCCTCAAAGAAATTCTGGCAAACCGTCCGACGACTCAGAAGGGGAAAGCGGCCCTTTGTCCGCACTGCTTACAGTGAGGATGGAGAGCTTCTGACCTCAACTGAGAGTGTAGTCGGGCGGTGGAAGGAATACTTTGAGGATCTCCTTAATTCCACCAAAATGCATTCCGTGGAGGAAGCAGAGCCAGAGGACTTGGAGCGGGGCCCGCCCATCACTGGGGCTAAGGTTGCTGAAGCAGTCAAACAACTCCACAGCGGCAAGGCCCCGGGGGTTGATGACATCCGTCCTGAGTTCCTCAAGGCTCTGGATGTTGTGGGGCTGTCCTGGCTGACACGTCTCTGCAACATTGCATGGACATCGGGGACAGTGCCTCTGGATTGGCAGACTGGGGTGGTGGTCCCCCTTTTTAAGAAGGGGGACCAGAGGGTGTGCTCCAACTACAGGGTGATCACACTTCTCAGCCTCCCTGGTAATGTCAATCCAGGGTGCTGGAGAGGAGAGTCAGGCAGTTAGTCGAACCTCAGATTCAGGAGGAACAATGCAGGTTTCGTCCTGGTCGTGGAACACTGGACCAGCTCTATACCCTTGCGTGGGTGCTAGAGGGGGCATGGGAGTTTGCCCAACCAGTCCACATGTGCTTCGTGGATCCGGAGAAGGCTTTTGACCGTGTTCCCCGAGGTATCCTGTGGGGGGTGATCCGGGAATATGGAGTCGATGGCCCTTTGGTACGGGCTGTTCGATCTCTGTATTTCTGGAGTGAGAGTTTGGTTCGTATTGCCAGCAGTAAGTCACGCTCGTTCCTTGTGAGGGTTGGGCTCCACCAGGGCTGCCCTTTGCCACCGATCCTGTTCATTACTTTTATGGACAGGATTTCTAGGCACAGCCAAGTGGCGGAGGGTGTCAGGTTCGGGGGCCTTAGGATCCCATCTCTGCTTTTTGCAGATGATGTGGTCCTATTAGCCTCATCGAACACTGACCTCCAGCTCGCACTGGGGCGGTTTGCAGCCGAGTGTGAAGCAGCCGGGATAAAGATCAGCACCTCTAAGTCTGAGGCCATGGTTCTCAGCCGGAAAAGGGTGGACTGCTCACTCCGGGTCGGGAGAGAGTCTCTGCCCCAAGTGGAGGAGTTTAAGTATCTCGGGGTCCTGTTCACGAGTGAGGGGAAAATGGAGCGAGAGTTTGACAGACGGATCGGGGCGGCGTCGGCAGTGATGCGGACGGTGTACCGGTCCGTTGTGGTGAAGAGAGAGCTGAGCCAGAAGTAAAGGCTCTCAATTTAACGGTCAATCTACTTTCCAACCCTCACCCATGGTCACGAGCTGTGGGTCGTGACCGAAAGGACACGATCGTGAATACAAGCGGCTGAAATGAGCTTCCTCTGCAGGGTGTCCGGGCTCAGCCTTAGAGATAGGGTTCGGAGCATGGACATCCGGGAGAGGCTCGGAGTAGAGCCGCTGCTCCTTCGCATCGAGAGGAGTCAGATGAGGTGGTTCAGGCCCCTGGTGAGGATGCCTCCTGGACGCCCCCCTGGGGGGGTATTCCGGGCATGTCCAGCTGGGAGGAGACCCCGGGGTAGACCCAGGACACGATGGAGAGATTATATCTCTTGGCTGGCCTGGGAACGCCTTGGTATCCTCCCAGAGGAGCTGGTGGAAGTGGCCGGGGATAGGGGCCTCTGGTCTTCGCTGATGACCCTGTGACCCGGACCCGGATAAGCAGTACAAGATGGATGGATGGATCGATGATTCTGATTTCTGGTTCTTTGTTGTGGACAAAAAAAGCAATCCCATGTGAGGTTCAGACAGTTGCTGCTTTTGATGTGCTATTCAAAGCACATTATGTCAGATTAAGGGGAGGAGCTGACCCATTTTCAAGAGGCTGCATTCAAATCCACCATGAAGTAAAACCAAGACTAAAACCACTGTTCCCACAACAATCTGATGAAACTCTTTGCAGCTTTTACACCTTCATTCAAACCACCGTTTACCACACTGATGTTGGGAATGCAAAAGAGAGCCCAAGAGTCAAGGAACTGAAAGTCCACATACTGTGAGATTATTGAAATGCCACCAGATGACAAAGGTCAAACCGAAAGGAAACTGTTTGCATGTTCAAAATATTTGGTATGTATAATACATACATATATAATAATAATTTAGTGTATAATATATATGTGTGTGTGTGTGTGTGTGTATACACATATGAAACAAGGAGAGAAGTTAGCCTCCTATCTGCAGAAAGGTGCGAGGGGGAAGAAGAACAAACTACCCAAGAAGTACAACCACCATAAGCAAAGGCTCACAGCACTGGCTACCCGCCTAAAGAGGTAGAGTAGAGAATGAACAAGATGTTCTCTGACAACCCGGCCAAGGTCTCCTCTCAATGGCAGGGTAGTAAGAAGAAGAAGACCCACCCAGAGCTGAGACTGAGCAATACTGGAGGAGGAATTGTTAAGGTCTCCCGGCTCTTTGGACAAACACCTCCCAAGAATCACCCAAAGAAGAGCTATTTCTCAATTCAGCATTTATTCTGGTCACAGGCAAGGTTTACAGCGCTGGTCTCAACAGAATGAGCCCCGATATCCGGGTGCAGTACAGTTTTAACACATTCATTGGCTACGCCTATACAGAGGTTGAACTTAACTAAATAACTGAGAGTAAGTGGCCATCATTATGATTGACACAGCTGTCTCAACCCACAGCTGACGTCAGGTCTCAGAGAGATGTGCTATTCAAATGTGTGTGTGTTGTTTGAGCATGGTGTTAATGGAGACTGTGTAGAAGGTCATTCAGTGTCAGCATGGCCTGCAGACGTTAGCTGGAGACAGGAGATATCTGTCTGTCGGCCAGCTAAACACACATTGTCCCTGAGATTATACGAGAACAAAACGTAAGACGAAATAATATGCTGAGCTAAACCAACTATATAACAAGACAGTGATAACCAAATCGGAAATATCCTAACCATCCCCCTTTTGACATATGTTAATCATATGTCAACAACAAAAAATAAGTAAGTGAGCATAACACCAATGCCCAATGGCTGGAAGCAACACTACTGAACTACAAGCAGTCCACAACAGCCTCGGAGAGAAGCACAGATGAACCAGCTGTTAGTCTCAGGGACCCACCCAGTGTGGCTTACCCAAGGCTGGACAGTCCTCATCATGAAGGACCCCCAGAAGGGAGCAACACCATCAGACTACAGGCCTATAACCTGCCTCAGCACCACATAGAAGCTCTTGTCGGGCATCATAGCAACTAAGATAACTGGACACGTGGATCAATACATGAGCAGTGCCAAGAAGGGAATTGGCAATAACACCAAACGATCCAAGCACCAACTACTGGTTGACAGGGCAGTCTCCCGAGATTGCAAGTCCAGAAACACCAACTTGTGCACTGCCGGAATTGACTACAAGAAAGCCTACGGCTCGATGCTGCACACATGGATCCTGGAGTCAATTGGACACTGTGACCCTTCCTGCAGAACTCAATGGGGCTTTGGAAGCCAACTCCAAGCCAGTGGCACAGGTGAGCATCAAATGTGGCATATGCCAAGGAGATGCTCTGTCCCCACTGCTGTTCTGCATTGGCCTGAACCCCCTCAGCGATCACCAAGAGTTGCTACGGATACCGGTTTCGGAGCAGGACAACCATCAGCCATCTCCTCTACATGGATGACATCAAGCTGTACACCAAGAGTGAGAGAGATCGACTCCTGATCCACCTAATTCAGATCTACAGCAGGAACATCGGAATGTCATTCAGATTGGACAAGTGTGGACGGATGGTGTTGAAGAGGGAAGGTGATCATCACTGACGGGGTTGAACTACCAGAGGGCAACATCGCAGATGTCCAGGACAGCTACAAATACCTGGGGATCCCACAGGCAAATGGTAACCATGAGGAGATGGTGTGGTGGGCAGCCACAGCAAAGTACCTACAGAGGGTAAGACAGGTCCTGAGGAGTCAGCTGAATGGGAAGAAAAAGATCCAGGCCATTAACACCTATGCCCTGCAAGTAATCAGGTATCCCACTGAAATAATATTCTGGCCATTGGAAGAGATGAAAGCCACTGATATCAAGACAAGGAAACTCCTTACAATGCATGGAGGGTTTCACCCAAAGTCCAGCACCCTGAGGCTGTACACTAAGCGGAAGGAGGGGGGCCGAGGACTGAGTGTCAGAGCCACTATCCAGGAAGAGACAGCTGGCCTCGAGGAGTACATCAGGAAGATGGCTCCCACCGATCTGCTAATTGAATGCCTCAGGCAACAGAAGCCCAGCAACAAGGAGGGACTAACAAGGGAAGACAAGCCCCTGCACGGCATGTACCACGTACAAATTGAAGAAGTGTGTGACACCGGGAAGACATACCAATGGCTGGAAAAGGCTAGACTGAAACAGCACAGAGGCGCTAATCATGGCTGCACAAGAACAGGCCCTCAACACAAGATCAGCAGAGGGGGGTCCACCACACCAGGCAAGACCCTAGATGCAGGCTGTGTAAAGAAGCCCCTGAGACATTACAGCACATCACAGCAGGGTGTAAGATGCTGGCAGCCAAGGCATACATGGAGCGGCATAGCCAGATAGCTGGCATAGTGTACGGGAACATCTGTGCCAAGTATGGGCTGGAGGTCCCAGGGTCAAGATGGCAGACACCTACTAAGGTGGTGGAGAACAAGCAGGCCAAGGTCCTGTGGGACTTCCAGATTTCTCTCTCTCTGTTTCTATATATATATATATATATATATATATATATATATATATATATACATACACACACACACATATATATATGTGTGTGTGTGTAAATGGACCAATGGACCAGTACTTATATAGCGCTTTTCTAGTCATTCTGACCACTCAAAGCGCTTTACACTGCTAGGTTCATTCACCCATCCACACCACATTCACACACTGATGGGAGGAGGAAGTTCTAATCATCATCGCATAAACCATCAGTTTTTAACTAACACATTCATACCCATTCATACACCACTGACCAACAGTGGGAGCAATTGGGGGTTCAGTGTCTTGCTCAAGGACACTTCGACATGTGACTGCAGGAGCTGGGAATCGAACCCTCGACCTTCCGATTGAAAGACGACAACTCTACCACTGAGCCACAGTCGTCGTGTGTGTGTGTATATATATATATATATATATATATATATATATATATATATGTATTTTTTTTTAAATAATATTTAATAAAATTTATTTTTAATTTCTAATACTGCATTGCAGTTTTAAGCAAAAGTGACGCTGCTTGGTGTTACCTGGTGTAAAATTTTAACTCCAAAAAGAGTCAATAATAACACTGACAGTTATGGTACAAATTCAAAAAAGTGTTAAACACTTTGTGGTGTTGACCCATAAAGACACTTTAGAAGTGTTATTAACTCCTACAGAGTTAATCTGAGTATCCCGAATTTGATGTGTAACATCCATACCAGCACCACCTGTAGATAAAAGTCAGGCTGAGCAGCCCAAAGATCTTTACAAGCTTGTCACTGACAGTATTCAGCATTTAGAGGTGAAGAGAGCAGAAACAACCTCACAGAAGACTGAAATTATCTGTGTCGTGATGGAAGGGCAGTGAACAAGACTCCTTCAGTTAGTACCACACAGCTAGAATTGTTAGTACCAGTTTTGGTGACTAAAGATGAAGGGATGGGAGAAGAACCAATAATTTGGATACAATGTCATTGAACATTTGACATTGACATAGGCATAGAACCACCACGTGTTTTTGCAGAAGCTGTCAGACTTCAGGCTGCCTGCAAAAACTACATTCGGACGGACCCAAAGTGTGAAGACCATCTAACCAGCACAGACAACACCAGTGGACTTGGGAAAAATAAAGTCCATGATCCAAAAGACAGAGGAAGTTTTAGAAAAAAATGAATGAAAGAAAAAAAACAAGAAAACAAAACAAGGTGTTATTATTGATAGTTGGGGCCCTCCAGTTCCCCTTCGTCATCTCTCTCCAGAGCACCAAACAGCAAGTCAGACAAGTCTTGCATGAGGAGAGTGGAACATTTGCTCAAGATGAGAATGACGTGGGTGCCATTCCTTCATTGCAGCTCGAAATCCGTCTGAGTGATCCCACAACTGTGACAAAGACATATGTGTCAGTACCAAAACCACTTCACAAAGAGATTAAAGAGTACCTGAAAGACTTATTAAACAGAGGCTGGTTAAAAAAAGTCAAAATCCTCTTACTCGAGTCCAATCGTTTCCGCCTATGTTGGGAATACAGGGAATTAAATAGGAAGTCTGTCCCTGATCGTCATCCCATACCCCCTATACAGGACATGCTTAACAGTCTGATGGGAAGCTTCTGGTTCTCTGTCCTTGACCAAGGGAAGGCCTACCATCAAGGCTTCCTGGAAGAGTCGTTGTCTTCTCACTGCATTTATTACACCCTGGGGCTTATATGATTGAGTTGGAATTCCTTTTGGGTTGTCATCCGCCCCTGCTGAGTTCCAGAGATCGATGAAAGAGTGTTTGGTGGGACTGTGGGATGACATATGCTTGCCTTATTTTGATGACAATTTGGTTCACTCCAAAACCTTTGAGGATCACCTCGATCATGTGAAGAGTGTTCTTCGCCGCTACAAAAACCATGAAGTAAAATTGACCCAAAAGAAGTGTGAAATCTGCAGGAATCGGGTGAGATTCCTTGGAAGGCTTGTCACTAAAGATTGCTTCACCATGGATCCTGTGGATATTTCCCCTGTACAGGAACTGAGGCACAGAACACCTTCCAACATTGGAGAGCTCGGGTAGTTGTTGGGGTTTATTTCATATTATCAATTATATCCCAAACTTCTCTTAAATAGCAAAACGGCTTCATGACCTTCTTTCTTCAGACAAAATTGTGAGTGGAACGTGCATACATCCAAAACAGGCCAAGAAAGGTTACTAAGGAGGCCAGTTTCCATCATTGCATCCATTGTGTGGTCAGCTGAACACCAACAAGCACTTGGTCAGTTGCTTGACTTTCTCTCTCAGCTACCAGTGTAAGGGTATCCTGACTTTGAGCAGCCTTCCGTCCTGCATTGTGATGCATCATATTAAAGGCTCAGGGCCGTTCTCTCTCAGAGGCAGCGAGGAAGTTGGCAGAGATTGCCTATGGACCCAGGACTCTTGCTGCCCCTGAGAAATATTACCACCTTCACTTGGGGAAGTTGGAGTACCTGGCTATGAAGTGGGCCATATGTCTGCGGTTCCGGTTTGGGTTTCCCACAAGACTTCATAATGGCCAGGGTTGAGAGTTTAAAAATAGAGAGTTTGAGTCTCTTACCCTGTGACTTCTTCACTGTTGAAAGAAGCAACCCTACTGAACTCAGAAAACAACAAAGGGAAAACACTAAATGTTCATGCAAGGAAGAGGAACTCAGTTCAGAGGATGAGGAACAGTGGGACTCCATTGTTGGATTGCAACCAAGCCACTCTAACCAGGAGAGTCATCTGACAGCAGAGGCAACTGAGTTTCACCCAGACAACAGAGTAACACTTGCAGATTGGTTCCAGAGTAAAAATGGGTCAGAGAAATTGGAACAAGAAGCTGAAGAACTGTCAACACGAGGACAATCCTGAAACACTGAACACTGATCCACTGCAGGCTGAGAGTGAAGATGAGTGCCCCCAGTCAACTCCCAGTATCCAGAGCAATGCAGAACAATCGCCTGTCTGCTATCACAGACCAAACTGTGACTGAAACTATGGAAGCCTAGTGGGGAGAAAAAGGCTGCTGGTCACACATAATTAAATTGGAAAATGTACAAACATTTAAAAAGTTTATCCTTCATGGCTAGTGTACATATTGGCTAAGATGTCAGGCAACCACTATGTTATAGTTGCTTTCTTTCAGAAGGGTTCCAGATACCCGTTGTGATGTTGGTAGAAGCAGTGGACTGTTATAGTGCACGATAAAATCTACTGCAATCCTGTGGCATCAACAGGAGATATGTGCCACATGGCTGACTGGTTCCTTAAGGACTTTTGTGGATTGTTAATTCTGAATCCTACTTAGATGTATTTTGCCTGTAAACTATTCATACTCACATGTACAAAACCAAAAACCAGTGAAGTTGGTACATTGTGTAAATCGTAAATAAAAACAGAATACAATGATTTGCAGATCCTTTTCAACTCATATTCAATTGAATAGACTGCAAAGACAAGATATTTAATGTTCGAACTGAAACTTTATTTTCTTTTGCAAATAATCATCAACTTAGAATTTAATGGCAGCAACACATTGCAAAAAAGTTGGCACAGGGGCATTTGGAACCACTGTGTTACATCGCCTTCCTTTTAACAACAGTAAACGTTTGGGAACTGAACTCTAAAACTGCTGCCGTTTGTAGAAAGGAGCTTCAAAGTATTGTATCACTCCACTTGAATCACATCACAGCTTTACCAAACTGGAACAGGTCAGGGATGATGTACTGTTAGCCAGTGGTTATGTGGAACAGAATCCAGACCGGGTGAGACAAACCAGGACGCCGTGCTGCAGTGAACCTGACTTCACCCAAACTCACCGTGATCAGAATTTAAAACCAGAGAAAAAGAGAAATATGAAAACAGTCACTAAGAGGAGCCCTGAAAAAGATCATCATCATCATCATCATTATGAGTCAGTTTCTAAACATTTGGTTTGTGATGAGCTGTGATTAAAACAGTTTGACAGATTAAGAACAAAACACTGAACACAACTTTATTAAAATCAACATTACACAGAATCAATCCAGAGTTTGTGTCAGGTTGATTTTCTGATTCATCATTTAAAAAAAAACAGTCTGTCTAATAAATGAGTCCAAACTGTGTCACTGTTTTCTTCAGATTCCTGAACATAGATTTATAATATTACACGTTTATATACATTTAGGGTAAATGTGATATTTGGATTAAGACATGCTCATAGTAACAGAAAAATGATTCATTGAGTTCATTGATCAGTTTAAAGAATCTGACTCAGACTTTTCTAACTCACTTTTTATCAAACACATTGAAGAAAAACAGTCTGAATGAGGCCTGATTTTTTCAGCATAGAGATGTAAATAAGTCAAGTTCAGTCAGTCAGTTTTCCACTGAGTCCTGCTCTTTGATAACATTCAGACTGATGTGACAGGATAGAAAGAGTCAAAGAATCAGCTGAAGTTTGTGTGTGTTAGTGCAGAGGGTGAACTGTTCTTCAGCAGCTGTTTGTGTAGAGACGAGGAGACTCTCCCTCCTACACACAACACACACTCACTGAGGAACCAGGAGATGACAAAAGAAACCCAGGATACAGAGGTTCAGTGAAGGTGGTGTTGAAGGTGTGGAGGTGGATCAGTGTGTCAGAGGAGACTCTGTAGAAGGACAGAGTGCCAGCAGGACAGTCTACATACACTGCTACTCTGTCAGAGGATGAGGAGAGAGGGAGGTCTGTTACTCTGTCATTGTGACGGACAGAGTAACCTTCATCAAAGCAGATCAGACTCCAGGACTGATCATTACACCCAAACACACAGTCAGAAATCTTTCCTTTCCTTCTGATTCTTCTGTAACTCACTGATATAAAAACCCTTCCTCTCCACTCGACCTCCCAGTAACAGCGACCAGTCAGACCATCTCTACACAGCAGCTGTTTCCAGGAGTCAAATCTGTCTGGATGATCAGGATATGTCTGATCCTCTCTCACACATGTCACCTTCCTGTTGTTTTCAGACAGTCTGAGCTCTCTGTTTACTGTGTTTGAGTCCAGAGTGAGTTCACAGAAATCTGATGGAGAGAAAAAGACAAAACACAGCAGCAGTTTATCATCAGACACACCTGAAGGCTTTATTCTTTGTTAGCTGACAGTCTGCTGTTTGCTCATCAGGAGTCAAACTGATTCCACACTTACACTTCTTCAGACCAGGTTTTAACCACTGCTGTCCACCATGGTCCACCCTGGAGGAAGAAACACAGAATGATTTTCTGTCCAACATGAGTCCAAACTGCTGCTCAACATGAAGCAGTGATTCTCAGTTTGTCACTGTGACAGAGAAACAGGCTGAAACTCATCTGAGCCAACTGTCTCCATCACTCTCTCACTTTTTCTGACAGTGTTGAGATCCTGGCAGAAAAAGAAGAACAAAAAGAGTCAAAAAGCAAAGGCTGCCTGTTGATCTTTGGATCCATAAAGTCCACATCCTGCTCCTCATGTCCTCTTTGAAATGAGTGATGCCAAATCCTGCTCTCCCTCTGATCTGTCTCTTTAAAGTAGTCCGCTCTTTGTAGGAGTCAGCAGGAAAAATTCACGTCTATAATATTTGATCATTTTAATTTGATCAGACAACACTGTCTCCTAGAGATGAGCTCTTTACATTTCTACATATTTTCAATCATTCTGATGTTCTGATGATGTAACATCTGCCTTCTTCATGCTCACACACATTATTAGAGGATGAACGCTCAGATGGGACTTTTTCGATAGAGAACAGAACCATCAAAGAAGTGAAGACATGCTGCTGTTTCTATTAAACAGAGTTTTGTTTCTATTTGATGCTCTTCTGCTGGTCTGTGTGTTTCCTGGTTCAGGTCCAATCACTACTCTGAAAAGAATCCAACAGATTCAGTCTTTGAGCTCTTGTTGTGTGGTTATACCTCAGTGTGTCCAGTCTGCAGAGTGGATCCTCAAGTCCAGCAGAAAGCTGCTTCACTCCTGAGTCTCCTGGATGATTGTAGCTCAGGTCCAGCTCTCTCAGGTGTGAGGGGTTGGAGCTCAGAGCTGAGGCCAGAGAAGCACAGCCTCTCTCTGTGATCAGACATCCTGACAGTCTGAGGATAGAAAAAGAATCATGCAATTAGAAAAAGTCCACTGATTATCACTATTTCTTTATCTCTAACCTCAAGCAGGGGGAGCCAAAGACCTGACCTGAGAGTTTCCAGTTTACATTGTGGACTCTTCAGTCCAGCAGACAGAGTCTTCACTCCTGAATCCTGCAGGTCGTTGTGACTCAGGTCCAGCTCTCTGAGCCTGGAGGACTGTGAGCTGAGGACTGAGGACAGAGCTTCACAGCTTCTCTCTGACAGGTTACATCCACTCAGCCTGAAGGAGATCATGTAAAGAGAACAAACAAATGTTTTCAGAGTCATGAACAGAATCATTTATGTTTCAAATGTTTCTCGTTCACTCACACAGCTTTGTTTACAGCGCTGATCACTGGCAGCAGCCTCAGAAGAGCCTCCTCTGAAGCAGAGTATTTCTTCAGGTCAAACAGGTCCAGATCTTTGTCTGATGACAGTAAGATGAAGCCAACAGCTGACCACTGAGCAGGAGACAGTTTCTTTGTGGACAGACGTCCTGATTGTAGGTACCGTTGGATCTGCTTCTCTAGAGACCGATCATTGAGTTCATTCAGACAGTGGAACAGGTTGATGCTTTTCTCTGCAGACACATCCTCGCTAAGCTTCTTCTTGATGAACTGGACTGTTTCCTGATTGGTCTGTGAGTCACTTCCTGTCTGTGTCAGCAGACCTCTCAGGAGACTCTGATTGGTCTGCAGAGAGAGACCCAGGAGGAAGCGCAGGAACAAGTCCAGGTGTCCGTTTGGACTCTGTAAGGCCTTGTCCACAGCACTCTGATGGAGGTGTTTAAGTTCAGGTTTGACTCTAAAGGTTTTGGACCACCAGGATACTGTTTGTTGTTCTTTCATCAGGTTGAGTCCAGACTTGGTGAAGGTCAGATGGACATGAAGAGCAGCCAGAAACTCCTGAACGCTCAGATGGATGAAGCTGAACACCTTGTCCTGGTACAGTCCTCTCTCCTCTCTAAAGATCTGTGTGAACACTCCTGAGTACCAAGAGGCTGCTCTGATGTTGATGCCACACTCTGTCAGGTCTGATTCATAGAAGATCAGGTTTCCTTTCTGCAGCTGATCAAAAGCCAGTTTTCCCAGAGACCCCGTCATCTTCCTGCTCTCTGGACTCCAAACTGGATCAGTCTCAGCTCCTCCTTCATACTTGATGTTCCTCAATTTGGACTGAACCAACAGGAACTGGATGTACATCTGAGTCAGGGTCCTGGGCAGCTGCCCCCCTTCTCTGGTCTTCAGTAGGTCCTCCAGAACTGTAGCAGTGATCCAGCAGAAGACCGGGATGTGGCACATGATGTGGAGGCTTCTGGAGGTCTTGACGTGGGAGATGATTTTGTTAGCTAGCTTCTTCTTTCTGTACCTCTTCCTGAAGTACTCGTCCTTCTGAGGGTCACTGAAGCCTCTGACCTCTGTCACCATGTCAACACACTCAGGAGGGATCTGATTGGCTGCTGCAGGTCGTGTGGTCATCCAGAGGCGAGCCGAGGGAAGCAGGTTCCCCCTGATGAGGTTTGTCAGCAGCACATCCACTGAGGTGGACTCTGTGACATCAGTCAGGATCTGATTGTTGTGGAAGTCCAGAGGAAGTCGACACTCATCCAGACCATCAAAGATGAAGAGGAGCTGGAACTCTTCAAACCTGCAGAGTCCTGCTTCTTTGGTTTGAGGAAAGAAGTGATGAACAAGTCCCACCAAGCTGAACTTTCTCTCTTTCAGCACATTCAGCTCTCTGAAGGTGAATGGAAATATGAACTGGATGTCCTGGTTGCTTTTGTCTTCAGCCCAGTCCAGAGTGAACTTCTGTGTTAAGACTGTTTTCCCGATGCCAGCCACTCCCTTTGTCAGCACTCTTCTGATTGGTTCCTGTCTTCCAGGTGGGCCTTTAAAGAGGTCTTCTTGTCTGATGCTTGTTTCTGCTCTGTCTGGTGTCCTGGATGCTGCTTCAATCTGTCTGACCTCATGTTCCTCATTGACCTCTCCAGTCCCTCCCTCTGTGATGTAGAGCTCTGTGTAGATCTGCTTCAGAAGGGTTGGGTTTCCTGCTTTAGCGATCCCCTCAAACACACACTGGAACTTCTCCTTCAGCTCAGACTTCACTTTACGGCTGCACTCTGCAGCTTCAGTTCCTGAATGAAGAAAAAAGAAATGTAATGAATGAGCTGAAGCTACAATCAGTCTGATGAGTTTCAGCTTTCAGACATCAGGATGGATTTGATTTGGCTCCTCTCTGAAATCTCTTCAGCTCATCAGTTGTGAACAGTTTGTCACAGCTCATAGATGTGATACAAACGTGTTCATCATATGAAGAGCAGAGTTTGAAATGTAAACCTCTCCCATGTTTCCTCTTTCCATCATGTTAAATGTGTTCGGATCCTCTTACTGCTCTGCAGACACTCAGCCAGCTCCTCCTGCTTCATTCTCCTCAGGAAGTGCAGAGTGATCTTCAGGAACGCCTCTCTGCTCCTCCTCTGCTCTTCATCCTCATCCTCACTCTGACTCTCAAAGCATTCTGGGTAATCTGGACTCAGAGCTCTCTGGATCTTCTTCAGCTGGCTCTTTATGAAGCTGATAATGTTCTCCTGGAGCAGCTGGAACAGAAGAAAATGTCAGGTTGAACTTGTAGAAGGTAACATCAGATCATGTGTGACAGACAGAAAGCCTGCTGGTCTGCAGAGTCCAGCATGGAGACTGGATCACAAAACTGCTTCACCTCTTAGTCTGTGGATGCTCCTGTCTTCTACAAATCAAGTTTCTCTGAAATGAACTTCATGTTGGAGAAATCTCCTGGTGTGCTTTAATGCAGAAAAAGTCTGCAGTGACTTTAGACGTGATGTGTTTATTAGAATGAAGCTGAAAGCAGCAGCTGTCATTAACATGAAGCAAAGTGTTTGTGTTGTTTAAAGCTCAAACTGGACTCACTTTGTGGACTCTGCTCTCTGCTCACAAAGTCTGAGGGTGTGTTCGAAATGGCGTACTACTCGTACTACTCATACTAACCCCACCCCCATATTGAGTATGCAGTGCGGACACATTGGACAGTATGCAAATTTTGTGTATGTGAGAAATGCCCGGATGTATACTCAATCGGCTTCGATTTCTGAGTATGGAGCGGAGCTTGCTTTACGTACTGCTTCTGCCCCACAATGCATTGCGCACTTCTGACGTGGGAACTAAGACGAAAGACAAAATAGAGACGGCCGGCAGCAGCAGCTTCGAGCGCCAACCACAGAGCACTTATAAATGTAAGTTATTTGACTTTTGTATTGACGTTTGAGTTTATACCAGCCGCGTTGCCAGACAGATTTCACTGGGGCACTGCAGATCAATACTGGGGCACGTGCCCCAGTATTGATCTGCAGTGCCCCAGTAAAAATTTCACCAATAAAAAAAAAAAATCACGTCAGAGCTTTAGGTCTACATAGCACAGCGCACATACTACTTAGTATGGTAATTCATTGCTACTGTATTCACTCCACTTAAACAATGTGCACATGGCTAATTAATACGGTAATTTATTCACGTGAAGTCGAGAGAGAGAGAGAGAGAGAGAGAGGCGATGAGAATCACTGCGTGAGGTAGGCAATGTTAGCCGATAACAACTTGTTAAATATACTATTTTGATTTTGATTTGACTCTAACTATATACTTTGCTTGACGACCAGTTAGCCTACCAATTCGTTAGCACATTAGCTTACGCCGTCGCCGCAACTAAACTGTAATGTGGACCCATGATGTCCCATGTTTTTTTTTTTCCTTTAGGGACAGATGAGGACACCGAACAGCTCATCCAATGGCGGGGACTGAACGAGCCCCTTTTCACAGGGAAAAGGAATGCCAATATCATATTTTTTTATTTTTTAACACATTTATTTGTATTTAAAATCAGGATTGTAGGTAATGTTTTTAACTATTTCTATGAACTGACTTTATTTATTTGTCTATTAAAGATGTATTTATTATAACTGATGGTTTCGGAAATTATCATTGTTAATGACATGAGAATGTAGTTGGGAAAATATGTATATTCCAAGCAATAACCGAACAAGGTCATCATAATTCTGTTGTGTGTTGGTCATTTTGCAGCCTAATGCTGCTCATCACACGCCCAGCAGGTGGTGTTTAGTGGTATCACCATGGATATACAGGTGTTTGTGTTAATTTTTTTCATCCACTGCCGCTCGGTTTGTGTCATGCAGCTGTTGATAATGAGAACACTTCAAAATAAAATAAAATACTTTGCAGTAACTTGGAAATGTGAAGGGGGGCTGCTTCTGCCCGGTGTTTACAGTATGTAAATGGAAACACCCACCAAGCGGACGCTTCGGTCTCCGAAAACAGCGAGACAAATTAAAAAACAGTCGCTATTTCAAACAACTGGGCTCATAATCGTGATCTACATACTTACTTTCTCGCTAGAAAATATATTATAACTAAATGAATTCGTAGTTTTGCAGTTGTTTTCTGTTGCTTGTGGTCGGACTATTTTAATTTTCCCGGTACTGCTTCCCGGCCGACACGAAATGCATTCTGGGATATTGAGTATGCTCTGAGTGTAAACGCTCGGGTAGCCGCAGTATACTCAGATCAACTTTGAGTATTCAGTATGCAGTATGTACTGATTGAGTAGGTAAGTAGATAGTAGGCAGTGCGCCATTTCGAACACACCCTTAGTCTGTGTGAGACCAGCATCCAGCATGACCTCTGACCTCTGAGTGTGTGCAGCTCAGAAATGTGCGGCTTCATTCAATCAGTCAAACACTGAGTGTGAAGAGAATTCAGGCAGAGATGATGTTTGCAGGGTAACCAGGAAACTATTCAGAAAGATCCAAACAGAATGAGTGTGCTCTGAGGCTCAGGAGGAGCTGTGTGTGTGTGTGTGTGTGTGTGTGTGTGTGTGTGTGTGTGTGTGTGTGTGTGTGTGTGTGTGTGTGTGTGTGTACATTTACACACCATCCATATGGAGTCATCCAGCTGTGTGTGATGCTGCTGGGCAGACTGACCAATGGGAGCCTCTGATCTCTGCTGCTGAACTCTGTGGAACAAATAGAAGATCATGTAGTGTTTATAATATAATGACACACAGTGTTGATGTGATCGACTCCATCTGCTGGATCCTCCTACAAACACAGGACACACATGAAGATACATGCTGAGTCCACTTCTTTCTGCCTCCAGTCCTGTTTCCTGCTGTTGGATCCTGATAGAAACACAAAGACTGAAACATGTTCAGCTTCACAGAGAAAACACCAACCACAGTTAGGATCAAATGTTTCACACACAACAACAGGAAGTTCACTTTGAGAGGCTCACCTTTCATCAACACTCATCTCTGCAGATTTGAAATTCAGAGGATGATCCATTGACCAATCACTCTTTAAGGAGACACAGCTGGGTCCAGGTCCAGGTCCAGGAGAGTCTGGTCTCTGATGTTTGACACTGACAGAATCACAAACACTGATGAATAAACATGAACACTGAAAATCTTCCAGCTTTGAGTGCTGCTGAAATTTAACACAAACTTTTCAAATGTTTGAATTCTGATAAAAACACAGTGATGGATTTTTACTTTAGATCATCAGACTGACGGACAGATTTGAAGAGAAGAGGGTCAAACATAGACCGATCACTCTTTAAAGACACAGAGCTGGGAGCAGGTCCAGGAGAGTCTGGTCCATGCTGCTGTTTATTGCTTCAAAACACACACACACACACACACACACACACACACACACACACACACACACACACACACACACACAAACACAGAGCTGTGAGTGTGAATAATGATGATGCAGTGATGTCAGGTCATGGACAGTTAGAGATCCTGGTCTCACCTCTGAGCTCTGGTCTGGCTCTCATGGTCCCCACACAGAGGGAGGGTTTTAGAGGGAGGGGCTCCCTCCTCTCTGTCCTCACACTGATTCATAGCAGAGCCCCCACCTTCACACAAACACAACAACATGTTCATTCATTACAACAAGCTTCACAGCACAGGAACCCCGTGGACATTAATCCAAAATAATCCATCATCTCTCCGCAATATTTTATTATTAAGTACTCCGGTATCAACCTCTGCTTGTTGGAAGTGTTCATGTAAAAGATGTCTTTGTCTTCTTCGAAATATTTTAAACCTTCACGGGGAAAGGGAGCAGCTGCTACCGAACCTGCTGATGCTAGCCCAAAGCAGGACTCCACAAAGACTGCTAGCTTGGAAAACATCCTCGCAGAAGTGAGTAAAATGGGCTTGATGCTCCAAACTGTGGCATCGGATGTATCAACCATAAAGGGGACGACTGAGGAGCTGTAAAACGCGGTGAAAGCCATACAAGAACGGCTCCGACTTAGAAGATTCTACGCAACAGTTGCTTAACAGCCACGAGCCGCAGATCCGGCGCATTGAAACTTTATGGAGCCGGGTGGAAGATTTGGAAAACAGAAGCCGTCGCAACAATATCCGACTGTTGGGCTTCAAGGAGGACACTGAGGGCAGTAACCTGAGTGCATGCGTTGAAAAAGTTTTGTCGGAGGGCCTGAACATGGAGATTGACAACGAATTTGAAATGGAGAGAGTGCACCCCTCTCCCAGATCGCGCCTGGCAGACAGCCAGCCTCCGTGACTGGTGATGATAAGGTTCCTGCGCTCATCTATGCGGGATAAAGTCTTACGGGCTGCGAGGGAAAAAGGAGGTGTGACTTGGAATAGATGCAACATCTCCTTGTTTCCAGACATGACTAAGGAGCTGGCAGAGAGGAGGAAAACTTTTACCACGGCGAAGCAACTACTGCACGACAACAATGTGAGGTTTCGACTAGCTTTTCCTGCATCACTCCAGTTCACGTGGAAGGGGAAGAATAAGAAATTCGACACTGCAACAGAGGCTGTTAAGTTTATCAAGCAGCAAATCACTGACGGAGAATAAACTGTGACATATCCACCGGTAAGGAGACTGAGTGTGTTGTGATGGGGCTGGATAGCTTTAAGTAGCAGTCAGGTGATGACCTAGTGGGCATCTCGAACACACCACGACCTAAGTTAAGTTTTGTTCATTTTATGATCTTTGATTTACTCAGAGTGAAATCCAGCTGGTTGCTGGACGTTTTTTTGTTTTTTGTTTTTTCTTCCCTCTGCTGTGAGGGGAAAGTTCTGGCTGACCAGTTTGGTCATGTTAATTTATGTTAAAACTAAAATAAGATATTTTCTATCAATGCTCAGTGGTACAAAGGTTATAATTCATGTTTTTCAACTGGGATGGTCAGACGATAAGGGACAATTTTTCATATTACATATTATTTCATAAGAAATATATACACCCCTAACAAGGGGGATCCATCTTTCTTTCATGGACTGAATAGCATATTAGGAAATGCCCAAGGACAAATATTCTTGGCAGGAGATTTCAGTCAGGTCTTAGATGGGATATTGGACAAAAGTAGACGCTTAAACATCTCAACACCACAGGATAGAGCCGCCATTCACATACTAATGGGAGACATTGGTTTGATTGATGTTTGGCGCTTGGTCAATCCTAGAAATCGAGAATACATTTTTTTCTCCCACTGCCACAAATCTTTTTCAAGAATATACTTTTTCTTGATCTCCCAGAGTCTAATTGATAGTACCATTAATGCTATCTCCCTATCAGACCATGCTCCTGTTGAGCTCTCTATAAATATACATACAGACAGGCCCAGGCGAGGCAGGTGGAGAATGAACACATCCCTATTACAGAGTGAGGTGTTCTCTAAAGAACTTGCAGATGACCTATCCTAATTTTTTGAAATTAATATGGGCAGCACAGATAGCATAGCTATGGTTTGGGAGGCGTCTAAAGCATAGATTAGAGGTAAAATGATTGCTAAGTCCTCGAAAAGGAAGAAAGAGCAAAATGGCGATATTAAAAAATTGGAGGCAGAACTAACTAGTATGGAAAAAGAGTTGGTCAGACATTATTCTGAAAGCTTATTTCAAAACATTTGTAAATGCAAATTTTAAATTCATGATATTTTCAATAAAAAAACAGAGTATGCTATGTTTAGACTTAAAACAAGATTCTATGAGTCAGGGGAAAAGACTGGCAGACTTTTGGCCAGACAATTGATGGAACAGAACTCTGCCCATATAATTCCAGCAGTAAAAGCAGGTGGGTCTCTTATAACATCCTCTAAAGGTATTAATGATGGCTTTAGAGACTTCTACAAGAACCTATATCGATCTTCTGGGATTATGAATGAGTCATCAGCCAGAGATTTTTTCTCAAGCATAAATCCTCGTACTTTATCTTCCGATCTTCTTGATGCGTCAATAACTCAGGAAGAGGTTAAAACTGCCATTTTATCACTGAATACAGGAAAATCACCAGGATCTGATGGTCTTCCCGTGGAGTACTATAAAGAATTAATAGATACAATCACTCCGATATTGACAGCTGTGTTTGAGGAAGCGTTTCGAACTGGCTTACTTCCACCATCTTTCAATGAAGCGCCAATCTCTTTGATACCTAAAAAGGGGAGAGATCATATGGATCCTGCAAACTTTAGACCAATCAGCCTCATCAATGTAGACAGTAAGATATTGGCTAAGGTACTGGCCTTAAGACTTGAAACTGTTCTACCGCACATTATTCATATAGATCAAGTAGGCTTCATAAAAGGTAGGTCTTCCACTGATAATTTGAGAAGGCTTATGCACTTAATATGGCTGAATGGTTCTAGCACAATTCCGGTGGCAGCTATCTCGCTTGATGCTGAAAAGGCGTTTGACAGGGTCGAGTGGGGCTTCTTACACTCGGCCCTGTTGAGGTTTGGCTTTGGACCTAGTTTTGAAAAATGAATTAAAATAATATACAGTAAACCTAAGGCATCAGTTTTAACAAATGGTCCTATCTCATCCCCTTTTGATCTCTCTAGGGGAACACGACAGGGATTCCCGCTGTCACCCCTCTTGTTTACAATTGTGCTGGAGCCTCTTGCAGTGGCTATAAGAGCAAATCCTGCCATTAAGGGAGTAGATGGTGGAGGGGAGGAACACAAACCTAATGTTATACGCGGACGATATTCTTTTCCTCACTAGTGATCCTCACAATTCTTTACCTGCACTAATGAATACAATAGATAAATAGTCTAAATTATCTGGTTATCAAATTAACTGGACCAAATCAGAGGCGATGCCCATATCTAAATATTGTCACCCACACATGTTAACGCAGTATAATTTTAGATGGGTTCCAAAAGGCATGATTTATCTGGGTATCAAACTGACTTCTGACTTATGTGAGATGACCGCACTGAACTTTGAGCCCCTCCTCCAAAGCATTACAACAAACCTGGGAAAATGGGGGAAGTTGAACTTGAGTCTCTGAGGGAAGATAAATGTTGTTAAAATGTTAATAACGCCACAATTTAACTATATATCAATGATGTTGCCACTTACTAAGCCTGATCGCATTTTTAAACAATACAAATCTATAATCAGAGACTTTCTATGGGCAGGAAGGAAACCCAGATTTAAATGGAGTAAAATGGAAGTGGAATCTGGATTAGTGTGGGCTAACATAGAGACAAATCTGGCAGCACCATTTTTGCCAATACATATCCCATCTCAGTGTTTTAAAAATAAAGGGAATGATGTAAACCCAGTCCTTAAACATTCTCAAGAGGTTTAGGCGAAGGTTCACAAATTGCACAAGATTTCTCACTACAAACAACTGTATGCTTCACTCTGGCTCAACCCATAGGTGAAGATTGGGAAGCAAAAGGTTTTTTGGAAGAGATGGTTGGACAAGGGCAATACGTCAGTAAAAGATCTCTATAAAGACGTAACATTCATGTCATTTACAGAACTCGCTCTACAGTTTGAGTTGCAGGAAAAAGGTGATTTTTGGAAATATTTACAAATCAGACATTGCATATTTAAAAGTTTTCAGTCACAGAGACGAGCCAACCCAATTATTGCCTATCCAAATAACTTGTCTAGCCATAAGGCATCAACATTTTATAAAAACTCGCTTTATTTGATTAGTAGCAGTTGTCATAATTTAAGAATAATTTGGCAGAAAGACCTTAACTCTGACATTAGTGAGGATAGATGGAGTCAAATCGTAGCCCAAAGTGGCAAGTTTGTCAAAGACGCTAGAGGGAAATTAATCCAATATAAAATTCTGCACTGGTATTATTGGACACCTTGTAGGCTCTTTAAAGTAGGGCTTACAACTAGTAGTTCATGTTGGAAGTGTAAAAGAGAAATGTGAACCTTTCTTCATCTCATTTGGGAATGCTCCATGGTTGAGCCCTTCTGGCACAATGTGCTGAAATATTTGGAGGCATGGGTGGGAACAACCTTACCATTATCACCGCTTTTGTGTCTTTTGGGGGATTTAATAGAAATCCCAACCCTAACAAAAAATATACTTTCTGTTCCGATCATGGGGCTAACCTCAGCCGCCAGAATCATACTAAGGCACTGGAAATCATCTACATGTCCAACACTCCAAGAGTGTAAAAATATTAATGAGTGAGACCACGTCCTATGAGGCTATGTTAGTGAGGATAAGGGGTAAAGGTCATGTAGAACTGAGGGCTTGGGATGGTTTCATGGCACATCTCACTTCTAACTAGAGTCGTGATGGGGAAACCTGTTTGAAGAAATGTTTGTCTACCACGTTTTTTTTTTTTTTCATTATTATTCTTGTTATCATTATTACTACCGGATTATTTTTTTTATCTGTAATATGTGTATGTATATATATATATATATATATATATATATATATATATATATATATATATATATATATATATATATATGTGTGTGTGTGTGTGTGTGTATATATATATATATATATATATATATATATATATGTACTGCTATATTATTTGTTTTTGTTTTCTACCTCTCTGTTTTACGACTCCTCTGCTGTTAAACTTAAGTTAAAAAAAATCTGCAAGATTTTTTTCTCCTACTTGCAGATTTATTTATTTTTTTAACTCTAGAAGAAAAATTTAAATCTTGAACAATATTTTTTTTGTACTTGAACGATTTTATTTTTGCGCCTCAAGTATATTTTCATTTAAGTGAAAATACATTTTTCTGTATTTGTGAAGCAAGATGTGTTTGTCATTAATCAAACTAAATACATTAGTTGTGAATTATGTTTTGCTTTGGCAAACCACAATAAGTTTGTTTGTGAATCACTGGCCGCAAATAAAACAGTTTTTGTATTTGTGAGGTTTTGGCACTAATTTAACTCCATACTTTAGCTTTTGTATTTTTCTTTACAACAAACCCTTACACCAGAAACACCATATTTAATACAACATGAAATGAACTGGAGCCAAAACTAAACCAGACTTACATTTTGTAATTCCAACAAAAGACGTTATGAGCTCGGCCAGCTACGACACAAAGAAGTGAAAGTAAAACTTCTATGCCCCTATATCTCAAATCATACACTTTAACCTACTTTTTCTTTCTTTTCTTTTTTTTTTATCATCAGTGAAGCTTCTTTAAACGACATCTTCATTCATTTCCACTCGTTTTCAAAGCTTACAAACCTGAATGAAAGAGGAGAAGGGAGGAGAGAGGCAGCGGTGCTTCTACTCACTGCAGCTTCGCTCGGTAGAAAGAGGAAGCAGCGGCGGTCCGCTCAGCAGAGTCCCTGCACAGCGCCACTCTGCCTTCACACACACACACACACACACACACACACACACACACACACACACACACACACACACACACACACAGCGAGAAAGAGAGAGAGAGCTCGTTTGGCTCATAAGAGGGTGAATTCAGGTATAGTGGGACAGTTTTTGTTGTTCCACCTTGTGATCATATTCTTGGCCTGAACTACAAAACATAACCCAGCATATGACTCATTTCTGAATTATTTACGATGCCCCCTTACTTTAAGTGAAGAAATTAATGGTGGTTTATTATTTTTTAGGTGTGTGTGTGGACCTCTTTAATCTCTTTAAATAAGTTGTGACAAAATTATTTAATGCTGTTCTCCGTAATTAAAGAGAGCAGGTTAGGTGTACTGAGACAATTTTTTACAGTTCATTTTTCACATCCCAATTTTTACAGTTTTTCTCATTTGCTTTGGTAACATTTCTCAAATCCTCCTCAACATTCGCAAAACAGTAAGTGCATTTCTTAAAACAATTTGTACAAGTAGCAAAACACCATGGATTACCTGCAAAAGCCTTTTTTTTTTGCTTAAAATCCTTAGTTCATCTCTCAAAAGTAAATACCTGTGTAAATGAACATGTCAGTAATATTAGAATGACAAGTCCTTGTGTCATCGTGTACGGATAAGAGTCAAAATGCTTAGTCATGTTGTCAATATAACCGTGTACTTTGGAGGGATGCTCTGAAACATGACTAAAGTTTTGATGACAGTTATTGTAAATTACACCTTAGTGTGTGTGGGAGATTAATTGCAAGAGACTGGACAAGATTCACTTTGCGCTTTTACTGTTTGTACTATAATTTATTGCCAGACCATGTCATTGCGATACAGAAATGCAAACAGGACAATCTCTTTAGGGAAAACTGTACCTATAGTGCTGTAGGACTTACAGTGCAGTCTTCCAACACCTCCTGACGTTCCTATCCGATGCCGATCATGTACTTTCTTTCCATCTCCATGCTGAGAAAAATTCCTCAGTAGGGTTAAGGAATGGAGAGTAGGGTGGGAGGAACTCCATCAGCATCCTGTTGTGGGTTGCAAACCATTGCCTGATGATGTTGGAGTGATGGAAACTGACATTGTCCCAAACGATCACACATCCCCAATCTGACCCCTCTCTTGTTCAGGGATGAGGTCCCTATAGAGAGTGTCTAAAAAGGTGACAAGACGCTCTGTGTTGTAAGGCCCAATAATGGGGATATGCGTTAGCACACCATTCTCTGAGATAGCAGCACCCATGGTTATGTTCCCACCTCGTTGGCCTGGCATTTAGAAGTGGGACTACACCACTGCTTATGGCATTGTTTTCCAAAACCATGGTGCAAATAGCCTCCTCCTGTTCAGGTGTGAAAAGGGGCCCTCTGCCATCCCTGTGAAGTTGTCTTGCAGTCCTATGTGGAAAAAATATAGTAATGCAAAACACAAAATTAAGTAAGATAAAATGTCAAAAGCATACATACTGTATATTGTAAAATGCAAGTGAAATACTTTAAAATTGTATGAAGCATTACAGAAAGTATACAGTATTACAGTACAGTGCCTATTGTTAGATTACATACCTGTTCTGTCGGCGAAAAGTCTGAATGATTGAGGACATAGTAGTTCTCCCAACATTTGGCTGCACCTTTCTACCAGCCTCAGCCATTTTAAGCCCATGATTGAGATCATGGTCTACAAGTGTGGCTCTTATCTCATCAGGAACATGCATATGTCTCCTGTCTCTTCCTCTGTCTTGTCTCCCAACTCCTCCGCCATGCAGCCTCACTCCTCTTCCTCTTTTTCTTCTTCTTCTCTCCGTCCATTTCCTTGTCCTTCCATTGTCACACACTGTAACATTGTGTTGTGCTCCAGCTATATACATACTTGCCAGTTGATGATTCTTGAGATGCACCTTGGAACTATTTCAGAGAACTGTTTGATCATTGGTTGATCTAATGCTCCACACGTTTCTCTTCATTAGAGAAAGTCAAGATTCACCTGGGAGCAATTTACCAATTCAGGACAGATTTAGAAAAAAAAAGTCTAATGGAAATGTATGGAAATATGCTTCACATATTATGACAACTTGTTTAGCCACTTTGCATATAAAGACTTATGCAATGAACTAATGCCTAAATGTTGTGGGGGGTGAGACTATTCAACAGAGACCCATCATAATATATTGATCCACATGACAAAAGTAATCAAAATGGAGGAAACAGCAGAGAATTGTACATAATCATTTGCATGGATGTACCAAAAAAATTTGCAACTTGGAAAGCTTACTGTTCTTACAAGAAGTTTGTCATGTTATGATAATATATTTTCACATTATAAAAATAAGATGATAAAATGTAATCATTTTTATTGTAAAAATCGGAAAAGGATAACAAGATTGTCCCTCTGCTGTCAACAGACATGGGAGTGGAGTCCACATCCTCAGTCCATTGGTACTGCAGTGATACCAAGAAGAAGGAGGAAGTGAGCTGCCTTACTGTCATCAAAAGCTACAATGATACTTATTTGTTTACAATGTTTACACAAAAGGTTTGAAATTGCCTTTTATTTTTTGGTTACATGCAGTGACTAATTGCTGCTGTTCTTGCACTGTATTGTGTATCGTGTGTAATTATTTGACGTGTCATAAGTTCTGTAAGATATATGCTTGACTGGTGATGTGGATATATGGAAATAAATGTTCCTTCATCTTTATATGTGTGATTTTACAAATAATGTATCTATATATTATTTTGAATCTTGTTTTTTTTTTTTTTGTTTTTTTTTACCCTAGATGGGCGAGGAACCATATATGGTAACTTCGTTGACTTTGATTTGCAGCCTAAATATGATTTTATTTAAAAAAGTCAAAAAAGGGAAAAAAAAAAAAAAAAAGTCCTTGTATATCCACCAATAACACTCCAGGGTTGAAATTTTAAATTTCTAAGTATTTCAATGACTGCCCTATAAAGGGTTAAAATCACCTACAAATAGAACAGGAGATCTAGCCCTTTTAACTAAATCTTCCTACTCATCCAAGATTAAGGGTTTACAGAGATTAAAAAAAATATATCAGACTTATTATTCCCTGAGAAGTCCACACTTCAACTATTATACATTCTTCAGATCACTTACACTTAGTTATCTTATACTGAATCCTTGTTTTAATAAATGTAGCACATCCACCACCTGGTCTACCAATTCTGTCCTTGCACAAACACACATATCCTGGCATAACAAAATCCAGGCTAGGTTTAAGCCATGTTTCCTAGACACATAAAATCAGGCTTATCCTTACAATCATGGATTAGCTTTTTAAACTCTTGCCCATTAGCAATAAGAGGATGCAAATCATCAGAAGAATATTAAACATGATCTAAATTCTCAATGAAGTCAACATCATCCATATCCTCCCCTTCTTCCTCATCTTCCCTCTCTCGATTATTTACCGACATCTGACTTGCTATTATGAACTGGTGCAAGTCCTGAGGCACACAATCCTTCACTCCAAGGAATCTAACTGCAGCCTCAGACACAATTTAATTATGTCAGATCTTGACTTCTTTTCACGAGTTCAATACACCACATCAACAATAAAAGCTAGAAGGGCTTCCTTATAGACCCCCGTCGGAGCCTACGTCATCAACAAGCTGCGCACACATCATGGCAACGGAAGTACCGCTTCATATCATTTACCCAGTATTGTTCGCACCACTCTGAGTAGCAAAACCAAAGGCTAACGCTAAACTGTCGGCATCATAATGTCAGGTTGTTGTGTTTTTGGTTGTACGAACCGAAATACTCAAGAGGGACTTAAATTTTATCGCATACCAAGGGGTTCTCGGCCGTTTCAGAGCAACCAAAGCTTGCTTGTGGAAGCTTATGTCCCTCAGTGGAGCTGGCTTGACTTCTTTTCTACCCTGTTTCCACATGCACACACCTGAAGTAACTGCCTCTTTCTCCGTCATTCCCACTCTAACACAGAGCTCTATTTTGAAGAGTATCGCAGCTGCATGGCTACAGCAAGATCAAAGACTGTAATGTAAAAAGACATTTAAAGGTCCCATATTATGCTCTTTTTCTGCAGGTTCATATAGCTCTTAGAGGTCCCAGAATAGTCAATATGAAGTTTTTTTTATCTCAAAAAACTGTTTTTTACTGGACTTTAGCCAGCCTGAAAACTCTCTCTAGAGAGCTCTACCAAGAATAAGCTGTTTTTGTGGGCTGTCCCTTCTTCAGCGCAGGCCACGCCCCTATCAGATTGATTTTTTTAGACACAAACAACCCCAATACTAGCGTCCACAACAACAACAGCTCACAGCAGCTGCTTAAAAAGCACCGCGAAAAAAAGTTACATGCATGAACAAAACACCGAATTCTGTCTGTATAGCTTTTAATCTGAATGCAGCCTTATCAGCTTGATTTTTTTAGACACAAACAACCCCCATACTTGCGTCCACAACAACAGCTCACAACAGCTGCTTATAAAGCACCGCGAAAAAAAGTTACATGCATAAACTAAAGAGATATTGCGTAAAGATAGCTCTATATGACATATATGGTCACAAAACTTCTCTTCAATTATTTATTTATTGTGTGACGTGTATATTACCAACACCGACTCATGTTAGCTGCCATGCTAACAAGTCAACAGGCTACGAGGCTGGGTAGGCCACTACAGTAAAGCAGCATAAAATACTGAAACTTTAAGCTCTTACCTTAGTTGGGTCACGGATAGTTGGAAGTGATCCAGGTTTCAGCTTTAAAGTCTTTGCAAATCCTGCTTTGAGCTGTCCCTCGTTCAGAAAGCAGTCCCCCATGAAGTGGTGAGCACAAACATACAACATTTTCGGGGTTGTTGTAGGTATTTCGCCGGCATAAATAAAATTAATCCACTCTTCCATCAAAGTTTCAGGTGAAGATGGAGGTAAAAAAAAAGACTTTTGTGCTGCTCCATGCAGCCAACAACAGTGCATTTGCCATGCTTTGTTCGTACCTTTGCCATGTTAGACTAGTGTTGACTAATGACTGAGGACCGGGAAAAGGGTGGGGGGAAAGCTTTTGGAGGCAGAACTACCTTTGGTATGGAGCCAATCAGGGAGATGGGCGGAGTATTCGCGCCCTTTGTGACGTCACAAAGGGCGATTTCTAAAACGGCTCATTACTGCAGCCAGGAGCAGAGATTTTCTGAAAAGTGCAGCTTGCAGGAGAGGGAGAGGATAGAATTTCCTCATGTTGAGGGGTGTTGTTAACAGGCTGGGGGTGCATATTGTTATGAGGAAACCATTCAAAAGTGAATTTTGCATAATATGGCCCCTTTAAAAAAAAAGTCTCTCTGGTGTATATGACTTTATGTTAAAACCAGGGCTTGAGAAGCTAAGGGCAAAAATTGGGAAGATGTGCAAAAAATACTTACCCAGCCATACAAGTGCAGTTTACTGTGTGTATATAGTTCTCCACTTTGTTGACGATCACCCACGCCTCATACATGGTAGTCTTCTGCCCTTGCTGGGCAGGATTTCAGACATCAAAACACAGAATACTTCGTTGATGTCCTTGTATTTCACCTCCTGTACATGTCCACAAATCGCATAATCATAGGCGTCCAAAGATTTGTATGCTCGCAGCTTCTCACTCGTATACACGCTCAGTTTTTCAATTAAATGCTAGTAAATATCAGGCCACTGAATATTGGGCCACTTGGTAACATCATAGTCCCATTCGGTAAGTGTACAGGGATCTGGGAGCCTCTTGCCATTTGTTAAAGTGAGCTTTTTTAAGTATTCTTCGCGATCTTTTAGCGATAATGCACCCGCATAGGTTGACAAGCCACTGCTACCCGCCATACTTCTGTTGCCAGGATGCGCGTGCAGCCCGCTTTGTTTACTAACAGTAAATGGGTCTATTGATTACAATTGCATCTTGCTTTAAAAAAAGAGTCTGAGATAGATTAGACACCATGGGTCCAACTACACTACATCCTGCTTTCCACAGCCACCAGCGCTGCGGGCCAATTCCACTTACATCCACACATCTGCATAGGAAATCTTATGCTGATCTCTCACTTCCTGTACCTGCTTAGCCTTAAGAAAATGGCTACATTCTTTAAATGAAGCCATCTGGCTTCCTCCACAATTACAACATTTTGGGGCTGACACTTCACAATTTTAACCGAGGATCAGGCTGCCAAGGCCTCTGCGTTTGACTGCTGCCCAAGCCACACAGCACCGGACCCCTACGGACCCCTACGGCTCCTCTTGCAGAGGATGAACCCACGTCATCCGTTCGGGCTGAGACAATAGATCTACATCATAGATACGGGGAGGAGCCCAGGAAAGAGGACAGCATCACTCGCCCTGGACTGCCCAAAATCACGGCACCGTGAGCAGCCAACAGGTGAGTTTGGGACCATGATTTTGCGCGGTCCAGGGTGAGTGTTGCTGTCCTCTTTCCTAGGCTCCTCGCCGTATCTATGATGTAGATCTATTGTCTTAAACAGCATCAACAGTGCCACCAACTGTTGTGGCGCAGTCGTGTGCTGGCATTCATGAATAAATCTAAGTCCTGCGGATGCGGAGCAGAACGGCGCAAAGTTACTGCCATACAATCCAACATTTATTTTTAAAATTTATTTTACCCTCCTCACTCACAGTGACAGTAGGTTACGATTCACAAAAGCATTCTGGGTATAACTTGAAGGCTGAACTTTTGCTAAAAAGTTGTGCACTCAGAAAAGTTTGACCATTGCCTTCATTAAAAAAAAAAAATCAATAAGGAAACAAAGTGACACTTAATACGACTGAATAGATTTTAATTACTTACCTTGATTAAAAACTATTGATTTAATGAAGTAAATTTAAACTAATAATACAGGGAGAGTTGAGTAAAATCCAAATGAATTATACAGTTGTTGGCAAAACATAAATATTTAACATAAATATACAGTATGTGTGCGTGTGTGTGTGTGTGTGTGTGTGTGTGTGTGTGTGTGTGTGTGTGTGTGTGCGTGTGTGTGTCCGTGTGTGTGTGTACTGCTGTGTCCCAATTCAGGGGCTGCATCCTCTGAAGGACCCGTCCTCTGAAGGCCAGTCCTTCGGAGGACGGGTAGGCCGTCACACCGTTGTTAAATGGGACAGTCCTATCCTTCGGATTATTTCCTGGTTGCGTCATGTCTCCGCCCTTATCCTTACGTCACGATTTCTGCCACCCATTCATAATCCCAAACTTAGTTTTTATTCAATCAAAATGTTTAACTTAACATAATGCTTATTTATGCTATACGCTAATGAATTACCAGCTTCACGTTTTTTAACTGGAAGTTAAACTTTCCAATTCTTATAAGAGGTTGCATTATTTGATTATTCTCCGTCTTTTGACAGAATTTTTTGATCAGTGATGGACAAATCTGAAGGTCATTTTGACAGATTAGAAACCCCAACAGTGATTCAGTCCACTTCAACTGTCACACAGTCATTCATTTATCACATATCTCACCTGCAGCAGACCCCCTGTACAGTTAGTGGTGAGCGTGCATAATTAATGAGGTATGGTGTTGTCCTGTTTATGATCTCTCATTCTCTGACCTGCTGGCTTGTCTCATCCTTTTAAACGTTGGCATCGATTGGCACGACTCACACGGGACTGAAGCCGCCTCTCTTTTTACATTAAGATCAAATAAATGTTCCAGGATTTCCTCCCGGTGAGGCAGATTCTGGCAGGATCAGGAAACCCGTCTTCTCAAATGGTTTTGCCGACTGCTCATTGCTTCACTGGGTGAAATGTTTCCAGACTTTAAAACGCGCGCTGAAGCAGCGCTGCTCATTCCAGTATCTAGTGTAGCAGAACGGACTTCAGCCTCCAGAACAAAAACCAGCCGCCCAACGTCAGCTGACTGAGGCAGAGACGCAAAACCTGATGCTGTGATCTCTCCTCTGCCGCTCTTTCGCTCGATGACCCGAAAAAAAAAAAGTTTCACTTGCTATAAAGAGCGATTTTTTTTTTCTTTACAAAGCTGATGACAGCAGGGTCGGTATTAAAATTTGTATTTTCTTTCTGCCCAATTAGCAATACATTTCCCTGCATAGTTAATGTTAAAGTTGTATTTGAGTTGCTTTTATGATGACATGCTAAAACATATAATTAATAATTAACATGTCCCGTTATCAATTTTATTAATTGAGGGATCATTATTCATTATGACAGAATTTTTACGACCCCATCGTCAAAATGATCGATAAGTAAAACATCTAGCTCAACATCTGATTCCCCGTATCTGGCATTGGATGTTAAAATGAGTAAAAACCGGGTATAAACCCTATACTTACATTTAAAGTAAAATTAACACCATCTAATGTCACTATTGTGCAATTTCCCCCGTTCTTTTTCAGGACTGAGCTGCGGTGGGCAAAGGATCTTGGGATATGGAGGGCCGCGAAGGATAGTAGCGGTGCGTCCTCCAAAAAGAGGCAAAGAAGGCTGCATTTGTGGGCTGCATTTGGAGGATCCTCTGAATCTGCTCTGAATTGGGACGGCCTTCGCGCAGCGTTGTGACGTAACTGGCCTTCAAATGCGTCCCACGAAGGACGCAGCCCCGGAATTGGGACACAGCATGTGTGTGTGTGTGTGTGTGTGCGTGTGTGCGTGTGTGTGTGTGTGCCTCTGTCTCTGACACCCTTTGACCTCCAGTTTGAATGCCAGGTCAAACTGACCCGAACAGTATCTATGTGATACAAACATGCAGGGGGTAGTTAAAAATACGTGGGATGAAAAATTATTAATCAGAAAAAGTTTCATACTGAAGAAATACTTTTCACAAGTTTTGTTAGATCCTAAAACTTTAAAAAGGGTCAATTTGACCTGTAACATAAAAGGAGGGTTATTTATTTATTCCCATCTTCAAAGGCAGTGATGTGTCAACACTGAGTCCATGACGAATTTCCCCAAAGAGACAATATATTCTATTCTATTCTATTCTATTCTATTCTATTCTATTCTATTCTATTCTATTCTATTCTATTCTATGTCAACGGAGTTAGGTAATATGAGAATAAACATCAGTTACAAGAAAACCCCACAGGAAAAATATGAACAATACATCTCTGTCTGTTATCGTTCTTCCTCTTTCCATTGTCTTACCTGCAACACCTGTTCTCCTGTTCTGCAGGTGATATAAAACAATAAATGACAGACAGTCAGCAGAGAGCTGAGAGACCGGTAGGATTTTTGACAGAGGTCAAGGCTGGTAGTTGTGCTGCACATGTAATGGAGAGTTTGTGAAAATATTGTTTTGTTTTGTTTTTTTTACATGAACATATAAGACAGAATGAAAGAATATGTTTTCTTTAAGGTTACATCCCTCTTTTTTTGTAACAAAAAACAGCCTTTGTCTTTGTTCATCTTCTTTCCTCCCCAGGCCCCAGAAACAAAAAGAGGACCACAGGTCTCCCACAGCCTCCCTTGTGTCCTGACTCTGCTCTTTATAGATGTTGCTATCAATGTTATTAAAACATCAAACAGCTGTCTGAGTTTAGGCTTCATGTCAGACTCAACAGGCTGCAGCAGGGGGGCTCGGAGTAGACTTACAGTAGACTGCAGTCATCTTTGTGACTGTTGGGTCTCTGATCCCTGATCACATCATTGTTAAAGTCATTCTGATGTTTACAGAAATGTACTGCATTTTTCCAACTATCAGACAGTCACACCATGAAGCGTTGAAGTCTGTCCTCAAGAGGAGAAGAAAAAACCTTTAAGAAAGCTTGATTTTTGTTTGTTTTTTTGTTTTGTTTTGTTTTTTCTTTGATGGAGGTCATGTCTTTAGTTCGCACTGACCTGTGAGGTGAGGCGGGGAGAAGAGAGCTGTGGGAACATCAGAGCATCTCTGGTGTGCAGTCAGGACTTCACACCAGATCATCAGAGTCAGGTTACCTGCTAGGGGTGTCCCGATACAACCCTTTCACTTTCCATACGATACCAATATTGCAGCCTTGAGTACTGGCCGATACCAATATCGATCCAATACGATATCAGCACAAACGGTGTGATGCTCGGCTCTATTTGTAGGTCTTCGAGGCTTGGGGGAATGTTTAAACTTTAAATGTGTCAAACTTCCAAATTCTGTGCCACCATGCATCAAGTTTTGCACTTAGCGCTGACATCTTTTTTGGACTTAAACAAAAAATACTGCCCCACAGCCGACATCACTCCTACTCTCTGATCCTTTGTTAGCACCTTAGCACACTCTGTTGTTGTGATCAGGTGGGCTCTGTGTGCTGGATCTGTATAGAAGTGCTGGAGCGGAGTCTGGAATGGACTGCTTGTGTCGGAATGCTTGAATCAGAGATTTTAGATGCTGATATAATCAGATATTAGTTTTTTTGCTGATATCGGACCGATATCCGATATTTATATCAGATCAGGACACCCCTACTTTATACACGCTGTTTTTCTATCCTTATTCAAGTCTACAACACATCTGGATGAGATGGCTGCTAAATCTGTCCTCATTTACCTGCAGGAGGGACACCATGGACAAAATGTGTCCTCCAGCATGAGAAAGACGGCCTCCATGACCCTTCCTGTAAGCTATGTTTCATTTCTGTGACCAAACTGCCTCTGTCACACTGACAGTTACAGTCCTTTTTGTCTTTGAAAAATGTGCAGTTATGGCATGAAACAGTTTTCAGGATGGGTTTTTCATCTGGTGAAGTTTGTGGCAGTTTGGACCCTGTAAGAAGAAAACTGCCACAAACTTCACCAGATGAAGTTTCCTGTTAAGTGTTGGGACATCAAACTCTGATAAGCTGCTGCAGCTGCACCCATTGTTTTGTACACAAGTTCTAGAACATTCTTTTTATTTCCTTTACCTGGTTGGAGAAACAGATCCATGTTTTACTCCAGAAAAGAAAGACAGAAAGAAAGAAAGAAAGAAAGAAAGATCTCCCTGATTTTTAGAGGCCATGTTTTTCATCATGTCTCCTGTCCATATGGAACAGAAGGTGTAGAATGGATAAACCTCTCGTTGTGAGAATTGGTGAAAAAAAAATCTGAAATAACATCATGATTTAACAAAATATTACAGCCACGCCCAGTGATTTCTGTATAAAGGCCATGGGGATTTTATTCATCATATCAAGAAGTGAATCCTTGAAAATCCCTGGAAATGGCAAACAATTATCCTGGTTTTTATTTTCTGACTTTTACAATATGGGTCCAAATTATTTTTTCTTTGTAGGTCTAGCCATGATGTAGAGGTAGTAAACCAGTAGTAAACCACTGAAAAAACTATTGTCCATTTGACAGCAAAAAATGGCGAAAACTTGGGCTTTTTCTCTTCAAGGGGGTTAGGGGGCAGGTCTTGAGATGTACCAGATAAAAAAGTTGAGTGGAATTTGGCATAGAAGATGGGATTTGTCAGAAAAGTTCTGGCACAGAAGTTTCTGAACATTTGAAAGATGTTTGCGTTTAGGCTGAGCACAAAGGATTTTGTTGAGATATGATAATGGACTGCTCGGTTGGGTGATAACAATTTGAAAATTTGTGGCAGGACTTTATCTAAAAAGAAATTCACCGAACCTTACATACCACGCCTTCAGAGGTAAACTCACAGGTTTTGCCACATGTGGCCCAGCATCTCAAAGACATCCATTGAATTGACTTCTTCTTCAGGAAAGGGCGGTAGGTAGTCTTTTTTTTTTTTTCTTGGGCAATTATGCTATGAGGCTAATGAAACACAGACTCCCACCTTGCCCAAACCGGAATTCAAACTGGTGATTTTCCTGTGTGGCAACAGCGCTAACCTCTGCACCACCATAAAGCATTTCAAAGACATTTTCACTTAAAATGATTCTGATTTGTTCAACGGTCTTGGTGATATTGCAGTATGACATTTCCAGCCGCCATCAGGGGTTTACTATGACCCTGATCCACCCTGATGTTCAGGCCTAGACCTTCATAATAGACAGCAAAAAAAGATGGCTGGATGGATTGATTGACTGATTGGTTGATTGATTGATTAATGTTCATTGGAAATGTGGGAAAGAGCATGAGGCTTCTTATGGGCTCTGGAAAAAGCAACCCTTTTCAGTTAGTCTCTTTAGTTGAAGTCTGATGGCATTGACAATGCTGGGCAGTCTTCAACAAATTCTGTCTGAGAGGATAACTTTGAGTCAAACGGCTAAAAAAAAACTACCAGCCAACAAGTGAGTGAAAAAGTAAAACCTACATCAGAAAGGCTTGGTAACCCATCCATACAATATTCACACACTGATGGTGGGAAGTTCTACCATAGGTACCATCGATTTGTTTGTTTTTTAAATTAATATTATTCTTATCTATTCTCACACCACTAACATCAGTGGGAGCAATGTGGAGTACAGTGTCTTGCTCAAGAACACTTCAACATGACTGCAGGAGCTCGGATCAAACGCACAACATTCCGATTAAGGAACGTTAAACACTTCATAACAAAGCACTGGTATCCTGCAGTCTGTGTCAAATCGTAGTGGGATGGTTGTTAAAAGCTGAGTAAGGCACAGCACATCCGCACCTAAATTATTTTTAAACCAGCAGCCACTGGGTACACTATTTTTGAGGGTTATCTAAATACAGGTGTGGTATGAAGGAGGGGCTAAGTGTGTATTTAAGTTCGCAACCCCACTCAGAGGAATTTCACCCCTGGGAAATTTATTCTCCAGAGGATAACTGACGTACTGGTTCATAAGACCACTGGGCAGTGATAGGTTACAATACAAAATGGTTTATATTTATTTGTCAAAAAATCTCTTTTTTAAAATGCACAATATAATAAACAACAAAAAATAAAAGCAAAGCAATTATAACAAGGAACTAAACTGATTCAAATAAACCCAAACAAAAAAAAATCTGAGGCAAGTAAATGAAGCCATGAAAATAAACACACTCTTGCAACCAAAAGGCTGAAGCAGATAGCTTTAAAACAAAAAAAAATGCAAAGAAAAAAACAAAACAAATGAACTAGATAAGAAAATACTGACCACAGAAATAATCACACTCATGCAGAAAAGAAATATAATTAACAAATACCTGAGTCAAGGGAAAAACAATAACTCAGCACAGTAGGAAATCAAAAACCCCTCAGGTCCCACCTAATTTTGCCAGTTTACCATATTTTCTTCAAAAGCTCATAACTGAAGAACCACAAGGTCAAAGTTCATCAGTGGCACCTCATTTGAAAGATAACGACCTCTAGTATAGACAATATTGTTTTTAATATGTGGCTTAAGTCAATATTAGGCTAAATGTGGCTGAAACATTTTTGTCTTCATTTTTTTAACCTATTTTTGATAACAAATAACCTTGTGATGCTTTATGCAAGATATAAGCCCTTCTCCATATCAATTCTACATCTTGTCGACTAAATCTGTGTGAAAATTCAGCTTTCTAGATAAAACATTATAGGAGTTGTAGAGGTTTTAGTCTCAGATGATGAAATCTATCTGAGCTGTGTAAATTCATGACAAATTGTGCCAAATTGTTTTTACTAATTTCTGTGATTCAGGAAACACTTCTGTCACTTCTATGATACAAACCACTGATACTACTGCCACTACCACTGCAGAAATATGAACATTGTATTTTAGATTATATATCAAAATAAAACTACATAAAAACTAAAGTTCTACAAAATAACATTATATACAAACTATACCTGCACAAAACTAAAACTTTCTACAATAAAACATTTTACAAACTATATTTGCACAAAAATAAAACTTTACACAAGCTATTAAAAAACCATGCACACCACGCATAAAAATGTTTTCAGAGCACAAATGAACATGATTACAACCACATACAAAAAAAAAAAAAGTCTCCAGTCTGAATGGCTGATCTGTCTTACGGCACACACTAATTACAGGGTCAAGTTTCTTTTATAAGATATGTAGGGCCGGATTTTTACCTAATCAGAGGCTTTGTTTAGCTCACATGACAGGCGGGCACCCTATAGCAATTCCTGGGAAGGCCCAAAGCCCGCCTCTATGGCTGCAGCAACCACTCATGTTGCACGATACGCCATTCTATAAATTAACAGTAACATCATGGAGACTGTACATTATTACACAATCTAAGCTTTTACGAAGCTCTGAAACAGTTTCTGTTTGGCACCAAGCACAAGGGCTCATCATATGTGCTGCAGCCCAGAGGAAACACGATGAAAACAGCATCCAGACCCTCTCAAAACAGCGCCTCTACAACAAAACTGTACTTACACACAACCTGCTTCGTTAGCTGCAGGTATCTTCTAATACGTCCTCTTTCGCCGGTCGTGAAGAAGCTCGCCATAAACCATAAAATCGTGTCTTTTACCAGTCACCAGGTGCTCCTCTCCTGTGGTGCTCATGAAATGTGACTGAACAGAAATGAATGCGCAGACAGGTTTTTTAAAACACTTTTTATTTTAACTATATAAAAACTTAGGAATGCAAACAGCAACTGGCAAGCACCAAGCATGGACCAGCAAGCTACACAGGTGGCTGTTAAATATCAAAGCATTAATATCAGACTGTGTTTCAGTCAGACGCTCAGGCACATGAGTCTGTAGTTTGGCTGTACAAACAAGCTTCTGTTTCTGCAGGAATGATACGATATGCCTGAATCTTATCGTAAACTGTAGTAAGGTTGGATCCTTCATCAGCTCCAGGAGGGTCCACTTGGTTTCTTTCCTTGAAGAACAAACAGAAAAATAGAGAAGAAACATTTATGAATAATAAACAGACATTAAACTGAGGCAGCAGCTCCAGAGGAAGAGCTCAGTGTCAAATAAAAGAGGACTTATTACCAGCTCACCATCAAACTGGTTCCTGTTAGCTCATTGTAAAAATCTGAATTTATTACAAGCAGTGCTAGAAGTCATAAAGTAAAAACGCTCTCACTTATTTCTTTACCCAAATTTTCTTCAGGGTCTCAGGGGGCTGGAACTGAACCCAGCTGTCAAAGGTGAAGGACGAGTACAACTGAAGAGGTTGTGAGTCTATGACAGGGCTAAAGTGGAGAAAGACAAACATACATACAGACTGACATCTGCAGGGGATTTAAAGTGACCAATCGACCCTGTGAGCATGTTTTTGGGCTGTGGGAGGAGGGTGGGGAAAACCCACACATGCACAGAGGGGACATGCCAATTCCACACAGGAAGACACCGGTCTGGCAGGGGGGAATCCAAACAGGAACCCTTTTATTGTGAGGAAAGAGTGCTAACCACTGCAACACCTGCAGCTCTCTCTTTTTCTCACTCAGCAGAGAAATCTCTGCACATAAGCAGCAAGGCTGAAAACCAACATTGAATTCCCGTACCACTTTGGCTCAGGAGCAACCACTGTCAGTTAACACAGTTCATCACTACATCTACAAGTGCAAGTTCAAACTCTACCATGCAAAGACAAAGACATATATCAACAACACCCAGAAACACCGCCGGCTTCTCTGGACCCGAGCTCATCTGAGATGGACTGATGCAAAGTGCAAAAAGTGAGCTGTGGTCTGATGAGTCCACATTTCAAATAGTTTTTGGAAATCATGGATGTCGTGTCCTCCAGACCAAAGTGGAAAAGGACAATCTGGATTGTTCTCAGGTCAAAGTCTCAAAGGCCAGCATCTGTGATGGTATGGGGGTGTGTTAGTGCCCATGGCATGGCTAACTTGACCATCTGTGAAGGCTCCATTAATGCTGAAAGGTACATACAGGTTTTGGAGCAACATATGCTGCCATCCAAGCCACGTCTTTTTCAGGGACGTCCCTGCTTATTTCAGCAAGACAATGACAAGACACATTCTGCACCTGTTACAACAGCGTGGCTTCATAGTAAAAGAGTGCGGGTACTAGACTGGCCTGCTGACCCCTGTTTAGTCAGACTGTGAATAAGTAAAGTTAACTGTTCTAAACCCAGTTGATACCATTTAAAGTGAACAAAACCTTGGTTTGGAGCTGAGGTTAAGACCAAATAAGACGATTAAGACTGATCAGAGTGTGTTGACCTGAGTGTATTCTTCCTTTCTGACAGTCAGATGATCTGATCTCTTCTAGAAAACTCCAGAAAGCTCTGAGTACACTCCTTTCCCGTCACATACTTAGCTCTTATCGTACATCCTGATGCTCCATCCATTACCAAACATCTGCTTCCTCCACTGGACTGCTGATATAATCACTGCCCCTCCTGCCCCCATCCCCCTCCAACACACACTCACACAAACACTCCGCGTCAGACTGTCTGTGTTTGCTCGTTGCCTCATTTCCATTTCCAGCTTGATCTACTTTGTTTCCCTGACCTGGTCCAGTCATCAGACTTTGCTGCAGGAAGCCAGAACAAACAGAAACACGAAACACGCTGCAAACCTTTTAAAAACACAAACCAAGAAAACAAAATCTAGAGGAAAACAAAGCTGACTATCGAAGTCTCACAACAAGTCTCCAGGTCTGTAGGGGGCACTAGATGAAACATGTTTGAAAGGGAAAATCCTCCTTAACATCTGAAACTTTGGCTGCCAGAATGACAGGGTTTGAGGCTTGCAGGGTTGAGACGCTGCCTAACTGGGATCAGAGTCAGGAGCTCAGTGGTGGATTTGTTGGAGTCCAGGTCCCTGCAGGTTACCCTGCAGGTTACCCAGCTCAGACCTCCTGAGGAGTCACCAATGTCTGTCCACAGGGTCGACCACCCCTCATCTTTTTCAGACTCTACCAGCAGTTTTTGCTGAGACCCCCAGGCACCCCCTACAGGTCTGGAGTTCTTTGTTACGAGGACAACAGTTTTCCTCTGGGTTTGTGTGATTCTGACTTTACCTTAACTACCTGCGTGTGTTTGCTGGTCTGCAATTTGTTTAAGATTCCAGCAGCATTTTTTTTATTTGCAGCTTGTTTCTGCAGTTGGTATGTTTTGCAGGCAGAGTTTGGAGCCTGCTGCTAGGATGTGTTTGGTCTTGTAGTTAGATAGGTGTGTACGTTCAGTAAAATCTTTGTCTTCAGGCTCTAAACGGTTTGGATAAACAGAGGTGACCTTATACTGTTGGTTATACTATTTGCATTGCAAATGCACATGTAAAAAATGTTTGACTTTGAAATGAACTGGTGGCTTTAGATCAGATTCTCTGCAAGTACTGAAATGAGCATCCTGTATTTTTTTGTTTATTCAGGATCTTAGATAATAGAAGAGTTATGTGTAGCTTGTGTGGCTGATATGGAGAGATTAATGCAGCTGGTTTCCAATGAAGCAGACATTTTAGGGAGAGTCTCCTGCAAATATGTACATAGAGCGTGGTTCATTAAACAAGCATGCTTTGATGATTGTATAACAATCAATCTTTACCTAGGGGGTGTGTACGTGTGTGAGCGGTGACAGTGTTTCTTTTAATTTCTGCTAATACACCTGATGCTGTGGACACTGTTCATGTCCTCTGTACAAATTAATATGTAGTTTTCTTTATGTGGGATGTGACGACCCTGTTGGTTGCCCGTTTGCTTGTTGTGCCATCTGAATGCAGATTGAGAACACCTGGGCCAGGTGTCCTCATGATGTCTATAACATCAGGCTTGTCAGTACAATGGTTGGGAGTAAGAAGGAGAGGTTGTGGGGATCCTACTCAACGTTGTCTCTGCTCCCCATCTTAGTTTTACTTTGTTAGGTTACTTTGGTGGACATTTGGTTTCCTTTAATGTGATTGCTTTAATTAATTATTTGTGTTAATAAACTTAAGTTTTGTTATTTCAAACTACTCCATTCCTCCTCTGTTATTTTTCAGTGGCTTAGTGCCGGCAGTGACAGGGAAATGAATGAAAACTTAATAAGTGTGTGTGTGTGTGTGTGTGTTTGTGTGTGTGTGTGTGTGTGTGTGTGTGTGTGTGTGTGATGATACCAACCTGTCTGCGTCTGTCTTCAGGTACATGGACGTCCGTGTAAACCACGTCAGAGTCTCTGTGCTCTGAACCTGCAGAGACACACAGAGTAAGAGCCCAGAGTAAATATGGATTTTTAATAAAGCAAACATTTCTTGTGCCCCATACAATGTTTTCTTTAAAGACTTCTTACTGGTTGTTGTGTTATATGCCACATTGTGGTGTTTGCTAGTATTTATCTACCTTACTTTCTCTGTCATTGAAACTGAATTAAGTCGTTATGGTCCAACACAGCCCTCTAACATGCCTGTTACTTTGTGACCTGTTGGACTTTGTTTGGACTTGTTTCATGTTTCTTGTACTCCTGCATGCTAACACGTCTGTCAGTATAAACAGTGATACTATGTGTATTTATTTTAGAAAGGATGTTTTTTTTCTACCACTGTAGATCCTAACTGCTAAGCTAGTGTTACTTTTATCATTTATTTGTTTAAGATGCTATATGCTAGTTCCGTGTGGCTACTTCAGGTTGTTTTATGTGTAGACATGCACAGTCAACTGCCTTATTGTGTTTATTAAAGAGGACCTTTTTGTATAGTTTTCAGTTTCATAAAAAACCTCAGTGAACTTCGTTAGAGTCAGCAACATCTGTGGAGTTTTACTAAGGACTGCTTAGCTAGCTGGATAGTTAGCTTCAGCAGCTAGGCCTACACAGTATTAAACAAACCAGGGTGAGAAGCTGCTTCACAAACACACACAGGATAGAAAACTCAAACATGCTGGATAAAATATTTTACAGAAAAAAAAAAAAGTACAAAATAAGCAGCACATGAGGAGAGGAAACCTTCAACCACACAAGAGCATGAGACATGTCCAGTGTGCTGTCCTTCTCACATGATTAGTGTTTCCATAGTAACTGTATCTGCAGCTCATATTAGTGTCATGTTCAGCTGAGGCCTTGAGCAAAACCACACCCTCAGTCCTCTTTTACTGTAAGACTTCAGGAATTTCCCTTTGATAAATGAGCAGCCTCCTCTTTGAACAAGAGCTCTCTGTTCCTTCAGCCCTAACATAAAGTGGAGGATTGTTTCTCTCTCTGCACTCACACACAACAGACGCCGGCATTTATGAATTTATCATTTGGACGCTTACATGTGTTTTAAAGCTCATTTTGGCTTCATGTAATTTTAAGAGTGAGACTGTGTTCATTTAATAAAGTCTCATAAATTAAGAAGAGGGTGACCAAACGTCTCGATTTGGCTGACATTTGTCCTGTTCTTAACCTCTGTACCCAACATCCCAATGAATATTCATAAACCACTAATGTTTCTTAGTTTTTACTGATCCTGTCCTGGTTTTAAGAACTTAAACACCAAACAATGCATCATGCAACTAACGCACTAGGTACAGTGGTTAGTGCTGTTGCCTTGCAGAGAGGGTTCCATGATCGAATCCCTAATGCACCAAGAGTGGAAGTTTAATATTGCTTTATCTGTACATTTCTCCGTCTATCCCTGGATGCTGCTGTTAGCTAGCAAGGTGGGATGGTTACAGCTGACTTTACCAGGCTGCTCTCTGGTATAATAAAGTTCTGGTTGGTGATGGGAGACCAGATCTGGACGTGGTGCTGAAAGGTGAACCAAAGACAGATCTAACCCACAGACTGTAAATAAATGGGCATAGTCCCTGTGATGTCTGATGATGTTTCTGAAACAGCGTTTTGAACCTAATCATTTGTGAGAGTCATGTCAAAATTGAGGTGGGCTTTGAGCCTCCTCACCTGCCAGTCCGCTGAGGTGTACAGTCATGGCCAAAAGTTTTGAGAATGACACAAATATTACATCTTCATGAAGTCTGCTGCTTCAGGGTTTTTAGGTGTTTTTGTCAGATGTTTTTATGGTATGATGAAATACAATTAGAAGCATTTCTTTTATTGAGAATAAAACAGAATTCATGCAATAAGTCAATATTTGCAGTGTTGACCCTTCTTTTTCAAGACCTCTGCAATCATCCCTGGCATGCTGTCAATCAACTTCGAGACCAAATCCTGACTGATGGCAGTCCATTCTTGCATAATCAATGCTTGGAGTTTGTCAGAATTTGTGGGTTCTTGATTGTCAACCAGCCTCTTGAGGATTGAAGTTCTCAATGGGATTAAGGTCTGGGGAGTTTCCTGGCCAAGGGCCCAAAATCTTAATGTTTTCTTAATGTTTCGTATCACCCCCTGTGATACGAGAGCAGAGGAGAGTTGTGAAGGCATGAACATTCTTCGTGATGAAAATAAGATTTTATCATCAAAGGACCTTTTTCTCAAAAATCTGTCATGGAGAAAAGGGTCATCTTATACCCAGAATCGTCTTATGTTCGTCTTATCAACGTGGCAATCATCACTATATCACCTTTTCCTCTACTCCTTCTTCTTCTATTGTTTTGACTGAGCAGCTGGCAGCCGATCACATTACTGCTCCAGACTACCACAGAGTAAACCACAGTTATTAGTCAGTTGTGTCGGTTGCTGAGGTGATTGTATTCTCACTGCAAACAAAACGCTACAGGGCTCAAATGGAAGCCAGCCGAGAGCACCCTAGTTTGGCAATTGTTTTGTCCAGCATCCGAGTGTGATTGCTGTGTTCACACATGTTCAAACAAACAAGACTTTAGGTTGGTTTTAGAACAACTGCCCCAAACGAGCCAGGTGTGAATACACCCTATGACTCCAGCTGTCTGGAAGTCCTACTACATGGAGATGTGTGAGATGATGGATGAGAGAGCACACAGTCAACACACAACTCTGCAGGGTTGGACCGGAGACACATCCGGTGTACTATATTTCCTAGCGTCAGTATCGAAAGACAAAGAGGATGAATCTGCCTTTCTCATGATGACTTATTCTGCTTACAGGTGATAAAATCACTGTTTATTTTCACCTCCAAATGCTTTGACTGAGTCCACAGTCAAAGCAGTCTGTTGGCAAATGTTTCTTTTCATTCACACACGTGTTCAGGACAGAGATTAATAATACCTGCCTTGTGTCTCTTGGGTTGCCTTTCGTTTGATGTAAATCCACCGTACAGCTAACACAGCTACGATTACAACAGCTGCAGCAAACACGATGGGCACTATGATTTTATCTGTGAAAACAAAACACAAAACATCAAAACACACAAAAAACACACAACTTACCAAGGATTTGTGGGCATAAAATTAGGTCTCACATTTTTCTGTGGGACTAATGGGGTTTTGTTCTCCGCAGAGAGTCCTAACATTGACAGCAAGCGTCTTGTTTTCTGCAGGATTCTTTGCTACACATCTGTATGATGATGAGAAATCCTCCAGAGTGAGAGGCAGAGAGAGAGCCCAGCTGCTCTGGTTCAGGATTTCTGTGTCTCTGTACCAGTACAGTGTGGTCTCCTCAGCATTCTGCACCTCACACAGCAGGGTGCAGCTCTCAGTGCTCAAAACATTCAACTTTGTCACCTCTGGAGCTGATACAGGCTCTGGAAAACAGAAGGGAAGAAAGTTAAAAAATACAATCAGAAAAGATACTCAAAATCTGGACTGGATGCGCCAATGTGAGCTCCACTTCCTGTTCTTTAAAGATCAACAAGAGAACATTATCAGGAGAACTGATGATGCACATGTGTGTGTGCGTATATATATATATATATATATATATATATATATATATATATATATATATATATATATATATATATATATATATATATACAAACCTCAATTCTGCCATGAAGAGGAGTGATTAACCTAACTTCTGCTGAACAAGAGAGGACAACAAATTCAGCTCTGCATGCAACTATTCTGTGGTTATTTCTGATTGAAAGCAGGCGACTGAACAAGCTGCTTTCAGATGGCTGTTTAAAAAAATAAAGTAATATAGGCTTATTTTCTTCTCACTTGGGTATTTTTTTGTTATATTCTCAGGACCAGACTGAAAGCCCTGGCAGGCCAGATTTGTACCATGGATCACCAGCTGACACTCATTGCTGTACTGTGTGGTCCACACTTATTTAGGTAGGCACTTCCTGAGGATTAGAACTCATAGATCAGTAGAGGGCTCCACCTGTGCTAACTGAACTAGTGTTATAATATCAAAACCATCTTTATTTAAATATTTATGGTTTAAAGTCTACTGTGAAGGACCCAGAAGGTGAACCCAAAAGCCCGACTGAGACTTAGTGCCAAACAAAGTCAGGTTTAATATATATATGTGTGTGTGTGTGTTTATATGCCAAAATAAGCACATTTACAGCCTGGTACAAAGAATGTCTCCAGTCTGAATCGCTAATTTCATTAACGGCCTGCACTGTACAGGGGGTGATTTTTTTCTAACTAGGCAGTTTCCACAATATTAAGCTCGCCAGTTCGTCCAATCAGAAGCACAGCTCAGCTCACATGACTGCCGGGCATCCTATGGCTGTTATTGTGGAGACTCATAGCCCGCCTCATTTCCAACATGGCCGCGCCGGCTATTTTGCCTCAAAAATCTTTTTTCAGAAACAGACAGGTGATGTCGCGGAGATTACGTCCATTTATTGTACAGTCTATGTTTTATACACACAGTATACACAAACATAAGAGGCCATATCAGCTTCCTCTGCCGATGCAGCCAGATTTAACTGAAAGTCCGCATGCGTCTCTGACAGAAGCATGTTAACTAAAATAATTTAACACATATTGGTCCCTGACCGGCCAACCACTGTCGTCATCAGGGCAGATGGCAGGATTGTCCCAGTCCATGTGTGATGGCACTCTGGGGGCCCTCTCCTTCCTCAGCAGACCACATTATGGAGGACAGCACAGGCCACAGTGATGTCACATGACCTCAAAGTGCTGCCCCTTCAGCCCTGAAGACAGTGAAAGCGTGCCTTCAGGAGGCCAAAGGTTGTTTCAGTCCTGGCCCTTGTCCTGGAATGGCCATGATTGTATGTCTACAGTGCTTTGCTGTGGTTCTGTCCTTGTTTTAAAACAGCTGCGGTGTTGTAGTTTTCTTTTTAATTTGGTCCTTTACCTTCTTGTATAAGCCTCCATTATGATTTCCGCCTTTGACGGGGAGAAAGTACGCCGCTCTCGTTGTCATGGTGAATCAGTGAATCTGTGATCGATGGCAGGATCTATTTGAGGGAGCTCCGTGCGCGAACTGATCCAGGATTGGTTTCACCTGGCTTGATTGACTTTGACTCTTGCGCAACGGACCTCTGGAGCTGAGCCTGACATCTACAGTCTACCAGAGTATTGGTGTTGACTATGTCAAATTCTTTATGACCACTGAGTGTACCCATCTTCTGATGGATATTTCCAGCAGGATAACCTCTCTTCACCTGTCCTATCAATGAAGGCAATTTCTTTATTTTTCTCTAAAATAAAAAAGACATCTGTCTCTTAAAAGCAGCTGGTAAATTCAAAACGTAGTGCTTGGTCACTTTTTTTTCTATTATTATAGTCTTGTCTTTTTTTCACATATGAAATCATCTGAGCAACAATTAGAGTAGTTTTTAATGATATTTTACTACCTTTATTTTTCCGGACTTTGCTTTCTTTTATCCCTGTAAATGACTTTGTTTGTAGGGTTTTAAGTTAGCATTAATAAAAGGATCCATTTCAAAATAAAAGAAATTGATGACACTGAGGTTTAAAAGGACACCTGTTCTTTACAGCCAACGTGTGCCCGCTGCTGCTGTTTGATGTCTGATCTTAATATGGCTGGAAACCATCTGTCAGGTAATCTTTTATCACTGCTGGGCCACAAATAGAGCCATTCTGTAAACACTGGGTCATATTTTCCCCTCTGCTCTGACGTCTTTGTAAACCACACAGGTTCTCTGTTGTCATAAATTAAAGAAGCTTTTGACTGATAAGAAAAGAGGGGACTATCCTATCTTACACACCTACAGTTAACTGACATTCACAGCACACCTGCCTCCAACTGTTCCTCCTGCTGTTGAAGTTCAATTCAGAAGTGATCGGTTTGATCTTTCGCTCCGTCTCATTGTCTCAATCAAGAAGAAAAATTCTCTAATGATTTTCTGGCAAAAAGAAAAATGCCCCCAAAGCTCTACAGCTCTGTACAGTTTGCCCCAGTTTTATATCCTATTGTGACTGAGATGAGCTGTTAGCCACTCTGTGCAGTGCTGCACTGTGATGACTCACTGTGAAAGAAGTAAACTGTTTGTACACTATGAGATAAATGAAGAGAGAAAGCTATGACTGTTTTATTAAGGAGAGGATCCAGGACAGATATGACGTTAAACATAAATAAAAACTGAATACAATGATTTGTAAATCCTGTTTAACCTAAATTCAACTGAATACACTACAAAGAAGATATTTATTGTTAAACTTTATTGTTTTTTTACAAATATTCACTCATTTTAAATTTGATGTCTGCAACATGTTCCTAAAAAGCTGGGTCAGGCTCATGTTTCCACTGTTCTGTCATCTTTCCTTTTAACAACACTCAATAAGTGTTTGTGAACTGAGGACACTAATTGTTGAAGCTTTGGAGGTGGAATTCTTTACCGTTCTTGATTGATGAACAACTTCAGTTGATCAACAGTCCGGGGTCTCTGTTGATGTATTTTGTGCTTCATAATGCTCCATACATTTTCAATGGGAGACAGGTCTGGACTGCAGGCAGGCCAGTCTAGCACCCGCACTCTTTTACTATGAAACCACGCTGTTGTAACAGGTGCAGAATGTGTCCTGTCATTGTCTTGCTGAAATAAGCAGGGACGTCCCTGAAAAAGACGTGGCTTGGATGGCAGCATATGTTGCTCCTAAAAAATGAGTGAATGTTTGCAAAAAAAACCAATAATGTTTATCAGTTTGAACAATAATTATCTTGTCTTTGTAGTGTATCCAGTTGAATAAAGGTTAAACAGGATTTACAAATCACTGTATTCTGTTTTAATATACCTTTTACACAACAAGAAGACTGTTTCCACAAACACACTGAGCTGTAAAGAAAGTAACTTACCATACACTGTGAGTTTATGATATGTGATGACACTCTTTCCATTTTTGGATTCAGTTTTATATTTCCCAGAGTCTACAGTCTTTTGAAGTCCCCTGAGTGTGAAGAGTCCAGTTTCATTGTTCCAGAAAACTCTGTTCCTGTATATGGTCTCCAATATCCTAAATTCTCCCTCATATATCTGAGCAATGGTGTTGCCTTCAAAGGAGAAAAATCCATTTTTCAGCACTGGATCAGGAAAAGTGACAGATCCTCCTTGAACACGTGTGAGATTACTCCTTATGTCGTCAGCAGCAGATGAGTGCATCACTGTAAAAACAGAAATAAAACAGTCAGTCAGAGTGTCTACAGCATAAAATTTTTTGTCTGTCACAGGCTGACTCTATGAAATAATGACAGTAACTGGATCCAGATGTGAGAGCAGCCTGAGGAGCTACTGGACCCCAGACACCTCTGATCGAGAAAGTGGAGCAACATCCTGTCCTGCAATCCAGACACCAGCAGCAGAGCTGGTGAGAGCATGTCTAGGCTGCTGATCTCTATAAAGTCACTTCATCCATGAGATGAAGACATAATACAGACAGTGATTAAAGCGGAGACATTTCACTCATGTCTGTATAAAGGTGAGTCAACATCAAAGCTGTTGAAAAAAAGTGAGCGCTGAATGAGGACAGAAATGTTTACTTTAATGTGAATTACCAAAAAAAAAAGGATCAACAGAAAATTTAGGGTACAGGAGGTCCTTCAAAGCAAGATGTCTTAAATTTGAGTTTCATTCAGGAGAGAGATGCACTGAATTTATCTGGATATTCTAGAGTCAATATTCCTGAATTTTTCCAGATATTTTGGTATATTACAAAAGCAAGATGTCCTAAAATTTTCTGGAAATGTGAGAAAATGCCCTGATACTATATTCTAAACATTCTTGAAGATACTGGGAGCAAGATGGCCTAAAGATGTGTGGGTAAACATCAAATATCAAAAGTAACACTGTTCAAAGTGTTTGACATGAATTCATCCCAGAGAGCGGTAAATGTCAGATCTGTGGGGGTAAAAAAATGAACTATTACAGATCAAACAGGCGAGAAGCCTTTACAAGAGCAGAGGAGGATGTTTCCACTGCCTACGAGATGTAAATGTTTGAGAGTCAGTAGTAGCCAAGGCCTCAAGACACAAGACGCCACGTCTTGTGTCTTGTTCTTTTGGATGTTGTTAAAATTATTTCAGAAAAAAAATCTGACTTGTGAAAACGTTTAAGTTTGTCGATGTTTCTGCATGTTAAGGGCGAAATAAAGGCTTTTCTTATGTCCATTATCATTTTGCCATTATCTCATGTTACATTCACTTGTTTGACACATTATCATTGTTAACTTAATACAACATAATGCACACACCTTAATGCTTTCTGAAAGCTTTACTCATGGGGTCTCAAACTTCTCTCACTTTAAATATGAGATAAAACCCGTCTGAGGGACAAATCCAGAAAGGTGAAACACACAGCAGTCAAATCAGATGCAAAGAGAGCCAACAGACAGATCTAGAGGTTTAAATAATGTCAGATATTATTTTATGGTATCTTCATGAAACAATCGAAGCCACGCTGTTGTAACACGTGCAGAATGTGTCTTGTCATTGTCTTGCTGAAATAAGCAGGGACGTCCCTGAAAAAGACGTGGCTTGGATGGCAGCATATGTTGAGCATTCCTGAACTTTCCCAGTCTTTAGTTGACCCTGTCCAAGTAATTAGGAACATGTTGCAGGCATCAAATTCAAAATGAGTGAATATTTGCAACAGCAACAAAAAAAATAAAGTTTATCAGTTTCAACAATAAATATCTTATTTCAATGTGCAAATCATTGTTTTCTTTATTATTATTATTATTATTATTATTATCATTATTATTATTATTATTATCATTATTATTATTATTATTATCATCATCAACGCTGTGGGGTAAATTGAGCCAGTGGTTCAGCTCACCTCAGGGTAGGTAAAGTCTCCAAAGCATTATACTGTATTCATCACGCTGTCATATTTCAGTGTAAAATGACACACTTGGTTTGGTTTAAAACATTTCAAAAATTAAACCTTATCACAAGGAGATACAAAAGAAAGACAAACTGAAGCTGTTGTCACCTGTGGGACCTTATATAGACAGGTGTGAGCCTTTCCAAATCAGGTCCAATCAGCTGAATTTACCACAGGTGGCCTCCAATGAAGCAGGATCAACCTGGGATACACTTAGAGTTTTGTGGCAAAAGCTGTGAATACTTATGGACACAATATGTCATAGTTTTTATTTATTCGTTTATTTATTTATTTTGTTGTTTTAATACATTTGCAAAAATAAATTCATAAAAAAAAATCTTTTATCACATTGTCATTATGGGAATGTTGTGTACAGAATTTGAGGGGAAATGTAATTTATTCCATTTTGGAATGCGGCTGTAACATAAAATGTGTAAACGGTGAAACGCTGTGTATACTTTGCAGATACACTGTAATTTCTGTTATTACTGATTTACTGAACTTTGATCATCATAACGAGAAGAAGAGATGTGAATGTAGTGAGGACGGCTGAATGAGACCAGCTGAGCGAAGCGTTCTGAGCGGTCATAAAAACTGGAAAAACACTAAAACTTCTCAAAGCTGTGCAACATCTTAACATAGAGAACATGCCTCTGTGAAGGGTGCTGCACGGACGTATGGAGTGCGTCGGCACCCTAAAAATTGTCTAAAAACGTCCACTCAGCCAACAGCAGTGACTCAAGCTGCTTCTTTAGACAGCTTTCTAAGAGAGAACCTTAAAGACGGAGAGATAGACGGAGAACAAGTTAGAACTTGTTCAAATGTTAATATTTTCCTCCTGAGCTTCTGAGCACGTCCCGTCTGTATTTTCTTTAATACTGTCAGATGAAACTAAACACTGCTGTTAGTTGTACAGAAGGGAAATGAGAAGAGTTTAGATAAAGATGTGATACAGCAGTTGGTAAGATAAAGAAAGTATTAAGCCAGATCTTACCTATTAAGAAGATGATGACTATCTGCTCCATTGCAGCGTGCCCATGCGTCTCAAGCACGATTGCCCCCCGCGGCAAGCCAATGCGGCCCGCGGCTACACTACTCCAATTACCCCTTTTCCCCAGCCGCTGGTTCGGTGCTTGTGCCTGAATAACCACCAATTCTTTTTTTCTTTTTCCACAACAAAGAACCGGTCTGAGGGTGCGAAAAACTGGTGCTTAGCTAGCCCCACTTCCTTGATGGGCCAGAGACAACGCCGGGGGGGGGGGGGCGGGGCGGGGTTCCTGAGACCCACCATCAGCACAAAAAACAGGCATTCATGAAAAGAAAATCTGCCAAGCCAGACCTCTGTTGTGTTTCCTCCTTCAAAACTTGAAATAAAGGAAAAACTGAAGCAGCAATGCATCACCTCTCTGTAGATGAGGTCGATACTTTATTTTATTTAACAGGCTAAATAGCCTCATGTTACTTCTCATTCATAAACATAAAGGGTGCAGAGTGAGTCCTCTGTTGTTCCCTCATTAAAAACTTGAACGGAGGGGAAATTGAAGCAGCAAAGCATTTTCCCAACTATAGATCAGGTATACACCTTATTTTATTTAACAGACTAATAACCTTCATGTTTTTATCTAATTTAAATGACAGGATTTCAACTCTGCCTCATGGTTGTGCGTTTACAAAAGTCTTTTGAAAACTGACAGAGAGTCGGGAAAAGTTATGTGAAACCAACAGTAGAAGTGCAGAAAAAATCCCTGTGTGAAACGACAACAATGTCCGGCGTGTCTGTCCTCATCGTTGATTAGATTACCCACTCAAGCTGCCCGGTCACTGAGGTTCAGAGGTTTCAGAGGTGTGGTTACTAAATAACGTTAGATTTTTAGATGTAGACAAGAATATGTGTTCTATATGGGTTAACACAGACTTTTAATCACCCACATTAGTTAAGTCATTATGACTTTTATTTATTTAACATGCGCAAATATAATTTTAATACGTCAAAGTCCTATATATACAAATCTCTCTCTCTCTCTTTATATATATATATATATATATATATATATATATATATATATATATATATATATATATATATGTGTGTGTGTGTGTGTGTGTATATATATATATATATATATATATATATATATATATATATATATATATATATATATATATATATATTAGTGGTGGGACTTGATTAAAAAAATTAATCGAATTAATTATGCCATTTGTAATTAATTAATCGTAATTAATCACATTTTAATCACATCGATATTCAACATCAGAAGCAACACTTTTCAAACAGATTTTGGTAGAAGACTAAATCATTGAATAGTCACATACAGAAGTTTAAACTATAAAATCCTGTTTATTTTGCTCAAAAGATGTTTTTTTGAAAACGTGTCAATTTCTGCAGAGCAGATCGTACCAAACAGGAAAACAGACACGAAAAACGATCAGAGTTTCCGCTCTTTTCAAAATAAAGGACCATGTTCAGACTGTTGATCGTAAAATTATCCTCGTATATTAAAACTTCGACACTGGCACAGGGCCAGCAGTCAACAGCGGGTCAGACCCAGAGGAAATCTGACGCCATGGACGAGGAAAAGTTTATATTGGAGGCAGAAAACCAGATAATTATATACGATACAACACATCCTTTATATAAGGACACCAACAGAGACTAAAAGGGAAGGACTGAATTAATGAAGCTCTGGGAGGGCAGGTGAGTTTAACATACTAAATATCATGAAAGTAGTTCTCATGGGTGTGATTCCTGCGGGAACATGTGGTTCATGAACATGCAGCGTGAATTGGCTCGCGCTGACGGACCCGCTCAAGGAGTATGTTGCTGTGTCCCAATTCAGGGGCTGCATCCTCCGAAGGACCCGTCCTCCGAAGGCCAGTCCTTCGGAGGACGGGTAGGCCAGTCCTCCGGAGGACGGGTAGGCCGTCACACCATTGTTAAATGGGACAGTCCTATCCTTCGGATTATTTCCCGGTTGCGTCATGTCTCCGCCCTTATCCTTACGTCACGATTTCTGCCACCCAATTCATAATCCTAAACTTAGTTTTTTATTCAGTCAAAATGTTTAAATTAACATAATGTTTATTTATGCCATATGCTAATGAATTACCAGCTTCACGTTTCTTAACTGAAAGTTAATATTTCCAATTCCCCTCAGAGGTGGCGTTAACTGATTATTCTCCGTCTTTTGACAGAATTTTTTGATCAATGATGGACAAATCTGAAGGTAGTTTTGAGGGATTAGTAACCCCCTCAGTGATTCAGTCCACTTCAACTGTCACACAGTCATTCATTAATCACATATCTCACCTGCAGCAGACCCCCTGTACAGTTAGTGGCGAGCGTGCATAATTAATGAGGTATGGTGTTGTCCTGTTTATGATCTCTCATTCTCTGACCTGCTGGCTTCACGGGACTGAAGCCGCCTCTCTTTTTACATTAAGGCCAGATAAATGCTCCAGGATTTCCTCCCGGTGAGGCAGAGTCTGGCAGGATCAGGAAACCCGTCTTCTCAAATAGTTTTACCGACTGCTCATTGCTTCACTGGGTGAACTGTTTCCAGACTTTATAACGCGCGCTGAAGCAGCGCTGCTCATTCCAGGTGTAGCAGAACGGGCTTCAGCCTCCAAAACAAAAAACAGCCGCCCAAAGTCAGCTGACTGAGGCAGAGACGCAAAACTTGATGCTGTTATCTCTTCTCTGCCGCTCTTTCGCCTGATGACCCGAGGAAAAAAAAAGTTTCACTTGCTATAAAGAGCGACTATTTTTCTTTACAAAGCTTCTGACAGCAGGGTCGGTATTATAATTTGTATTTTCTTTCTGCCTAATAAGCAATACATTTCCCTGCATAGTTAATGTTAAAGTTGTTAAATGTTCAATCCACCGAGCTAAGCAAGGCGCTGTCATCAGTGTTATACATCACTCAGTGCGTCTCTATAATCCGTCTGCCAGAAACTCGTGCACTGAGAACCGTTCTGTGTGATATAGACAATAAAATAAAATACGATAAAATGCGTTATTTTCTTTAACGCCGTTAATTTCCCCCCGCGTTAATTAGCGAATTAACGCGATAAAGTCCCACCACTAATATATATATATACATATATATATATATATATATATATATATATATATATATATATATATATATATGTGTGTGTGTGTGTGTGTGTGTATATATATATATATATATATATATATATATATATATATATATATATATATATATATATATATAGTTATATAGTTATATATATATAGTTATAGTTATAGTTAGATGATTTTGAAACAGGTCGCACAAGTTTCAAACTTACCACAGGGCAAGAGACGGGTTATAGAAAACATACAACATCTTTTTTTTTTTTTTTTTTTTTTTTTTTTTTTTATACACACAATAAATTCACTGGATCCACATCAGCTGATACAGCAATACTGTCACTTTGGCAGGATAGGAAAAAAAACCAAGAGGGAACAGGGCTGAGGCTTAACAGGAGCCTCAGAGTCTTTTCCCATCAAAACAACAAGATAGATAATCCAATAAACTCAATCCAAAATGAAGCAGAGTCAAAACAGCAGCGCAGTTCAGGAGCCGTAGGGGTGAAAACATATTACTTGAGCCACCACCAGCACAGCATCACAGAGGGTAATGGAGAGAGGCTGCAGCACAGAACATTACAGTCAGCCAGGAGTGCGGAAACACAACGGAAAATAAGGGGGACATTGCCGACGTACCAGCGATAGACACAACCACACCCAGAAGGGCTTCCAGAAGGGCAACTCGGCCCCACAACACCAAAAGCCTGCCACACTGAATCAAGAAGAAGATTGTGTCACCATTGCACAATTTGGCACACTGAACGGGTGGCATGTTACCTGTGAGCCGCGGGGGCGGTGGACGTGCCTTGATGACACGCACGCCAACAGACTTTCAGACAGGGCAGCCTGACCCCTAGCCACCAATGGTCCATCACTAGTGATGGCAAAATACATACTGACGCCTAGTTACAAGTTGATTTGAAACATAGGTCAGGGTCTGTATCAGAAGGAGGATGTCACGTGACTATTCCATTTAGTGTTTCAATACGCCACCAATCAATAATAGGATACTCAGTGGTTATGTAATTCTGTTCGGTTATGTAAAATAAAACTACTACTATAATATGAGCATCACACAACATGAAAATGCATACAAATGTCATGTATACTGATAGAATAATTGTATATAGTTTGATCACACATTCACTTATAGAGTGTGTGCTTCCTTGTTAACCTTTAACTCCCCATCTAAGCAGGTGTTGCTGGACCAAGGACTTCGGTCTCTACGTGTCATGGAAAAGTGCCTCTACGTGGAGATCTTATGCTGATAAAATAAACTGAACATACAGATAACATGTTTATGATGCGTTGCACTTGCTGTGGACACAGGCAGCGAGCATGCATGTGTTATGTGACATTTTTGGTGATTACCCCATCCTTTAGATTGTGATTTTGTAACTAGAGACCTCCCTTTTTGTGAATAAATAGCAAGAGATGCAGGCTGTGATCCAGAGCGGTTTGAGATCTGTAACTGGGCACATCTCTGCGTTCTCCTTGCAAGTAAAAACTTCAGACCGTTGTCTTTTCTTCATTTTGTGCATATTTTCTGATGTTTTAGGTTGCTTGAACCTGACATATACATAACCTCATATGCAAAACATTTATCAGACCCTTGTCTGAATGGCTGCTGTTATTATCCAATCAATAAATATCCACTTTGCGGGAAATGTTTAAAAGCCCATGGAAATCACTTTTTTATTTTGCAAGGTCTTGCCTCTCTGAGTGTATTGTACCGAGCATTTGAAGAGGAGTTCTACAACAAGAATGCGTCCCAGATCTCCCTGTAGGGAGACAGTATTGTTAAATGTATGCATTGCATGCAACAACTGGCATTTTGCAACAACACCACAACTATGTGGAGACACCTTCGAACAAAGCAACCTGAAGCCTACAACCGATGCACAGCCCAACCAAGTGCTGAAATAAGCCATAGTCAGCATTCTGACCATGGTATGCACACACTGAAGACAATGCTGAAGTCAAGATAGAGAGTAAGGAGAAGGCTATGGTAGAGGTGAAAAAGGCAAAAACAGTCAGTTTGACTGCAGACATGTGGACCTCAGTCAATATGGATGCCTACCTTGGAGTTACCTGCCACTTCATTGGTGAAAATAACAAGCTGTTCGTCACTGTTCTTGGGGTAACTAAATTTGCACAGACACACAGCAGACCATCTGAAGGAGGCTCAGAGTGCTCTTCTGCATTCATGGGGGATAGAGAGGAGTGTCACTTATTTGGTCACTGATAATGCAGCCAATATGACTGTGTGTGCACAGTTGTCACAAGTGCAACATGTGCCTTGTTTTGGTCACACCCTGAAATTGATTGTGGAAAAAAGGCATGGTGCAAACCCCTGAATTGCATGCCTTGCGCCTGTAAACAAGGCAAATAGTGGACTTTTTCAGATCTAGTTCCAATGCAAAGCAGAAGCTCTCTGACATCCAGCAGCAAATGGGTAAACCACAGATGAAGCTCATACAAGAAATCGAGACAAGATGGATCAGCAAGTTTTGAATGTTTCAGTGGTTGCTGGAGCAGCGTGAAGCAGTAGCAGCAGCCTTGTCCTCTCTGAACACCACACTGAATCCCCTCAATAGTGCTGACCAGGAGACATTTACTGAATGTTTTTTATGAAGCAACTGTGGAGCTGTCAGATGAAAAGATCATTCCACTATTTAGGCTTCTTCAAAACAAGGGTCAAGAACATTGTGAGGGTTAATCAAGCTCTACTGCCCTACAGGTGGGCAGCAATCTTCTTAAGAACTTGAGGGAGCGATGTGGGGTGGTGCTTGTAAGGATCCTTGGAATGGCTACTGTCCTTGATCCAAGATTCAAGATTCTTGGGTTTGGAAGTTCAGATAATGCTGACAAAGCCGTGAGAGCTTTGACAGTTGAGTGCCCTGGAATGGTTTTGACAGCATGGGAGGCAAGACCTCTCAGCCGATGCTACTGTTGAGGTAAGACCATCAAACACTTACACACACTATAGTCCGAGTGATTAAACGAGGTGGTGATTGCATCAGAATCAGAATCAGAAATACTTTATTAATCTCAGAGGGAATTTCAGTGTAACCGTTGCTCTTACATAGTACAGAAGTTGAAAGTAAGGAGGAGAAGGAAAATTAAATAAGCGATAAGATAAACAATAAGATAAGCAATAAAATAAAAATAAGTGGTAAGTACCAGGAGTGATCGATAAGTAATAAGTAATAAACAAGATAAACAAGATAGATAGAAGAAACTATTTACATTGTGGGTAAGGCAGTGTATAACAGTGTAAAACAGGTATTGAACTTGTGATCTGTGTTAAACTGATACTGCAGTTAAGAAACAGTAATAAACGGATATTGCACATAAAATAAAAAGCAGGTATTGCACGTTAAACAGATATGTCAAAACAGCTATTTCAAGTGTTTACAGCTATTGCGAAGTGTAGCAGATATTTGAAGTGTATTAGTGAATTGGCGAGGTGTAATCCAGTGTTCGATTCAAAGGGACACGTTATGAAGCCTTATGGCCACAGGCAGGAATGATCTCCTATGTCTTTCAGTGGTGCAACGTGGGGGGATCAGTCTTGCACTGAAAGCGCTCCTGTGACCGACCAGTACACTGTGGAGTGGATGTCGGACATTGTCTAGGATGCTTCGCAGCTTTGACAGCATCCTCCTCTCTGACACCACCTTCAGAGAGTCAAGCTCCACTTCGATAGTGTCACTGGCCTTGTGGATGAGTTTGTTGAGACTGTTAGCATCAGACACCCTCAGCCTGCTGCCCCAGCAAGCCACAGCAAACAGGATAGCACTGGCCACCACAGACTCATAAAACATCCTCAGCATTGTCCTGCAGATGTTGAAGGACCTCAGCCTCCTCATGAAGTAGAGGCGGCTCAGACCCTTCTTGTAGACGGCATCAGAGTTTTTACTCCAGTCAAGTTTGTTGTCCAAGTACACCCCCAAGTACTTGTAATTGTCCACTCTGTCCACATGGACCCCCTGAATGGAGATAGGGATCAGTGACGTCTTTTTTAAAGTGTTATTGGCATTGATTGATTTGTCGTTTTCTACCTATTTAGGTTCAGTGCTATCTCTCTGCACCATATCTTCCCAGGAAGGAGGACCTTCTTGATTACTGGAACCAACATGCAGCGATATCCCCTCATCTGTCCGAGCTGGCCAAGACTTACCTCTCCATTCCTGCCACATAAGTGCCTTGTTAGAGAATCTTCTCAAAAGCAGGAGAAATACTGAACAAAAGAAGAAACCGTCTCAGTCCAAGCAATGTTGAGCATTTTTTTCTCTAAATAAAGTGTCTGCTCTGTTTATAAGCACCCTCTACTGACCAAAAACAAAATGTCATGTGAAAAAAGCACACAAAAAACTTGACTGTTTATGTGTAATATCTTCTTGTTTATTTGAACACCAGATGTCGCTGTGGAGACATGTTTAGATCAGTCCATAAGATCGAGTCACGTTCCGAATCATTCATTCCAAATGATTCGATCGCCCAAATGTTCCATCTCTGCCATCACTATCCATCACACTGAATAAGGAAAGAACCTGATTTTACAATTACGCATTTGGCACCTTGCCAATGTGCAGCCAGAGGAAGCACACCTCAATAGCAAACACACCAACAGCACTACCGCCCAGCCACGCTACCAGCTTGACCGCACCAGCACACGCCACACCACACCACACCACACCACAGCCACTGGGAAGCGGTGGATCTGGAAGGAGAGAGAGGGAAGGCGTGCAAAATACAGCCGTGCAGTGCCACCCATCAATCAGTGCCGCAGGTAAAACAGGTGCTGCACCTACTGTGACAGGTACACAGCACTCGGGCCACATATAGGTTCATCATTACATATGAATATAAGCAGTGTTGGGCAAGCTACTTGTAAAATGTAGTGCACTAAGCTACCAGTTACTCTGTGTTAAATCAAGATTCACTGCACTAAAGCTGTGAGCCTCAGAAATGTAACAAGCTAAGCTACAACAAAATGGTCACAGTAGCTGAATGCTTTCAAGTTACTTTTTTTTCTCCACACTGAATCATCTTCATTCTAATAAATTTCAGGGATGAATAAAACTGTCAGTAAAACAGCAACAAGAAAACATTATTTTGTTTATTATTAAACAGTAATTTTTGCTCTATCTGTGCGTAATGGTGCATAAGCAATGCTCCTCTTTGCAAAGATAAAAAATGACCAAAAATAAGCTTAACTGAAATCAGTCTGTAGGTGAACCAGTTCACAGTCCTGCATATGGAAAATGTTTGATTATCTCAGACACGGTGCAGGTTTGTCTGCCTCTAGGTTACTTGTGCCTGAAAGTGACACAGAGCTTCATTCATTCCTCAGTAAGTAAGTAAGTAAGTAAGTTAGTAAGTAAGTAAGTAAATAAGTAAGTAAACTTTATTTAATATAGCAGCTTTCATAGAACAGAGTCACAAGGTACTTCACATGAAATATTAAAATGACATCATAAAGCATGAAACAATACAACAGAGTAAAAGACAATACAAGTAACAAAACAATAGCGTTATTAAAAACATGAGTCAGTAAGATGAGAGTTAAAAGCCTGTTTAAATAAATGAGTCTTTAGGAGCTTTTTGAAAGTGCAGGTGGAGACAGCAGAACGAATATTACCGGGCAGATCGTTCCAAAGTTTTGCTGCCACCACTTCAAAGGCTCGGTCGCCTTTAGTCTTTAGGCGGGCTCGGGGAACAACCAGCAAGCCCTGTTCAGAAGACCTAAGTTGTCCTCTGGTAAGGTAGGGGTGGAGCAGGTCAGAAATGTAATCGGGAGCCTGCCCATGCAAAGCTTTGTATACATAAACAAGAACCTTAAAGTCAATTCTGAATTTTACTGGGAGCCAGTGCAAAGAACATGAGATTGGGGTGATGTGAGCAACCCGACTGGATTTGGTCAGTATCCTTGCTGCAGCGTTCTGAAATAACTGAAGACGATGGAGGGACGACTTACTAAGGCAGGTGAAAAGTGAATTACAATAGTCCAGGTAGGATGAAACAAAAGCATGAATGATCATTTCCAGTTCTGAGTGTGACACGATCGACCTGAGTTTGGCAATATTACGTAGGTGGAAGAAGCAAGATCGTGACAACTGTTTAATGTGGTGATCAAAGGACATGGACTGGTCGAATATTACTCCCAGATTTCTGAGTTTGGACTGGACAGCGGAGGAGAGGGAACCAATGCACTGAATAACCTTGGAAACTGCAGTGTCAGAGCCAATGATGAGGACCTCTGTCTTGTAAGCGTTAAGCTGCAGGAAGTTGTGAGCCATCCAGTCATTAATGGCTGTCAAGCAATTCAACAGTACATCCACTTTGTCTGTATCATCAGGCTTAAAGGACATATACAACTGTATGTCATCAGCGTAGCAATGATACGAAACCCCCCTAAATTTGTTGATAATATGACCCAAGGGCAACAAATACAAGGCAAATAAAATAGGACCTAAAACAGAACCTTGGGGGACACCACATGAAAGAGCAGCAGGTTCAGATGAGTTAAACAGTCTGTGACAGTGACAGGCTGGAGTCTGACTGCAGCTTCTCTCAGAGCTGCTGCACATCCTTCTACGTTTTTGGACCTGAATGGAAATAATTAATAACAGTGAGGCGTCTAATAGATATCACAGATTTATTGATTGTGATTTGATTGATTGTGATTTCTCTGACCCTCTGTAATGCCACTTTTCCGGATGCCAAACTACCTCAGTTGCTGTGGTGATGTCGATCTCCAGCTTAAAGAGGTCTCTTTTTTCTGTAATGCTTCCCTCCATGTTGTAAATTCTGTGGGTTCAGCCAGCTGGACCTTGAAAATCTGGGGCGTGTTATTTAAATTACGATTGTTTTTGGATGTCCAATCTATCAATACCTGATCAGGCGTACGCCGTGATTGGCCCTTGTACGCAAGTTTCATAAATCACACCTGAATGTTGCCCTGAGCTCATTTCTACACCCAGATCTGCACCAATTCCCACACAAGACTGATAAATGAGGGCCTTTGTGCTGACTCTTACAAGGCAATGCTCCATGTGTGTTTTCATTCAGCACGGTTTGGATGGCCAGTATGACCACACCCTAAAAATCGTACAGTGTAGTGTAATTTTATTTAATCCTTGTTTTGTTCTTGTTTTTATGTGTAGGCAGTGTGTTCAGTCCAAATGTTGAGGTACAGTATCCACCTGTTTTTTCTTCTGGCGTGAAGTCATTAATGCTAGACAAGGCTCAGTGTAAACTTTTTAAAACATCCACACTATGACTCCACCTCTGATTTTTTGTTCATTTTGTTGCTTTCTTGCTTTTAAAAGACAGTTATTAGAGCGAGTATGACAGCTAGGCTAACATCATCAGCTTTGTGGTCTCTATAGCGACATAAACTGAATGTTCAACCAAAACAGCACAACGACAACTGCTTTAAACTATGGGAAGTCAGGAAAAAGGTAGAAATGTTTTCATTAAACAGTTTATGGTATTAATTAGTTTTTCAATCGAGGCAGCAAGAGATCAACCTGAACAAAGTCACATGTTTAAATAAAAACTAAATTTGAATTTGTGCTGTCTTCTTCTGTCTTCTTTGAAGCCTGAAGCCTCTATTTCCTTTTTTTTTTTAAAGAAGGGGAACTTTGAACCATGAGATCAGAAACTTGCTGCAGTTTGAGAGAAGAATTTCAGATGCTTCTTCTTGTCACATTTAACCTCATGAATAAGGGCAGACAGAGATGGTGTCGACCACAAGCTGACATGCCTGATCAAAAACACTCCTCAGCCCACGTCATGCACATCTAGCCTGGTTTTCAGTTCTATAAAACCGACCACAGAAGAGGCCTTGCTCTCTGCTTCTCACAGAAACATTCAGGTCTGTGTCTTTGTGGGCAGCTTCAAAGCTGTTAGAGCTGTGAGTGGAAACAGACTGATAAGAGACACTTCCTTTAGCACTGAGAGCTTCACAGGACGGCTTGTTAATGGTCATGTGAGACAGACGCTTCCTGTTTGTATCTCCGAGTCCTTCAGCCCTGTAGACTGACAAAAAGACACGGCTCAAACCTTTTAATGTGACAGGATTATTCTTCTGTCATGAGGAAGGGGACATGGTTCGTACCTGCTGGTTAAGTTTCAGCTACTTGTTGAACAGACACAGAGCATGTTTAACCGTTTCCTGACCCTTGTTCGTGTAGATAATGGATGTGAAATTTCTCGGGTGGTTATTCTCTGCTCTTTTGAAGTCTGAGTTTGGTTTTAGGATCTTCACACATTTCTTTTAAGAACCCAGAGCTGCAGAAGAGCCACAGCTGTGAAAATGTCATCAGAGCTATGAAGTGGGCAACCTGTTCACTGGGTGACAACCAAAGTGTTTCCCCACATAGAAACGGTTTGTGGTAGTAGAAGAGGAGCTTATTCACACATCATAAAAACAAGAACTTGTGTTGTGTCTGCAAACCGGGAAAAAAACAAACGTTCTTTCTGATAGTTCAATTCTCAGTAAAACTCTGAGATGAGTGCTTGGGTAAATCAGGGGTCTCCAACAGGCAGCTCGCAGGCCCTCAATAAGTAACTCGCCAAGTAAACGAAAAATGTATTTAAAAAAAGTAATAAATAAATAAGGAAGAAAATACAAAGAGTAAACGTAAACTCTATTTTAACTCTGAATTTACACATGAACACAGTCTGCAATATTCTGCCATCATTCCTTCCTGGCTTGTGCTGCAGTAACAGTGTTGCTTTCAGCCTGGATGACTTGTTTAAATTCTTTGTATTTCTAAAGAATAACTGTCTGCTCCTCCACGGTAAAGTAGGCTGCTCTGCAGGGTTTCTCCTGTTAATCCATGTTTGTGATTGGTCAGATGCTGCAGACTCCACCCCTTTAACGTGAGCCAAACCCTGGATTCACTGAGCGAGTTAATGTCAAGCTTCTTAGTACCGCTTATCAGGAATGACAATGTCTCATTAGATCCACCCAGGAAATGGAGACAGATCCTGGATGTATCAATCCAGCTTCATAGTACAGGTCCGTCTGGTCCATCAATTAAAAAAAAAAAAAAAAAAAAACAAAGAACAAAGAACAAAAATATATTTTCTGTTCTGAATGAAAGTAACTAACGGTAATTTGTAAATCCAAAAATAATGCTTCACTGTTTATATATGTTAAACTATTTCATTTTTATCATTTCTATGTATCTATGTATCTATGTATCTATGTATCTATCTATCTATCTATCTATCTATCTATCTATCTATCTATCTATCTATCTATCTATCTATCTATCTATCTATCTATCTATCGTCTAAAAGTTTTTCACAAAGCATTTCAGCTCTGAAACAAGCTCCTAAACCTGTGAGGAGTTAGAGGAAGTGAAGAGGACTCCTCCTCAGTCACTGAGACCAGTTCAGAAAGAGTCTTTTTCCTATGGTTTTCTCTGCCGTGGTTTAATGTCTAATCAGTAAACTACAATTTTTATTTATTTATGTGAGCCATCAAAAAACCTGGCCCATCAAAAAAAAAAAAAAAAAAAGCCAGAAAAATTTTTGTTTTTTGGGACTGAGAGGAAAAAGGTGTGTAGAGAATTCTACTTCCAAAGCTTCAACAATTAGTGTCCTCGGTTCACAAACACTTATTGAGTGTTGTTAAGAGGAAAGCTGATGGAACAGAGTGGAAACATGAGCCTGAACCAGCTTTTTAGGAATGTGATTCATAAAAATAAGATCAAGAAGCAGACATAAAGATACAGACCATCAGAGGTCGAAAATGACTCCATTGAACGCTCATTCATATGCAACTCAACAACCGCATAATGACATCATGTGACCTCCAAAAAGAATGGCTAATGGCAGCTGGGGTGTCGAGAACGGTTCAAAACAGGGTCCTAGAGGCCAGACTCAAGTCTGAGAAGCAAGAAAAAAGTCTTTCATCAATGAGAAACAAAGAGGTGCCAGGCTAAGATTTAAAAGGCAGACCTTAGAGATCGAACCACAGAGGACTGGAGTAAGGTCACTTCTCTGATGAGTTCAGTTTTCAGCTTTGCTAACACCTGGGGAGACCCATGTACATGTCACAGAGTCTCACACCCAATGTGAGATTTGGTGGAGGATTGATGAGGATCTGTGGGAACTTCAGCCAGGCTGGAATCGGGCAGATTCATCTTTGTGATGGACGCATATGTTTTACCGCCTCTTGTGAAATGATTGTGATTTGTAAAGGTTAAATGTGATTAAATTTTTTTCTGGGATATGTTTGGAAGAGATTAAACAACAAAGTTTTAAGAAGATTAAATTATAATAAAAATTAATTTCATTTATTTTATTTCAAGTTACCCAGTTTATGTGCAATAGTGTATTTATAAAGTCCTAAAATCAGGACTGACACATCCATTATTTTACAGTTTCTCCTAAATCAGTAAGTTAGTAGCTAATGTTAGCTTTAAGATGTTTAGTGAATATGGGTCCAAGTTTGGAAATATGAGACTTCTCCTCATGCTAACGGAAAATGGAGGTTAAAAGGAGTGCTAATAAAAAAAAAGCAGGTTCCCCTTTATCTTTGTTCTTTTAGATGTCATGTTTGTGTCCTTCACTATGACCTCAAATGGACTTACCTGGAGGCAATATTTTCACAAAAACATGATGATACATGATGATCATGCATTAACCTTAATCTCATGGAGCTGTTTAACTGTAAACAACCACAAGACCCAAACGACATCACATATCAGGCCATGTGCCGGTCCACAATCCACAAGGTCACTCTAACATGGCTTTCTGCAGAAGCAGTCTCAAAATAATAAAATAATAAAATAATAATAATAAAATGAACCCTCCTCTCATTATAATTCAGTGCAATGAAATCACTAGATAATTAAGTATCACGGAATAATTTGATAATTATTTAGTTATTTCATGATATTGACAATATATATGGTGTTTTTTCTAGCATGGCAGTAATATGTTTCCATATAGAACAGACGTGAACATCCTTGTTAATTTTATTCACGTTGAGTTGTTGTTTTGGTCTACCGCACAACTTTATCCAAAGACGACACTTTTCTGAGTTGAGATGTGGTTTAAGGAAAGAGTTGAAAATACACTCTGTCACACAGCCTCTCAGGATACCTTGTGTCAGAGTTGCATGTACACCATGAACACCATGTGACCATTTTCAGGCTTAAACCTCATAAAACCAAACAAAAACTGCATTGCATTACAATGGATGTCCGGGCAGAGAATGTCTGAGTGTATGGGATTGCTGTTCGCACTGTGATTGTCTCATCGCGTTTTAGGGCGGGACTTAGCCATAGGTCAATTCTGCAGCATGAATCAGCTGAGCTGCACTTTAAACAATATTTTACAATCACTAATTCAAAGTAAAACTAGGTTTATTATCTTTTTTATAAATTGTTTTATGTCAAGCAGCAACCTCTGGTCTGAAAATATGAGACAATTTACTTAATTTATTTATTTAATCATTATTTAACCAGGTAAAACCAAGTGAGATTAAATCTCTTTTCCAACGGTGACCTGGCCAAGAGGTAGTGTTACACATCAATGATCAACAAAACAAGAAAACAAATACACATATAGCCTACAGAACACATTGTGCACAAAGAATGATCACATAAAACATAAACAATGAAGTAAAAGACTGCAGCATTTGATTAGATCAAAGCAAACAAATCAAACATTGCTGACATGCTAAAATCTGCAGTCCATCCAGTGTCCGCTTGAGCCTGGCACCTGAAGTACTGGAAGTTACAGTTCAGTCAATATTATGATCTCTAATTCACCCAATCAGAGGCACAGCTCAGCTCACATGACTGATTAGCGCCTTATGGCTGTTACTGTGGAGACTCAAAGCCCGCCTCATTTCCAATATGGCTGAGACAACCCATTTGCTTCAAAACTGACTGTTGACATCACAGAGACCATGTCCATTACCATATTAACCCGAATATGAGACAGGTTTTTTCATTGAAAATAATGTGAAAAAGTGGGGTCGTCTTATAATCAGGGTCTAACTGTTGACATGTGCTGATAGTTGTCTGGGATCGCTGCACAACCAAACAGCAGAGGGTGCCAGCTCTTTGTAAAGCCGGTGACCTCACTGTGGCTGCACTGATCTGTCATTCAAAGAGATGTGGTGACGGGAGATGAAAAATGTATCCAGATTGCAGAGAGGTTTTGGATTTTTAAATGCAAAGTTCTGCTGATGAGTTATTGATCAGGGAAAGCCAAATCTGTGAATATCTGTCTAACTTTACCAAAGTTCAAAACCCACGGTTAGCAACACTAATTTTACTCTTACTCATCAAGCAGACTTACCCAACTGACTTGTTGATGCTGACTTCTCTCTTCCTCCATCTTGTCTGGAAGCTGTGTCGGCTGAAAGACAGTGGATAGCCCTCTGATAGCTCCCAATCGTCTTTGTTTACAGTCTAGGCTCTCAACAGAGACAGCAACACTGACACCTAGCGGATGGAGGGGCGGGGCTCTCCACACCTGAATATCTGGATCTCAACTTGTGTGTGTGTGAATCTTTTCGAAACTGCGTTGTTTGTCTCAAAAATAATGCGTGTGTTGGTTGTCCCACAAACGCACTTCTAGCAATTCACAAGCAGAATTAAGATTTACAAACAATAAGTCATGGTAAATGCACTCGCAAAATTAAAAAACGTGTATATCATGGATTTATTTGTGGATCTTAAAAACACGTGTAAATCTTTTTGAAACAAATCTCTCAAATCAGTCAGCTGATGTCTTAGGCTGCTCGGGTTAACAAGCAGCCGACTTCCTCAAGTTTGAAGAGTGTCTTTTCTTTGAGGGTGGTTCTCGGCCTTGTGTATAAAATGTGCTTCCAAGAGAAAGTGTGATGACTTGATCGGCACCATGTGACACCCCTCATCTGAACCCATTGATGACAGTGTGTCTCAAGAAAGCTGAATCCTACAGCAGGTTAAATGAGGTCTCAACAGCCCAGCTCTTCTCTCAGTACTCTGGCTCACTCTGCTGGTGACTCAGACTTTGGATTCAACTTCACCTGCTAAGGTGAAGACCATAGACTTTATAAAACATGGACGTAGTCTCCGCGACGTCACCCGTCTGGTTCTGATACAGTCAAATGAAGCCAATCATAAAAAATAAAAATTAAATTAAATAATAAAAAAAAGTGAAGCCAATCATTGGACGGGGCCATCTGGGATGTGATGCAGACTTTGAGCTTCCATTCTAACAGCTATAGGGCTCCCGTCAGTCACATGAGCTGAGCTGAGCATCTGATTGGACACACTCGTAATCCTAATATCGTCTAAACCGCTGAATTAGAAAAAACGACGAACAGCAACTTTTAGCACTTCCGCATAGGCTTCATTTTTCTCTACGGGATGTTGCCCCTTGGTAAAGACCAGCACTTTGACCGTGTTGGTCTTTAAAGAAAATCTTTGAGCACAATAAGGACCTCTGGTGAAAGGTCTCCTCTTCAGCTCTTTGTTTACAGCGCTTTTACTTTATCATAACCGCTTGAGGACAACAGTAAGGGAACAGTAAATACGGCCAATGAATGACAATAACAGCCGTTTTGTGTACGTGTGTCATTTATTAAGATTTTTGCAGTCTTCATATGATTTTGTACACCTTATGACCACTTTTATTTCAAAACATGTGACCCCATTTGAGTAGCTGTCCCTGGTGGTCTAGTGGTTAGGATTCGGCGCTCTCACCGCCGCGGCCCGGGTTCGATTCCCGGTCAGGGAACATACGTTTTTGTCTTGCAGTGCGTTACGAATTACTGTAAACTCATATCTGTAGCTGAAGACTATCGATCCGCTGATGTCTTTATTGTAGAAATGAAGTAAAAGGATGATTTTCCATAGAAACACATAGGGATAATCACGGTCATGAGATAAAACACCTTGTTATTCGAGCCGGAGTCGGAGTCTTACTAAAGAGGGATCACTACAGTCCACTGATTGCATGGGGCATGCGCAGTAAGGACACTTGTACAATTATTCAAAAATCAAGTTAAGTATAACAAGAATTAATTCATCTTTTAAAAGGGGACTTTAAAAAACATTTTTATATTAAATAAATCCATGTTGTTAAAATAAAAACAAAGCAGACAGTTCTTTTTACTAATTCTTTATTTTCTCTTGTATTAATCACTCATTCTCCAGCAATTGTTTCTGCAGTATTTACACTCTGCTTGCTTTTATCATGTGGTTTGAAACTTTCTTTTCCATACCAGCACCTGTGATGACCTGTGCCTCACCCCCTCACCCTCCCCTTGAACAGAAGACAGGCTCACAGGGCTCTGCTGACAGACACTTTGGTAGGATATTGCCTTCAGAAGGGATGAGAGCTGCTGATGAAAAAGAAGCATCTTAACAGAAGTGCAGTCGGAGCTGTTTGCTACATGACAGCCTCAGACTTTGAAAAACACATATCATCCTTTAGATCTGTCTCTTTAAAGACACCTGAAGGTCCACGTTCATGGTTCAAACCTCAAACTGACCCAGAGAAGAAAGAGTGATGAGACAACGTGACTCACTGATCATGCTAGATCTCTCCTCCTCTCATTATTGTCCCAAGAAAACACCACCAAAGAAAAAGTGAGTCCAAAGTCTTCCTTTTCACAACATACAGCCTCTGACACTTCTGCTGCCGAGTGTAAAAAACTTCAACACGGGGAGGAAAATTTCTATTAACATTTGAAGATTTAATGTCCGTGATGTTAAATATGACTGTTTATGATCAGGGGGTCTGTAATTTTACAGCTGTGACCATTACAAGTCTATTCTTCACAGCAACGGTCTGCTATCGACCAATTACAGACCATCGCTATGAAATGTACTTTCACAGCTGAGTTGTGATGCATGAATGAAACAAGGAATATTGAAGTTTCAGTGAAAACAGGGGATGCGAAATATTATAGATAAACAAACAAAAAATATGAAGAATATAATCAGGTGTGTACATTTTTTTTCAGACAGATGATCGTTTTTTTTCTACTTTAGCCAGAATTTCAGCTTTTTGCTCAGAATTCAAATTTTTAAGACAGAATCTTGATCATAAAATTTTCAGAATTTTCAATCATTTTTTTTTCTTACCTCAGAAAAAAAACAGGCCTTGTCTATGGAAGCCTTAAAAGGCCATAATCAAATACATTTGATCTTCTCTGTGTTTTGGCGTTCATGTAGTCATTTTCCTCAGAAAACAAAATGATGGCATGTTTGAAGACCGTGTTTCTTTGTGCTTTTGCTACTTTATGGAAAGAAACAGAAATAAAGACTTCCTTTACTTCAATTATGGGACAGAACGGCTGCTTGGCACGCCGTCTTCTGGCTTATGATGTCAATTGAACCATTGATCTGATTTTAAGATTGCCATCTAATGATCTCTTCAATTTCTTATAAGATAACAAGTTAAATTAATCCAGGTCTGAAAAAAAGATGAAAATTTACTCTGACCTCAGAAAGGGTGATGGATTTATTTAATAAATTATTTAATCATGAGCTTTTAAGGCTTCCATACTTGTCCCCTTTGTACTTTTAACTGTGTATCAGATGCAAACAAAACAAACTCCTCCCCTTTAGTGATGTTGTCTTTCTCCTAACTGTACGTCTCACTCTCGTCAGAGAGCAGCAAACATGAGACAAAGCAAACCAGGATCCTGAATCCTGAGACAGAGCGTCAGCGCAGAACAGACGACGGGCGGAAAACAAGTCTTTATGTCACAGAAAAAACATGTGTACACGGGTTTATACTCACTGTTAAGATTCATTACAGTTCACACTCAGATAAAAGTCTACCATCAGATTCCTTTTCCAAAGAAAAGACTCAAACCAGCTTCACGTTTGTACACCATGAAAAAAAAAGAGAGTGTATTTAACAATACTGTCTCTGTAAACCAAGAGGAGCACATAAACAAAGCATCGTAACATAGATGTACAAAATAAAGAGATTTACTCTAGAATAAAGAAATGCTATAAAAAGAAAAAGTGTACCTCTAATATTAAAAATGACCGTTAAAAGGCTAACGTACAGGGAGAACCATCATCAGAGCAGAGGATGATGGGACGCCGCAGAGTACCAAAATAAAAGCATACCCTGGGAGAGTACCGTGGTATACTTAGTTTCTCTCTCTCTCTTACACACACACTCACTTACACACACTCACACAAACTCACAAGTGTTGAAGCATCATGATGAAGGGTTGAATCACAGACCTGACTCAGACACTGGACGGTGTGTTATCATCAGTCAGGAGAGGCGGAGAGAAGTGACGTCATCATCCTAAACCAACACTTCCTGTGTTCTTACAAACGAACCAATCAGGAGAACCTCAGGATTACAGGATCTTTACGGATCCTCTGGATGATGACGGTGATGCATTATGCTTATCATCATATTTTCACTGAAATAAAAGATGTCTGCTGTTTTTACTCTGAGTCGTTTCAGTTTCAGCTCTCACCCTCTGTTCACACCGCCCAGGCTGAGCAGCTCAGATCACAACCCTCCTCACTTTAAAGTCTCCCTGCAGAGGAATTTAACAGCTTTAGTATCCAGCCTGAAAAGAAAAACCATCAGGATCCATCCCTAAACACACACACACACACACACACAGTCACACACAGTCACACTCACACAGGTAGTTGAGAGAGGCATGATGGGAGTGAAAAGCGGGAGGTCAGTTATGGAATGATCAAAGTAACAATGATAGAAACTCTAACACAGGTGTGAGACTCAAACGTTTGGAGTTGTTCCAGCATCTTTCAGGTGAAGTGTAGTTCATCAGTGTCACCACAGGAGGGAGCAACAGGACCACAGTCCAGCCACAGACAGGCGGCTCAAACCCTCCCCGAGCGCTCCTTGTATTAAAACTAACAGACCCAACAAGTTAGCTGAACTCTACTGCTGTCCTACGCTACATCCAGACTCCATCTTTCCTTCTTTCTGCTACGTCACCAGTCGCCTCTCTCCTCCCGTCCCCTCCCCTCCCCCTCCTCTCAGACTCCTTCCTGTCTTCCTGTTTCCTCTGAACTGCTCTATCTTAATCCATCTTGTTACTCTCTCTCTCAGTAAAGTTAACTTGTGTATCTCCTCAGTATTAGTACCTGTTCATTCTCACGTCGTCATGATTAGTACCTAGCTGCTGAGGCTGAAACCCTGAGCTCCTCCTCCTCCTCCTCCTCCTCCTCCTCCTCCTGTCTGTGGAGCTTTCTTGTCTGTGCTGCAGCTTCCTCATACTTCTCCTGACTCCTGAAGTCCAGATGGACCCTGCAGTGACTCCATCTTGGACGTGGTGACCTCTGCAGGACAGAATCTTTCCTCTCCATCCAGTTGTTTTTTTCTTTAAGTGCTGGCAGGGAGAGCCTGCCTGAGTCCAGGACCTCCTCTTTTTTCCCCCTCGCCTCTCGCCGTCTTTAAATCCTCCTTGTTTCGTTTCTTCTTCCTCTCCTCTCTCCCTGCTCTTCCTCTCACTTCTCCATCAGTGCGTCGTCCTCTGTGATGCCCTGAGCTCGGAGCTCCTCCAGCACGTTGTCCAGGTGTCCGGGGTCGGGGAAGCCGTGTCCCGTCAGGTTAGAGCCGAACTCTGTCTTATGGTGGACCTTAAAGATGGAGAGGAATATCAAAGTGAGTGACACAGCTCGGTCTCATCCCTCCCTTTTTTCAAGCTGCCTCATGAGAGCGTACCTCGTTCCAGATGACGGTGTCAGACTCGCCTGTAGTGCTCGAAGTACCGACTGAGAAGATCAATCTGCGGTCCCACGCTACCAGGAGCAGTCTCAGTACCTGCAGACAGGTAAAAAGAGTCAGGTCTGTTTTTCACACCTGTGATCCTGATGATCAAACATGAGACCACAACAACACAGACTCTGACCGGCAGGCAGACTAACTATCCATCAGGTATTCAGGAGTAACATGAGCCGGGCTGTGTGTCTGTGGCAGTCTGGGACCGCTCGGTGAGCAGCGTTACCTTGCGTCCTTTCTCGCTGTCGGGGAGGTAGCAGTGTCGTGGGAAGCCTCTGGCAGTGAAGGGCTTCCCGGGGTTGGGATGCTCTGGTCCCTGAGAGGAGACAGAGAAAGGTTAAAGAATCCCTCTCACAGAGGTTTTCATCAGCTTTCCTCTCTCATAGATAAGAATCAGGACTCTGCTGTTTCCTCTCATCACCCTTTCACTACTTGATCAGGGTCCACACATCAGGATTTTCTGAATGTGAAGAGATGTTTTATCTGTCAGAGAGCCACACATGAAGATCAACAATCAGGCAGTGAACAGTTTTGATGGTACTGTGTGTGGTGTGCTCTGATAATCTCAACACAGCTCACCACACAGAACCATTCTGTCCCACCACCGATCTAGAATCTCGTCCTCCAAGACAGAAATCTCACGTGACCAAACGTGATCTTCAAAAATGTAGAAGAAGAAACAGCAACAGATAGCAACAACTGGCTAACACCAAACGCAGCATTGAAGAGGACATAGAAGAGGGAATGATGGAGGTCTGAGGACTATTTTAACAGAAAATTCTCAAACCAGAAAAAAGAAAAGACTTTAGAAAAAATCCTGGAGACGGCAGGAACACAGACTTTCATCATGAGCTTTCCGTGTCAGGTCAGCCATGTTTGATTTTGTTTATGTCTGCTTCCTTGTTCCTCAGACAGCCTGCCTCCTGATTGGTCACATTCCATTCTACGTCACAATTCACAGAGTCATGACTCAGGAGTTGTCATCTTCCCCAGAACACATGAAGATATTTGGTTGTAAATATTGAACGAGTTTAATATTTACGATTGTCGACCCCGACCTGTTTTCAAAGTCGATTATCAGGACAAATTCACTCTGAACACACCTCAGACCACAGGATGATCTGATAGGATAATCTGATGGGGTAATCTGAGAGGCCGGAAGATAATCAGGCGTTTGACTTCTTTGATCAGGAAGGAAGAAAGTTGGGACACAAACAGCCCGACAATTATTATTTGTGTCCCCCGCTTTACGCAGAGACGTCATCATGAAGTCAGCTCTTTGATCCTGTCTCTGTCTGTTAACATGAAGCGTGTGAAGCGTGTGAAGCGTGTGAAGCGTGTGAAGCGTGTGAAGCGTGTGTACCTGAATGCCTGGTGGGATGTTGTAGATGATGCGTACGGTCTTGCAGTCTGGATGCCCGGGCAGAGAGTGAGGGATGATGTGGTACTCCATCTTCCCCGCCGGCTGGTTGCCCGTCTTCACGCCGTAGATGGTTTTACAGGTGGGACACTGCAGACTGAGGGGACGAGTATTTTAGAGCTCTGTGCGGAGCGACAGCGTTAAGGTGAGACTCTGACCTCGGCTTACCTGCCGTCCTTGTTGCCGTTGTTGTACATGGCCACCAGACACTGGAAGTGGTACTGGTGCCCACACTGTGCTAGTCGCCCCACAGACTCCGCCCTCGACACAGGCCCCACCCCTGGACCTTTGTACCCAGACGGACCCCCCAACGGCTCCATGCAGATGGTACAGTCCTGAGGAGGGCAAAGAACGCCACGTTAAAGGTTTAATCCCTGCTAATATCAGTGTGCGGTAACCCGATGGAAGACATCAGCGTAAACATTAAACACAGCTTCATGTTTCTGTGAGAGCAGGCTGTGAGGGTAAAAGGTCTCAAGTCAAAGAAAGCAGCGGAACAAGATCAGATTAAAGTAGAAAAGTTTTACTTTTTTTTTACAGCAAATCTGTTCACATGCAGAAGCTGAAAACAGTGAAACAAGCTGAAAAGATGAAAACTGAGCTCCTACCTCCTCAGGTGGACTTTTCACTTTCTGAAGGTACTTCTTCACCACCTCCTCTGGAGTCTTACCTGCAGACAGGAGAGAGGACAAAGAGGAGGGAGGAGGGAGAGAGGAGGAAGAGGAGAGAGGAAGAGGAGAGAGGAGGGAGAGGAGGGAGAGTAGGGAGAGGAGAGGAGGAAGAGGAGAGAGGAGAGGAAGAGGAGAGAGGAGGGAGAGGACAGAGGAGGGAGAGAGAGGAGAGAGCAGAGGAAGAGGAGAGAGGAGGGAGAGAGGAGAGGAGGAAGAGGAGAGAGGAGGGAGAGGAGAGAGAGAGAGGAGAGAGGACAAAGAGGAGGTGGAGAGGAGAGGAGGAAGAGGAGAGAGGAGGGAGAGAGGAGAGGAGGAGAGGAGAGGAGGAAGAGGAGAGAGGAGGGAGAGAGGAGAGGAGGGAGAGGAGGGAGAGTAGGGAGAGGAGAGGAGGAAGAGGAGAGAGGAGAGAAAGAGGAGAGAGGAGGGAGAGAGGAGGGAGAGAGGAGGGACAGAGGAGGGAGAGAGGAGAGGAGGAGAGGAAGAGGAGAGAGGAGGGAGAGGAGAGAGGAGGGAGAGGAGAGAGGAGGGAGAGGAGAGAGGAGGGAGAGGAGAGAGGAGGAAGAGGAGAGAGGAGAGGAGGGAGATGAGAGCAGGCATGTGTTATAAGCTCAGATGTTGTGGATCTTCGTTTCCATGACACTTTGTGGTAAAATAAAAGTCATATTTCTGAAGTTTCAGTAAAGTACAGTTGTGCCTTTCTGGTGTTTCCATTAAGACTAGATTTTTTGCATGACGAGTAAAATCTCTTCCCACAAGATTCAAACGTGGAAGAAGGAGGGAGGACTGTAACCGGCGGTAACCATGGATACCACAAACATTTAAAGAGCCAGAGCTGTCATTTTGGTGGGTGTTACTGTTTCTGTCATCAGATGAAGGCAGAGGGCAGAGTTTAACTGAAGACACCAGAGTCTGTACGTGTGGCAGTACACCTGTACCAGGGACTTCTAGGAGTCCACAGAGGAGTTGTGGATCCAGGACTTCAGGATGACCTACATTCTACACACTGTGTGATTCAATAGAGGATCTAGCAGCAGCAGACCCATTATCCCCTCAGGAGCCAGCACTGACAGAGAAGTGAGTGACCATCGTCCTGAACAAGCTGGCAACCTGCTCCGAGTATGTCCACTGAGGTGTGGTTTCATCATAAATTTCAATATCCAAACTTCTGAACAAACACCTCATGAGAGCGTAAAAACTTTATCCAAATTTTTAGAGGTGTTTCGAAATATTGGTCTTTCCATTATCATTATTTTTATTGTGGTATTTTGGTTTTGCGTAATTCTAGATGTAATGGAGACAGAGTCACTGACAGATTCTCTCAGTGATGAACGGAGGACAAAGTCACCAAAATACAGAAAGCAGCTTAAAAATGTACACATACAAACATCTGATCTACAGGTTTAATAACACCTGCACCCTGAGTTCTGTCTGTCAGGTGAATATTTGGTAACATCAGTTGTAAAGAACCGTCAGAGGTCAGACGCTCTGTCAGCTGAGTCACAGCCGCTGACGCTGCAGCTGGTGGCCTGTCCGGCCTGAATAAACCCAAACACAGCGCCTTCAAAACGTCCTTAGACTGTCAGCCTCCATCTGAGAGGAGCTCTTTGTTACAGCTGACGTGTGTTTGGAGCACGATCAGAGACGGCTCACTGCTGAACACAGATCACACCTTATTTACATCTTTACAGTCTCATGGGTCAGCTGATATAAACAAACTCTCTGGCTCATGGTTTTTTTCAGAGTTCGTGACGCTCACCCTTGCGGGCCTGCTTCTTGGTGGTCTTCCTGCAGCAGTGGCTGAAGCCCGGCACAGGTTTGATGTCGCTCTTGCTGACAGGCGGAGGGTGCAGTACGAGTTTGGGAGGTCGGGTCAGACACACGGGCAGAGCGGCGGCACTCATCAGGATACCTGTGATACCTGAAACACACCACGAGTCAAACATCAGCCTTCAGACCTCAAACTGAAACCATCTGGATTTATGAAGAGCAACAGGTTCTCACCTTACAGACATAATAAATACATGACAGTAGAAATAAAACCACTATGAATAGATCTGAACACCATTAATTTAATAATCAATAATAATTTAATGTGTGTGTGTGTGTGTGATCTTACCAGCCAGGGCGGGGTGGACGGGGCTTGATCCGTTGAGGTTCTTCACAGGGACGGTGGGCACCCTGTGAAAAGAAGACAGACTCTTTAGGGTGTTTTCTGTGCTGACGTTTGATTGGACTCTGTCCCAGGAGGCGGACTTTATAAACACTCACTGTGGAAAACAGATGACGGTCATTTTCAGGAATCACAGCGAAGAACGTCACGAGTTACAAACACCACATGGACCTGAAACTCTCTACGAGGAGGACTGCAGTTCTGATTTCCTCTCTTTGTCCTACGTCTCTTTATCCGACAGTGGTCTCCCCACTGCTCAGCTGACCAGGTGTTTATGTGTGTGTGCGCGTGTGTGTGTGTGTGTGTGTGTGTGTGTGTGTGTGTGTGTGTGTTTGTAGGAGTGCTAATCCCAAGAGTTTCCATCTGCTTAGTGAGCTCAGAGATGGACGTCACAGAGCTGCTCACTGGGAATTACCTGACCTGTCATCATCATCATCACCATCATCATCACCACCATCATCATCAGAACACATCTCTTTGTGTCACTGGTTCAGTGGCCTGCAGTCTGTTCAGTGTACAGAGATGAATGTTGATGTCTTTGAGGCATCCGTATTTCTCTGTTGCAGAGTTCAGTGTCAAACGATAACGGCTGAAACACACCATCAGATGGTTTCCATTCAAGTTAATGTGTCAACTCACACTGGAGCCATTCTGCTGCAGTTCAGCTGTGTGGCTGGTCCGACAGGTTGCAGCTAATCCGCAGCCATCCTATTTTTGCCGGATGCTGGAGCTGTGACACGTCAATTCAGAGTACAGAAGATCGAGCGGGACAGGAAGGAGTGCACAGAAACTACCTAAAATGAGCCTGAGACTTTCAAAATAAAACAAACTGTGTGAAAACCAGATGGTATTTATCTACACCAATGCAAGAAAACATCACGATGAGTGAAGAGGGAAGCGCAGGAATCCCTCTGGAGTCTGTGACTCCAGCTGTCTGTCAGTCCTGCTGCTTTTCAGACTGAACACACAGCCGGTGTGAATTGACAAACACAGTCAACACACAGCAGAGCGGAGCAGAAATGTAGACGCAGTCGGTGTATTTGAGGCGTAAAGGTGTGGTGATGGCAGACCTTCCAGAAAAGTCTTTGCAGCCGTTTGTACGGTGGCCCTGAGAGCTCACAGCAGCAGAGCATTTAGAGAAACGCACTGCAAAGAACCCAGCACGAAGGAAGAGTTTCCAGACGACACTTAAAAGTGATGCACACGTCCATTATTAGCCAACATGCTAATATCTGAATCACGTGATCACAATGTTAAAATAAATCAAAAACACTTTTATCTCATTTTCCCAAACCGCTGACAGGAAGAGAACCTTAACAGGGCTGAGACTCAACATCTGTGTCAACAACAAGCATGTCTGGACGTGTGCATCACTTTTAAGCGTCCTCTGGAAACACTTCCGTTGTAAATATTGTGTTTTGTTTTGGTCTTTTCTAAATGCTGTGCATGTGTTGTCAAATTGATGAAGATGTTTTCTTAATTTGTGTTTTGTCTTTTTGCATGTGTTTTCTTAAGCTGCAGTGCTGTGAGCCTTCAGGGCCACCATACTGGAGGCTTTGCCATAAAAGAATTCAGGATTTGTGTGTTTACTAAATTCCTCTCAGAGCTTGAATAAAAGTCTGATTTCTTTGAAGGTTTCAAACACTTAAAGAGACGTCTGAGATGACTTTGAATGAGTAAGCCTCCGATGATCTCACTGCACCATCACAGCCGTTTATAAGTCTAAATCTGAAAGGTAAAGTCTCTGCAGCAGCACGTCACCTGGAGCCAGGAATACACTCAAAAACAGACCTGCTTCAAAAATAGAGAGGCAGCCTTTGAACTCTGAGGTCATGTGATCATGAAGCAAGCAGCTGACACCTGAATGTGAAACCACAGCCGATCAGCCGGGGTCAGACTGAGGCAGGGTGGTGTGTGAGAGACACACACACACTCACACACACACACACACTGCAGAGGTTTGGAGGCTGTACTGAAGCTACAAAGTGACTGATGGTGACAAAAACCTCTGGCTGACTATTATCAGTGTGTGTCAAGCACTCAAACATCAGTGTGTTTCACACCCTTCAAAGCAGGGATTCTCAACTGGTGGGTCGTGACCCAAAAGTGGGTCTCAGACCATTTTCAGTGAGTCGTGGGCCTGTGGATTAAAAAAAAAAAGCTAAGAAAAAATTCCTGTGCTTTTATTTTGAAGAGAAGTTCTCACCTGGAGCACCGCGATCGGCTCACCTGGAGCACCGTGCGTTAGCTGTGTTAGCACAGAGGGGATCACCGTGTGAGGAGAGGAAGCTGAGTCACAGTTGATTCTGGATTAGCTTCATGAGGCTCATCAACACACTTTAGCACTTAACCAATTATGAGCTGATGACACACACACACACAAACACGCACACACACACAGCTCTCATGTTGCTGTTAACACAGCGGACATGTAATTAAACTCACAGCTTACACTGACGCAGACTCAGACAAAATGACAGCACCCTCTGGTCCAGTTTATGAATCACGCTGAGCTGATCCAGGCGTCTGCTGAGTTCTGCAGGTATCTGCAGTTTGCTCTTGTTTCTCGTTTTATTATCTGACTGAACCATCAGCGTCTCCACTCTGTGCTCCAAAACATCAACAAACACTGAAGACGTTTCCAAACACCAAACCTTTTATTTAATACACACCTCTGAAGAGACAAACCTAAACTACCTGAAGTACAGTCGCTCTGTTGACACACCTGTCTTTGTGTGTGTGTGTGTGTGTGTGTGTGTGTGTGTGTGTGTGTGTGTGCGTGTGTCCTCTCAGAGAGGAGAGAAACACTAAACTAAAGGAAGTGTTGGAGGAAGTTCAGCAGCTCAAACTGAAGAACAAAAAAAGGCAGAGCTCTGAAAAAGAAAGATCCTGTTGACGACTGGAGGGGGGGGGGTGGTCTCTGAATGGGACTCCAGTCTCTTGACCTCCTGTGACCCCTCCCTCCGCCCTCATCACACGCCCCCTCAGCTTTGTGTCTCTCCCCTTGTCTCCCTCTGCTTCTCCTCTCTCTCTCCCCCAGGCCCAGATGGACATCAGCTGGACTGATAGAGACCCAGAACAATCACACACTCCCACACATGCTCACACACATATTGTTACACACACACAAAGCCACTCAAACATTCCCATGGACACACACACACTTTGTAATGCGGACAGGAGGAGTGTTTCACGTGTGTGTGTGTGTGTGTGTGTGTCTGATCAGTGTTTTCATTCACCTCCTGAACACATGTTCACATTTCTGACTCATTCACCGAGAGTAGTTCATGTGAGGTTTCAGGCCTCATTTATATGACCACACTTCACACGTAGTGAAAAAAACCTGTTTACCCAGAAACACAGAAGGACTAAAAACACTGTAGTTTGCATAGCAGGCCTGTAGATGGTGATATAACTAAACTGAACTTTAAAAAGTTGCTCTTTAAGTCGGCTAAAACGCTGTTTCTGTGTAAACAAGAGAATTAAACACAACAACACTTTTGCCTTTCATCTTAATGCTGTTCTCATGTGAACACCACCTCATTCTGCACTCATACACACACACACACACTAGGGCTGTCACTTTTTAGCTTTAGCATTTTTGTCACTTCGAGCTTCGAATATTCGTTCGAATATGAGGTGAAAAGTTCATATTGGAATTCTAATTATCCATTGGAATATCTGCGGTATCCTTCAGATGTCAGCCTATGTGAAAGAAACTCCTCTGTCTGCAGACAACAACCCGCAGCTTCACGTTCAAACAAGCGCCGCTCCTCCGCTGCTCTGTCTGCGGACACTACTCCAACATAAAGCAGACTTCGGGCGCACGCACGGCTCGCCTTCGTCACCATGAAGCGTCTATCAAAACCGTTTTACATGCAGCGCGGTCTGATCAGAGTCAGTAGAGTGAGACAGAGAACAGGATTATAACTTTAGAGACTTTTTGGCTCATGCTAAGTTGTTTTGGTCCCACACAGCCCTCTAACACCCCGTTACTGTTTAAATAACTGTCGAGAGGAGCGCTCACGGTGATCATGTGCGCGTGCTCGTGCGTGAATTGTACCGTGCAGGTAATACTGTAAACAAAAAGAGAGTCACACTTGATCCCGATCAAGTTGATAGATTTGTGTTTCTGTCAAATAATGAAGAAATGAAGACGGGCTGTTCGGCTCGAGTATCAGTTATATGTTTTACCTTCTTATTCAAAGCTGTCGAAGCTTTCTCTTGTTGTTAAGGAGACTGTTAAGGAGAGCGCGCGCAGGGGCGGGGGATATTCAAATATATTCGAAGAATGACGGGTCATTTAATATTCGTTCAATATGATTTTTTGAAAAAGTGACAGCCCTAACAAACACACACACCCGCCATCACTCATGACTCTTAATCTCAGTCTGGACAAACGGCGCCCTCTACAGGCCACACACGGTAATACATACAACCTGTTGTTGAGCTGAACAGGTGCTGATAACTCTCACTGCTCTACTGTTCCCGTCTGTCTGTGAGGAAGTCCGACTTTCTCCTCCTCCTTCACACACACACACGCGCACACACACATTCCTATTCTTTGTCTCAGCCCTGAAATCCCCCACAGGAGAGGGAGCGAGGCACTGAGAGCACACATTCTTCTTCACTGCTCCTCCGGATTGTCAATATTTACTTTTACCGAGTGTGAAGGACAGTGTGTGTGTGTGTGTGTGTGTGTGTGTGTGTGTGTGTGTGTGTGTGTGTGTGTGTGTGTGTTGGCCTGATTTCTTGCACCACTGTGTGATCAATCTTTGACAGTTTGCTGACTCGTTTCTTTGTCTTGCACCCCCCTCTGTTCCCATGTCTGTGGGCCCTGTCTGAGACTGGGACCATCCACACACACACACACACACACACACACACACACACACACACACACACACACACACACACACACACACACACACACACACACACACACACACACACACACACACCTCCTTCTCTGAGCTGTCTGGAGGAAACAACAATCCCGACTTGGAGCAGCTCCATTGTCTGCGTCTCTCTGAGAAATATTCCAGTTATGAATTTTGACGAGCGCTGAAAAGTTCCTGAGAGGGATTCAAACACCTCACCCTCCAAACACACACACACACACACACACACACACACACACACACACACACACACACACACACACACACACACACACACACACACAGTTAGGTCTTAGCTCAAGTCTGAAAATTTTTCTCAGGAGAGCAGTGAGAAGTTTAACATCAAATAAAGAAAAGAGAAGTGGAAAAAGCAGAGAGGGGAGGAGGGGAGAAAGAGGAGGGGAGGCTCAGCATTGTGCTGCTAATGCAGTCCAGGCCTGGCTAATCCAACAAAGGTTTCTGTGGAGACCAACAATGAGGCTCTGAGGGGCCCAGACTGCTGAGACGCGACGAGAGAGAGCGAGGAGGAGGAGGGAGGAGAGGAGCCAGAGAAGGAGAGGAGGAGAGAGTGGGGGGCAGGGTTTACAGGGGGAGGGGATACGTCCAAAAAAATAAAAATCTACATCTGAAAACCCTCTGACCCTGCTCGATGTGAGACCAGGTCTCATATCTGAGTCTGAACTTCAAGATTCAGAGTTTAGAAAAACTGCTGTTCAACACAGAGATGGAGCAGACCTCAAGAAACACTTCTTTAACAGCAGGCAGTGTTTCAGAAACAACCCTCTGAACACAGGGAGGACGAAGGAGAAACAAAAGGAGTTAAGGAGGAAAGAAAGGAAGCAGGAGTCCAAACAAAGGTCTGAGGAGGGGAGGAAAGAGAGGCAGAGCGGGGGGAGGACGGCTCTTTAAATCTAATCACGTTGAATGTTTACGGAGGCGGTGAAGAAAGAAAAAAAATAAACAGATTTCTAAACAGGACTGAGCGTAATCCCAGATTATAGCTCACAGGTGTAGAGCAGAAACATCCTCCCTCTGAGTCCATGAATGAGACCAGAGTCTGACTGAGGCACAAACACAGAGTCACAAGACTGAGTCTCAAGTTCTGGTCCAATCTGGTAAAGATGGATCAACTCCAATATGTGTGTGTGTGTGTGTGTGTGTGTGCATCCAGCTCTGCATGCTCAGACCTGTGTGTTTGTTGGAGCAATTCTGCTTGTTTGGACGTGTGTGTGTGTGTGTGTGTGTGTGCATGTAATAATGAGCTGATGATCGTTGTTCAGGTGCAGGTCTGAGCAGACTCGACAAATGTTTATGTTTGCAAACACATCGCTCAGCGTGAGAAAATATGCAGCTGTGAATACCGACAGAGTGAGAGGCTGATGATGTGGAGGTGTGGTCTCATGAGACGACAGTCTGCTGGTAGCTTGTAACAATTCCAACCTTCAGTCAGAGGGGAGCTCTCACTATCGCACACTCTTCTGATCGGCAACACAAAAAGGACTGATGTGACTGATTAAAGTCACAGATTTATGAGAATAAAGTCAAGTTTTTGAGAACAAAGACATAATTTTGAGGTTAGTTTCTAATAGTTTAGATAGTGTTTAATTATTCAGAAAATCTGTTCCAAACAATACTGGAAACCTGTGGTGATGATAAAGATGGTGATGTAATCAAAGTGGATGATGATGATGATGATAAAAATGATGATGAGGATGATGATGATGATGATAAAAAGGATGATGATGATGATGATGATAAAAAGGATGATGATGATGATGATGATAAAAAGGATGATGATGATGATAATAAAAAGGATGATGATGATGATGATAATAAAAAAGATGATGATGATGACAATAAAAAGGATGATGATAATAAAAAGGATGATGATGATGATGATGATGATAATAAAAAGGATGATGATGATAAAAAGGATGATGATGATGATAAAAGGATGATGATGATGATGATAAAAGGATGATGATGATGATAAAAGGATGATGATAAAAAGGATGATGATGATGATTAAAAGGATGATGATGAAAAGGATGATGATTATGATGATAAAAAGGATGATGATGATGATGATAAAAAGGATGATGATGATGATAAAAAGGATGATGATGATGATAAAAAGGATGATGATGATGATGATGATGATGATAAAAAGGATGATGATGATGATGATGATAAAAAGGATGATGATGATGATGATGATAAAAAGGATGATGATGATGATGATAAAAAGGATGATGATGATGACAATAAAAAGGATGATGATGATAAAAAGGATGATGATGATGATGATGATGATAATAAAAAGGATGATGATGATAAAAAGGATGATGATGATGATAAAAGGATGATGATGATGATGATAAAAGGATGATGATGATGATAAAAGGATGATGATAAAAAGGATGATGATGATGATTAAAAGGATGATGATGAAAAGGATGATGATTATGATGATAAAAAGGATGATGATGATGATGATAAAAAGGATGATGATGATGATAAAAAGGATGATGATGATGATGATGATAAAAAGGATGATGATGATGATGATGATAAAAGGATGATGATAAAAAGGATGATGATGATGGTGATGATAAAAGGATGATGATGATGGTGATGATAAAAGGATGATGATGATTATGATGATAATAGGAAGATGATGATGATGATTATAAAAAGGACGGTGATGATGATGATGATGATGAGCTCACCTTGAAGTCTGAGGGACTGAAGGTAACTGAGTTTGGAGAATTATTCATCTGAGCTGCTTCTTTAATCTTCACTGTACTCCTAACTTCCTGAAATTGATCGCACCAGCTCTGTGTGTGTGTGTGCGTGCGTGCGTGCGTGTGTGTGTGTCACACACTCACCCTGATGCTATGAGCGCTCTGGACTGAGCCATAGCTATCCTCTGTAGCGCTGGTCTGCTCAGCCCGGCTAAACTGGACCTCTGTGGGAGGGGGGCGTGGCACACGGTTGCAGCAGAAGACGCACTGCGCTGTGGCTTCATCACTACCGGCGACGGAGAGGGCACTGGAGACGGGGGCATGGTCACACTGTTGGCGGGAGTGATTAACGTGGCGGTTGGCACAGTGTCGTTGGCCGACGATGAGGAGAGTTTGGGTGGGATGGACGGAGGGTTTTGACTGGATGTTGGCGGCTGAGGTGGAGGGAGGGACGGCGGTGGCGGCCTGTTGGAAGACGAGGAGATACCCAGAGAGGAGGTTCCAGCGGTGAGGGCAGCGAGCGACTGAGCAAACAGCTGGGCATTCCTCCTCGGGGAGGCCACGTTCCTGGAGATGGCGAGGCCGTGTGGGAGGGTCTGGTAGTAGTTGGAGTTGGAGTTGGAGTTCTGCTGCTGACCTCGTCCCAGAGTGGCGGATTTAGACGGGCTCAGAGGTTTGGAGGAGAAAGACGCAGAGTTCTTGGGCCTCTGTACGGTCAGAGAGCGTCTGCCCAACGTCTGTACCCCTGCGCCTCCTCCTCCTGGCCCTCCTGTGTTCGTCTTCACGCTGAGGACCAGCATGCACTGCTGGCAGGAGCAAGGCTGGCCAAGACCTGCAGCTGGAAGGCCCCCATTGGGATAGAGAGAACCCCCCATCCCCATGCTGCTCCCAGACACTCCAACACCCAACAGGGCTCCTGTCAGACCCCCACCTCCTCCTACACCTCCACCTTTAGGCAGCGGGAGAGGACCGGACACCAGCGGGTACGCCATGTCAGCACGCCGCTGCAGCCTGCGACACCTCTGACTCTGTCTGTTCACCTGCAGGAGGACAGAGACACCACAGACGGCTCTTAGTCAAAACAGAAACTGGACCTAATCCCTCATCCCATTCTGCAGCTCAGTGGATTATTTTATCACTTTGTTTCCTCTCAGCTCATTCCTGGTTTTGGTCCAGTTTGATCCGTGTCTGTTTTGGTGTAGACCAAAGTCCTGGCTGTCTTTTCTTTCTCTTCATGAAATGTTGTGACGTTTCCTCATCCAGAGTCATGAACTTGTGTGTCAGATCTGGACCTGTTGGTGTGTAGTGAAATGTCTGTGCAGAGTTTGTATATAAAGATGATGCTGTGGGTCATTTTGACCCGAACTCTTTGATATGGGTAAGGAGCTCTTCAGGTCCAAAATAAAACATGATTCTTTGACGTATTTTCATTTGAGTTTCATGGTTATTTATATTTCATCCTCTGAATAGCAGAGAGACCCAGGTGTGTGTAGAGGTGTGTGTGTGTGTGAGAGGTGTGTGTCCTCATCCCTGTTCTCATGTCATCTCTCTGACAAATGCACCGAAAATAACTCCCCGAGGTTTCCGGCTGGAGAAGCTTTATCAGAAGGTTTTGACCTGCGATGGAGGTGAAGAGAACTTAAGCACATGTTTCGGCTCCTCAGAGAGCACTTTAGGGGACGTTTTGCTCGGTCGGTCGGTCAAACAAAGGTCAAAGTGACCCGCAACTTAATCACTGTAATCTTTTTTAATTAATTAAAGGGTTAATTCTTGACGTCTTTAAAACCTGCCGAGACAAAAAGTTCTTCAGGTGTCCTGAATCATCTCCCCTGGTGGATTAAGACCACCCTCAGCATCATCACGAGTGAAGATCCAACACGGTGAGAGAAGCTTCCGGCTGCAGCTTCAGCACTACAAAACAACTGAAATCTATGCAAACTGTTTTTGTTTTAAGTAAAAAACATTTTTTAGACTTAATATGAGCCGCGCTCACCTGAGCAGCCAGTAACACGTCTTATTTCATGTTATTTAAAGACTAAACGGAGGTCTGAACTGCTTGAAACAAGTAAAAAAAAAAATCTGCCAATGGGGTAAGAGAAAAGTTTCTTGTGTTACTGACTCACCTTTGACTTTAAGTATCTTGAAATAAGACATGTTTCTTAACTTGTCAGTTGAATGTGGCTCATATCAAGTATACTGAGACTTTTTAATATAAAATTAAGACAAACACACTTGTATAGAATTCAGTTTTTGCAGTGAGGTGCTAATGTGAGAGCTCTCTAAACAGGAGCATCAGACCCCTCTGCAGAGACCCTGCTGCACCCCTCTCTGATTTCTCACCCATCATGATGAAAGATGCTGCAGCCTGAGAGTTAAACATCACCTCGCTCTGTTCTGAGTCACATCAGACCCCTCTGTTTACCTGTGTCATGTTCTGGAAATCGATGAGGTAGCAGAAACCCAGCGGCGTCAGGTCCAGGCAGGGCTGCTGCCGGCTGTGGGCGTTCTCGATGGCAATGGCCACCTCCATGTCATAAGGCGTCCACGTACCGGCATCGTTCTCCCACTCCCACTGCCAACCCTGACCCGGGGCCGAGGCTGGGTCATAGAAGGTCCTCCGCACCGGACGGATGGTTCCTGAAAGAGACAAAAGGAAAAAAAACCTGCTGTTACTTAAGTGTTCCATCCATAAATATTTTGACATGACGCAAAGTGACCCAACATGAAGCAGAGCCTCTAACACCAGCACAGTGTCCTATGACCCACATAAAAACATTAAAATGCTGCAGAAAGGTGAGTCAGTTTAAATCCTGTGACTTTTAATAAAGAGACTGACTGCAGACCGAGCCGAGACCTTTCCCTCATAAAACCAACACAACATGATCCTGCTGCAGCCAAACCAGTGGAAGGTAGGGCTGTCACTTTTTATTTGAGCTTCGAATATTCGTTCGAATATGAGGTGAAAAGTTCATATTTGAATTCTAATTATCCATTTGAATGTCTGCGGTATCTTTCAGATGTCAGCCTATGTGACAGAAACTCCTCTGTCTGCAGACAACAACCCGCTGCTTCACCTTCAAACAAGCGCCGCTCCTCCGCTGCTCTGTCTGCGGACACTACTCCAACATAAAGCAGACTTCGGGCGCGCGCACGGCTCGCCTACGTCACCATGAAGCGTCTATCAAAAACGTTTTACATGCAGCGCGGTCTGATCAGAGTCAGTAGAGTGAGACAGAGAACAGGATTATAACTTTAGAGACTTTTTGGCTCATGTTAAGTTGTTTTGGTCCCACACAGCCCTCTAACACCCCGTTATTGTTGAAATAACTGTCGAGAGGAGCGCTCACGGCCATCATGTGCGCGTGCTCGTGCGTGAATTGTACCGTGCAGGTAATATTGGAAACAAAGAGAATCACACTTGATCCCGATCAAGTTGATAGATTTGTGTTTCTGTCAAATAATGAAGAAATGAAGACGGGCTGTTCGGCTTGAGTATCAGTTATGTTTTACCTTCTTATTCAAAGCTGTCGAAGCTTTCTCTTGTTGTTAAGGAGACTGTTAAAGAGAGCGCGCGCAGGGGCGGGGAATATTCGAATATATTCGAAGAATGACGGGTCATTTAATATTCGTTCAATATGATTTTTTGAAAAAGTGACAGCCCTAGTGGAAGAGCCTTAAATATGTGAATAGAATTTCTGAAGAAATACGAAGCAGTAAGGATGTGAAGAGTTGGAAACTGCAGCTGCAGAAAGGTCACTGATTGCTTTAAAACCTTTTGGGGCTTCAGGGACAGATCTGGCTTTGAACGAACAGCAGAGACCAAATATTAGACTCCACGATGGTAAGGTCGAGGAAAACAGAGACTTTCAAGACCTCATTGAAGCAGTCTGCTTCTTAGCCAAACAGGAGCTGACAACAATGAAAGTAGAAGCTCCACTAACCGAGGCAAAGATGTCAAACTACTACACACTTTAACTGAGGGAGGTGAAAGGCTGTGTTTTCTGGCTCTTCAAACAGAACAAAACAGATTTAATTGAAGCAGTGAGTGAGGGGATCAAAAATGATATTTAAAAGGAGATTAATGCAGCCCTGAAACAGTCGATGAGACAACAGATGTCACAAAGCTCAGATCTCTGTCATTTTGTAGCTGAAGGTGGAGCGGACTGTGAGGTGAAGGAAGCGTTTTTTAGGATTTGGTGATGTGAGTGATGACAGAAAAGCTCCTTCAAAAAAGTGTCTCTTCAAAAAACTCTGTGACGCATTCAGCAAAATTCACCTGAGTGAAGTCTTTCTTTTAAGCAGCTGAGAGAAAAGAGAGTTTTACGAAGCCCCAAAGTGCACAAGCTTACACAAAGAGCAGCACCAACAAGACAGAGCTCAAACTCTGGGCTGTGTGCATCAATCTGATCAGTGTGCTCATTTCTGTATGAGGAGCAATAATCCTGATGGTTGGGATGATGACACTCTGATGATGGCTGCTGGATGGGATCAGTGTGATTTGGGCAGAGATGCACCACACTCAGAGAGATAGTGAAAGTAAACAAATATAAACCGTTGGTCAGAGACATGAGGAAACAAAGGTTTGATGACAGTCTGGATGATAACAGCGTTCAAATGAAAGCTGGGTTTGATCAGTTGGTGAGCTCGCTTCTCTTGGTTTGATCGATTGCGCAGTCATATTATACAAGACACAGAGTTAAGGTTGATCTCAGTGGACTGTAGAGTTCACAAAATACAAAACACAAATCTCCTGGACAGCTTCTCTACTTTCTGGCCGACTGTTCCTGAGGTGATAAAAAATACTGTTCTAGACATTTAAAGAAAAAAGATAATTTTTCAGTTTCACAAAAAAAATATGTCAATGAAAAACTACATTTTGACCTTAAAAGAAACTTTTTGTTTGTTTTATATTGTGATGCTTTGATAAAAGCATGAACATCACGAGACTCTGATGAACACAGGGATGTGTTTTTCATGTCTCTGTGGAAAAAAAGTGGCACCACAGGGGATCAGGATGAGCTGGGTCCATTTTTAACATCAACCTAGAGGGAAGTGTTCTTTTTAAAGCGTGTTAACATTGAAAGGAGAGGATGTTTTCCAATTTGATTTCTAAATCAAGCATGTCGGAGGGATGTTTGAAGGGAAACACCTGTGACATCCTCCACTCAAGCTACTGCGAGAGTGAAAAACTTCATGTTGTGTTTCAAATAAAATACTAACCATCCTAAAATATATTTAAGAGAGGAGTCATACGTATAGAGTCAAATGATGTGAACAATTCAAAGCAAAATAAAGTCTGCAAAGCCCTGTTTACTTCACAACACTTCAATCTGAAATTCAAAAAAAGAAGAGAAAAAAATGTGTTGTAGTATGCATATCAGGCCTGTAGGTGGCGATATAACTGAAGAGTCTTTTTGAAGCCCTCTGCAGAAGAAGAGGCGGGCTGATCATCTGGTGTGTATATTAAATGTGTCTTATCTGAGAGCAGAAGTGGAGCAACAGATGAACATTTTGTTGAAAGTCAGTCAGCAGATTCAGCAGCACAAGCACAACTCGGTAAATCTACCAATGAACTTTTGTGTTTGTCCGGTTTGCACATGATAATCAAAAGTTCCCACAATGAAAGTGGAAAACCCAAAGCGAAGCGTGACGTCAGCCTTTCTGCTGAAAACTCCAGCTTGCTGTTTATACGGCAATGGAGCCTGCAGCACATCAGAAAAATTCCACTCTGGAGACTGTTTCAAAAAAGTTGCATTTTCAGTCGGCTAAAACGCCATTTTCATGTAAATGAGACACTTTTGAGTTTCATTCTAAAACCGTTGTTGTGTAAACAATGGCTTAAGTGAAAGTATACAGAATCCTCAGCATTTCAAAGCTGAAGCAGTTCAAGGCAGAATCACTGAAGTCTTCCATTCGTTTCAATCGTAAAAAAAATGTTGGAAAAAGTTTAATTACTCAACAAGTGTAAGTGGCAGCAATGTGAAAATTCATATCCCCCATTTTCTGAAGAAGCTGAGCAGAATACAATTATAACAGTGAAGATCTTTGAAAATTTGAAGAAGGAATGACTCAGCAAAAAAAAAAAAAAAAACAACCGCAGGAAAAATGGAAAAGCATTTCAAACATTCACAGGCCGAGGATCACATGGACAAAAACCCATCCATCCTCAAGAAATGTGATTCAGTGTGCAGTGTTAAAAACTGGTCCCTGTATGTTACAGCCTTCAGGGGCCGTCAGGAGTCTGCAGGGGTCTCCATGTTTCACACATGGTGTGGTCATGTACCGTTCATAGAACATGAAGAAAATCTGCTTGATGCATAACTGGGGGATTAATCACATCATGATTTAATGATGTGTTAACATGACACAGCAGGGATTCACCTGTTTACACCTCAGACAGCAGAAAACAGGACAGGAAGTTGTGCACTGAAACAACCTAAAAAGAGCCTGTGACTTTCAAAATAAAACAAACCATGTCAAAACCAAGCAGTAACCTCAGGTCTGAAAATATGAGACAGTGTGGAAGTGCTTCAATCTGCAGTTCATTGAGTGTCCACTTGAGGCTGACTCCAGAAGTACAGGAAGTCACAAACACACCAAGCCAAAAAAGCTGTTTTCACAGCAGAAATAAACATGTTTACAGCCTGGAACAAAAAATGTCTCCTGTCTGAATCACTGATTTCACTACACTTTACACTGTCCGTTAATTATACAACCTGGTCATATTTAGCTTGACTAAAACTACTAATGGACATAATGAGCACAGCCAGGCCAGGAGTCAACAGGTTTGAGGTTTTACAGTCCAACGACTGAGGAGAGTCTTATCAATGGAGGGGGGAGCGCAGCAACTTCTCGGTCTCAAGACTCCAGCTGTCTGTCAGCCATGCAGCGTGCCGCACTGAACACACAGCTGGTGTGAGTTGATGAATGCAGTCAACAAAAGTAGACAAAAGATGTTTGAGGCATCAGGCGATCTAAAGACACCACGCTAACAGACCGCAGACTCAGCCTTCATCCAGTCAGACTGCACAGGTTCATCCTCAGAGGGAGATGTTCATCGCTAAAGGAGAAGGAAGTTTAGCAGCTAAAAGCTGTTCAACGTGCAGACTGAGATGATGTTTCCATCCTAATCCTCAAAGCACAGGTTAACCTGAGGAGACAAACAGCTGAAAACTGAAGACGTTCACTCTGAGAGAACGATCACATGACTGCTCCTCCATCATGGCTTCATTATGGCCACAATCAAAGAAATGCAGCGTGGTTTTAGTCCCCCCTGGGCTTTCTCTATGAGCACACATGAAAACAGCGGGGGGAGAGAGACTGTGTGTCCTGAGTGCAGTCAAACGTTTATCTGGCTTCAGATCTGTCAGGTTAGAGTCCTGTCACTAAGAGGAAACGTGTTTGAGCAAGGCAGTAACACTGTGGAGCTGGGTATTGCAGGTTCTTCTTCTGCACCGTGGGAGCGTTTAGTTCATTGTCAGAAAATCTCTGCCCTCTAAAACCTAAACACTTCACTGATTGGTCAGCCTGCAGTTTCTCAGTTTGACCTGACACGCCACGCCCTGCACCGGGCCAGAAGAGTGTGTCAGTGAAAATTAGACCTCAAGACGGGGCTGCAAACCTGCCTCTGCACACAGATAGACACATGGAGTCTCAGAGAGCAGCTCAGCAAAGAACACACACACTCTCTCTCTCTCTTCACCAGAGTTTTCTCCTCAGTCAGAGGAGGATCAACACGACATGTTTCTTTAACATGTCAGTCACAGCTGGAACCAAGATCAACACGTGGGGGTGTGGTCACGCAGGTTCACATACACACACACAGAAGTGTGTGAATATAACGGAGCAGCAGTGTGTGAGGACAGAGGCCCAAGGCAGGTGGAGAGAGAGAGAGAGAGAGAGAGTGCCATCTGGTCTATATTGTTCTCTACCACTGACCCCTCCCTAAATACGCACACACACACACACTGAGGCGAGCACATGTCAGGGTGGGGTCAAGCTTTACGCCTGGCAGGTCGTTTGTGTTCATCAGCAGTGACTCTGTGGGAAAACTCAGCGGTCCAGATGAGCCAGCACTTCCTCCTCTTCCTCCTCCTCTTCCTCTGTGCTCAGCTCCGTCACGTTTCAGCTGCTGCGCTGCTCCTCTTCCTTCAGCCTACTGCTCAAATTTAGACGTCCACCAGCCAGCCAGCCAGCTGTGATGGAGTGTGAAAATATCCTGAAGGGTTTTCTCAGCATCACCCGACCTCAGCCTGACGCTTCATGTGAGGTGACCAAGACAGGCCCAAACCTCATCAGTCACTCAGGAAGTAGGGCTGCCACATACGATTATTTTGATAATCGACTAGTCACCGATAATTTTTTGCGTTTAGTCGACTGTTCGGTTAGCATACAGCTAACATCATTAGTTTCCAGCTTCAAGTGTTTAAGGTATGTGCTAACTAAAAATGAAGACAGTTAATATCATAGTTCATTCAGCTTTTAATGCTTTTTTCTGCGCGTATACGTCAAGGACAGAACGGCAGACGAGACAGGGGAAAGTACAGCGGCAGTTTGAGGGAAAAATAAAGTTTAAAAAATTATTAAAACGACGACGTCGATTATTAAATAAGTCGCCGACGAATTTGATTGTCAACGTCATCGTGACTTGTCGACTAATCTTGGCAGCCCTACTCAGGAACAAAACAGGAAGTTCATCCCAACTGAAATGAATAGGGCCGACCCAACGCTTCTCTGCATGTTTTTATACTTCAAAATTCCTCTCTGTTGTAAAGTTAAACAAATACTAAAGGATAAAGTAATTTAAAACAGTAAAATGTTCTGTCTGTAATTCATATCTTTGTTTTGTCAGCAGTAAGGGACTGAAAATGATTTTATTTTATTCATTATATATATTTAAAATGAATTGCCCGATTCAGCAGTTCTCAGATTTTTTTTTTTTGCCAAGTATTAGAATCAGCTTCAAAAAATCCACATCAGTCCGGCCCTAGAAATAAATGATCCTTTCAGCTGTGAAGAAAGATCATATTTGCGCTGTGGTTGTCCGGTGACGTCCCACTCAGGGTGGATGTCTGTGTGGAAACATTTTTCTTCAAAAGAATCAACAACAGGGACGAGTCCTGTTAGGACAGTTCCTGTTTGAGGTTGTATCATGGCTGTTCATCAGATCAAACACCCATGATGACTCTTTAAAACCCTACAAACAGATTTTCCTGGACCTCTAACTTCCTCGCTCACAGTGTTCAGGCAGCACAGGGAGCTCTGGAGCTTCAGGTCAGGGACAGACAGACGGTCTTCGGTCTCTCTCTCTGTCTTCAGTTTATCTTTACCCTGTCTGTTGTTCTTTATTCCTTCGTATTTCTAGAGGCTTCTGCATTATTTTCACTTCTTGTTAACATCTCAGCTCTCTGCTCTGACTTTGTTGTCCTACCCAGTCCCCTTCAGCTCTGTCTCTTCTACTTTGTCTCTACTTTGTCTCACCTTGAAAGAGTACAGTCAGTCTCTGGGGTTTTGGGTTCAGAGTCAGTTTTCCAGCTTCAGAGAGTGGAGGAAAAAGACAGAGAGGCAGTGAGGGGAGGATCAGGTGGACCAGAGAGAGTCTGACATGAAGCCGACATTAAAACAAAAGAAGAGACCCGAACCTTCACAACTGAAGAGAAAGACCATGAAACGGATCCTCTGCTCCTGCAGAACGTGTTGGTTTCAAACTACATTAACTCCATCAGTCTGAGGCTACAAACCCACTCCTTCAGAAAAAAGACGACAAAATAATCTGAAGAAGAAGAGCCGTCTCAACATTATCATCACAAACAACGGCACACTGAGGGAAACCTGAACCTTTGTAACCCCGTACTGAGGGTGAAGGTTCAGCTTCATTAGAAGAATTCACCCTCCACCATCTGCAAAGATTAACAGATCGCTCAGTCCTGAGAAAATAAATCCCAACCTATCACAGCATTCCTCAAATGAGTTTATTTTCAGACAGAGGTGTAAGTCTTTATCTGCTTCCAGCTTCTCATAGGAAGGACATGCCGCAGGAACAAACGATATGCCACAGGAATGAACTACATGCCACAGGAACAAACGACATGCCACAGGCACAAACGACATGCCACAGGAACAAACGACATGCCACAGGAACAAACGACATGCCACAGGAACAAACGACATGCCACAGGAACGAACGACATGCCACAGGAACAAACGACATGCCACAGGAACAAACGACATGCCACAGGAACAAACGACATGCCACAGGCACAAACGACATGCCACAGGAACGAACGACATGCCACAGGCACAAACGACATGCCACAGGAATGAACGACATGCCACAGGAACAAACGACATGCCACAGGAACAAACGACATGCCACAGGAACAAACGACATGCCACAGGCACAAACGACATGCCACAGGAACGAACGACATGCCACAGGAACAAACGACATGCCACAGGAACGAACGACATGCCACAGGAACAAACGACATGCCACAGGAACGAACGACATGCCGCTGGAACAAACGGCATGCCACAGGAACAAACGGCATGCCACAGGAACAAACGACATGCCACAGGAACGAACACTTTGCCGCTGGAACAAACAACATGCCACAGAAACAAACAACATGCTGCTGGAACAAACAACATGCCTCAGTAACGAACAACATGCCACAGGAACAAATGATATGCCACAGGAATGAACTTCATGCCACAGGAACAAACGACATGTCACAGGAACAAACGACATGCTGCTGGAACAAACAACATGCCTCAGTAACGAACAACATGCTGCTGGAACAAACAACATGCCTCAGTAACGAACAACATGCCACAGGAACAAACGACATGCCACAGGAACAAAAGACATGCAACAGGAACAAACGACATGCCACAGGAACGAACGACATGCCACAGGAACAAACGGCATGCCACAGGAACAAACGACATGCCACAGGAACAAACGACATGCCACAGGAACGAACACTTTGCCGCTGGAACAAACAACATGCCACAGAAACAAACAACATGCTGCTGGAACAAACAACATGCCTCAGTAACGAACAACATGCCACAGGAACAAATGATATGCCACAGGAATGAACTTCATGCCACAGGAACAAACGACATGTCACAGGAACAAACGACATGCCACAGAGACGGATGACATGCCTCAGTAACGAACAACATGCCAAAGAAACGAACGATATGCCACAGGAATGAACTACAGCTACAGGAACAAACACTGACTGCACACCATTGATTGACACTGATTGCTCTCCCATCATTGGCTGAGGTTTCCTTCGCACATCTCAAATACACGTTAGGTTTATGACGTGACGTGAAGTTATCGTAAACGGTCCAGTGTTTCCTTTCTGAATGATGAGACAGCTCGGAGCTTCTTTGATATCAGCTGTTTTTAAGATTAAATGAGGAACATGAGAAGCTCTCTGTGATGTCTGACGGGCTGAGGCTGTCCTCAGGGAGCTTGTGTTCTTGTTTGAGTATTTTCTCGAGCTTGCTGATGTGGCAGTTGTGTTTGTGGTGTTTGTAGCGGGGCACTGTCCCAGTTCATGGCTGCACTCTGTGTCTATAAACTGATTCTGTGACCTCTTGTCATCTGATGTGTCCCTGATGTTACCTGCTTTGTTGTTTGGATGTACTCTGTTTTTAGTGTGCTCTCACACCCTCCCCCTTTCTGCTCGACACAATTCACCCTACCCCCCGGTCTCTGGGGAGTCTCCCATCCAACCCCTGCCCCCTGTCTACCATGACCTCAATGCCCCAGGGCATTGTGGGGGTCTGGGAATGTGTCTCCTTCAGCAGAACCAGCTGGAGCAAGAGGAGCAACAAGCTGCAGGCACAGAAAGAGTCTTTCACACTGCAGTCCTTAAACACAAGCTCCAAACTCCAGGGGCCTCCTTTATAAACGCTGCGTACGCACAAAACCTGGACCTGAAACTGGCGTATGCCTTTTCCCTCGCACAGTCCGTGATGTACAAAAACAAAACCTGACGTGCAAGGGGCAAAATCTGTAGCTTCTCCAGGTGGATCCTGATTTATAAAAGGGACATCGTGTGCAGATGTGCATACCATTAGTTTTATAAATCTGAATCATTTAGTGTGCACACCCTTTCCGGGATTTTGGCGAAAGTAGATCTTTAGTAAGGATTCTATGCGCTCTTTTATAAATGAGCCCCACAGAGATATGACTTAATGTTCAAACTCCTGAGTCACTGTGAACCTGCTGACAGGGTGAGCTCCTCCAGACTCCAGATCTGAGCCTCACCACAGAGAGGAAGCCCGGCTTCAGTAACAGCTAATCCAACACTGGCAGCTGTGTCACTAACAGCTGTTTCACTTCCTTTATTCACTCAGCAGGTGAGCTGACTCACAGACTCTGAACTAAAGACCTAAAAAAACCCACCAAAGAATAAAACTTACCGCTGTCTTTGTCCAATCAAAGGACTGCAGTGCTTCTAGTTCCACCTTCTGGGGTCAGATCAGTAAGCCTGGCACCCCAACTGAAGGGTACCAAAAAGTTGGACTGTACGGGTCGATAATTTGGGGACCTGTCCTGGTTTTAGTCAAAGGAAACGCTACAAAATGTGAACCATACCGAGACGAACTGAACTAAACCGTTTAGTGGAAATGGGGCTCAAGAACACCAGGGGTGTAAATGAGGCTCTGGGCTGAGACGAAGATGAAGCTGGTGAAAAACATCTTCACACAAGAGAAACAAGCTCACACAATGGACATCAGAATATTTCAAACTGTATTTTCAAACTAAAGCTTCTTTTGATCTGAGAGTTATTACCAGATTGATTTTCCTTTATTCCACACTAACTGGAACATGTGAGGATGAGCTCGTTTTGGGTAGACAATGTGGAAACAACAAAGATGAATGAAATCTAAAAGATTCACTCAAAGCTAACAGCAGCTCGGCTCAAAAACAGTAAAATAAAACAGAAACTGCCTAACTTAGACTTGAACAAAGCCGTCTTTGTGTCCAGAGGAGGAAGAGACCAACAGATAAACATGCTGAAAAGTGAGCCCAGCTCAGCTCACAGCCTCAGTCTCCATGATTCTGTTTCAAGGACACACCGTTTCATTCTTCTTGGATTTTCATGGTCTTTCTCACAAAGATGTTAGACAGGCTCTGTCAAAGAACCAGACTGATCATTCAAAGAGTGCATAACAAGTCTAAATTATATCAAGCTGAGGTCGGAGTTTAACATTCTTACAAGAAGTTGGTGATAGACGGTTAAGTCCTGCGGCAGCTTGCTTCAGGTCCTTTTCTTTTCCAAACTCAAATTCTCCAGAGAGCCTGTCTGAACCTGTTACACCTCCAAAGTGGTCCCATCCAGTCTGTTCACAGAAACTGAACAGGTTAGATGGAGCAACCTCTGAAAAATGTCCTCACCTGGTTTAAAAACTAACACCAGAGCTGAGGTAAACCGCAGGCACAAACAGGACTGGTTTAACTGGTAACTTGATTCATGTTCACAGACTGAAAACATGAATGGATAACATGATGAGGAAGCAGGAGGAGGGATCTTGGATTCTATACTTCACTGAGTGAAATCTCTGACGTGTGGAGGTATTTATTCCAACAGAGTCAGAGTGAGAAGTGTTGAAACACGTCAACATCGACCTGATATCTGGATGAAGACACCTGCTGGACGAGCCAACAGGATGAATTAAAAAGACATGAGAGACAACTGTGAGCAGACATGTCAGAGACATGCAGACTCTACACAGGTTTTGTTTTTCTCTCTTTCTGGGATCACACGGTCATAAAAACTTTCATCAAACAATGCTTGGTCAACCATAAATGAAGCTGCTCCACTTTAAAGTAACTTTATAGCCCACAACAAGCCCGCGACGCCAGCAACGAGGAGAAAAACAAGAGTCAGCGAGAGCTGACGGAGGACGACCCTGAGATGATCGTGTTTTGGTTCGTTTCTTCTCTCTGGAATTAAAACCAGCTTCAGCAAAACAACGACGTCTCTGAGGGACGGCACAGCGAACGGCCCAACTCTGATGACTGGTGAGGAGGAGAAACCAAACAACTGTACGCTCCTTTCCTCTTCAACAAGACGACACAACACACTCTCTGCTCTGAGTCCAGGCTCCATCCTAAACCCTTTAAAACTCCACTCTGCCCCAAAGAGGTGTGTGTGTGTGAGAGTGAGAGAGAGAGATTGTGTGTACATGACAGCCACAATGAAGTAACTCACATCTGTTCAACCAAACCCAACAATGGTGGAGCGAGGAAAGTTAGGGGGAGCAAGAGAGAACACACTCCCCAATTATCTCACTCCTTCAACAACCACTCCCACTGCCACACAAACACACACACACACACACACACACACACATACACACACATACACACACACACACACACACCATGTTGAAGCCAAGTCCAAGAGGCCCTCGGGACTTTATCCTATTGACGAAACTAAACACTCGGACAAGAGAGGGGAGAGGGAGAGAGGGAGGGAGAGAGAGAGAGAGAGAGAGAGAGAGAGAGAGAGAGAGAGAGAGAGAGAGAGAGAGCGAGCTGATGGAGGGGGGAGGGTGATGCAAACTGAAGTGAACTTTCTGCTCATTAAGCTCTGAAATATTCCATTCTTTCCACACCATCAAGGTTTTTCACTTAGTTCTCATGTGAGGGGCATGCAGCTGCTTTTTGACTAAGCTTGTGTGTGTGTGTGTGTGTGTGTGTGTGTGTGTGTGTGTGTGTGTGTGTGTGTGTGTTGCAGAAAAATAAAGACTAAAGACCGAGGCTAACGTAACAAGTTGTTGGGTGGTGATTTGCAGCTGCTCTGCATCATCATGTCTTCATCAGATGGTTAAATCTAAACACAAGCTATGCTCGTTCGCTCGCTCGCTCACGCACACACACTTGATGTCTAGCAGAAGTTTCTCAGCTCTTTGTAAGGCGGAGTGAGTGTTGCTGATCCAAACAGCGACTCACAGTCGGGCTCTAACAGAGGAGAGAAGGTCTGCCCCCCCCACCCTGAACTCTGACTTTGGCCCCACAGTCTGAAACATGAGCATGAAGAAAAACTCAGCCGTGTTTTTGTCAGACAAAGATTCAGCCTCAGCTGTTGTTTGTCATGTAGAAGAAATAACTGTAGATTCCTGAAAGAAATCACCTCTCTGTGGAAAAACTTCACCAATAAATAATCAGAGTTTGACTTTCCCAAAGTCTGATCACAGTTTCCTGCTCTCTTAGCTTAGCTTAGTTTAGCTCAGTTCAGGTTAGGTTATCTGAGGTTAGGTTAGGTTCTATCCTTTGATTCACTTAGCTTATCTTAAAATAGTTTAGGTAAGTAGAGGTTAGGTTATCTTAGCTTAGGTTAGGTCAGGTCATCAGCTCCAAAATGGATGTTTTAGTTTAGGTAATCTTAGTGTAGGTCCAGTTATCTTACCTTAGCTTTGCTTGAGTTATCTTAGGTTAGGCTATCTCAGGTTAGGTTGGATTGTTTGGTTATGTTAGCTTTGGTTATCAGAGCTTAGGTTAGGTTAAATCAGATCGAGTCAGCAAAGGTAATCTTAGCTAAGGACAGATTATTTTAGAATAATTTAGGTTAGGTTAGGTCAGGTCATCTTATTTTATCTTAGTTCGGATCAGGTTAGCATATCTTATGTTAGATAAGGTTATCTTTTGTCAGGTTACGTTAAAACGTTGGTTGGGGTAGCTTTGGTTGTCATAAGGTGTCATATGTCCGTTTATCGTATCTTATCTTATCTTGACTTTGATTGTTTTAGCTTAGGTCAAGTTAGGTTATTTTTTTCTGTTAGGTTAGGTCAGGTTAGCTTCGGTAAACTCATTTTAGGTCAGGTAAGCTTAACTTTACTCAAGTCATCTTCGATTAGTTTATCTTAGGTTAGGTCAGGTTATCTTAGGCTAGGTTAGGAAAGCTTTGGTTAGGTTAATTTAGGTTAACAGACTGTATAATCTGAACAAAATATGGACATAGTCTCCATGATACCCCCCCGTACAGTCTGTGAAAGTGAAACTGGTAATTCAGAGCCTTTTTTAAACCAGGCTTTAAATATGTTTCTTAATGCTGTAAAAGTCAGATTTTGGACTTGGTGTGTAAGTGGTTTCTGGTCTTTCTGGAGCCAGCCACAAGCAGACTATTTAGCACTTCTGTGTAGTCTTCATCTTTTTTTAAACCAGAGGTTGCCCTTTGAGCTGAAGTTGAGACGGGTCAGGTTATCTTAGCTTAGGTAAGGTCACCGTATCCCTCAGACCCCAGTCAGCAGCAGTACAGTCTCTCCTAAAGTCTTAACGGTTGGATCACAGAGGACCAAACACTCCATCTTTAACCTCACCCTACCCTCACTCTGTGCTCGTGACACATACTCATTCATAAGAAGAGAAAAACTGACAGACTCTGGAGCTCTGTTATTTCATCTTTCATCATGTCTCAGATTTTCTCTTCTCTCTTTGTTGTCCAGGAAATCCAGTTTTTGTTGCTGCTGCACTAACACGGGTTGGTATTGATTTTGTTCAGTTTGTACCTGAATCACGTCAAAGTTCCAAACCCTGCTTTCACAAATTCCCCTCTGCTAACATCTTTGCCAAGAAGCAAAACTGGCCGCAACACCAGTGGCATGGAAAAACCTCTTCACCTGAATGTTAGCTCCTGGTGGGGTATTTCTACCCTCACATCCACTTTTGGAGCTGATGAAACTGCTTAAGACCTCCGTCACCTGTTTCCATCAGCTGCTCCACCACTCCCTCTACACCCACCTGTTCATACCTGTATCTCCACCTGATGTGTTGAAATCTGAGCTGCCTCTCAAACAACTTCTGACACCGTAGTGACAGACACTAAGGTTTCTCTCTTCAGTCAGTCCTCTCATATAATGAACCATACACAGCTGTCTAAAGGTTCAACATGATCTGACCTTTCACTGAGTCACACTCCACTCTGCTGGTGTCTCCATGTGTGAGCTGAGGAGAGCCTGCTCATCTGGCTCAGAACAGAGTCCCTGTGTCCACCGTGGGTCACATCAGCTAGGCTACTGTTAAAGTATGACAGATCCTGCAGGGATTTAATCCCAACAAACAGCCAGAACGGTAAAGAGTTAACACACACACACACACACACACACACACACACACACACACACACACACACACACACACACACCTGCAGCTGGAGCCAGACATGCAGAGTGTTTCACCCAGGTTCACTCTGAGCCAAATGAAGTGAAAAGTTGCAAAGTTGCAGCAACTGCAAACCAGACCAAAGAACATTTCATGATGATTATTTACACAGAAGAGACATTAAGAATAACTTGCACAGAGCTGCACAGTAAAGTGATTTTAACCATGAGGATAGTATCAGTGAAAGTCCTTATCACTGCTGGGAGCAGAGCGCACACAGGTGGATGAAGGTAGACTGCAAGGGAATAACACCCTGGGTTCACCTCCAGCCTCACTCAGAGGAGAGTTGTGGCCCTAAACATCACCTCCCTCCACCCTCTGTCTCACCTGTGTCCTGTCTGAACTGATGCATGGACTGGAGATCTATGATGTAGGGCGAGAGCCGGCTGTCCACCTGGCCGAGGACCACGCTTCCTCCACGGGGGTCGCTGCTCCGGATGGCCGCCTCTATCTGGTGGGAGACGGCGGGGCTGTAGGGCCTCCACCGGCCGTGCTCGTTCAGCCATTCCCACACCACCACGGCAGAGGCCAGAAGCATGTTGTTACTGTTGGCCCTGCAGAGGAAATAAAGGAGGAAAAGGGTTTGACTCTGGTCCGGTTTGATGTAAGGAGGGTTTGTTTGCCAACACAGATAGTTCAGGAGAGACAGAGGCCAACCACAGCAGACAAAGAGGCATCTACACACAACAATCTGTAATCTCTGAGTTTCTCTTCCTCTTTTTTTCACAATGGGAAGCAGTATAATAGAAATACACCCTGTACCCCACAGCCAAACACAGCTATCTGTCTTACATCGAGCCGAGGCTGAGCTAACGCCGGGAGAGACCACCGACACATTCTTCTGCAGACATCCGAGCTCCACGCATGGCCAGGCGGGAAGGAAATCCCGGTCAGCGCCCCTCGGCTCCGTGAAAACACCGAAAATGACGTGAAATCACTCGCAGAGTAAACGAGCAGTGGAGAGGCCTAAATGTTGAGCTTTGTGAGGTGAAGTCTTTGCTCCCGGCACGCAGAGCCGCTCCACTGACGGCCTTTGTGAGATTTGGGCTCAGTATTAGAAACCCCTTCAGTATGGAGAAAATCCGGGCTAACAATCCACGTTTCGGCTGATTTTTCCTCGACCATAGGAGCAGATAAATCCCCCTGAAGCAGCCTCGGCAGGGTGGAGAGAGCTGCAGCTGGTGTTTGTTTCCTCCCGTAGTTTGGGGCGTTGCATACCGAAATGTTGAGAAAGTGGAGAGGCTTCCTACAGCGCAACCTCGGTAGTACCGAGTCTCAGACCAGGGTGTTCCGCTCACTTCTGCTACTCCACCAGATGAGCGCGCAGCTCGCGGGAGCGAGCAACACGAATCTACTGGGCACGTTGAAATTTCTAGATTAAATTTACACTGAGAGAATCCATATGTGTGTGGAGCTGTATGTGGGCTTGATCTGTTATCCTTAGCGTATTCGTTACTTTGTGAATCATGGACGGATCGCTGCTTTGCGGAGGACCGGATTGGACATGTAGCCCTGCCTTTACCTTCCTCTGTTTACCATGTGTGAGCATCATCTGGTCACTTTCTCGGGACATAGCCTAATAAATCAATCAATCAATAAATAAATAAATAAACAATAAATCAATAAATCAATAAATCAATCAATCAATCAATCAATCAATCAATCAATAAACCTTGTTCCCTCCTGTACCTATAAAACTTATTGTGTTGATGCATGTCCATTTGGCGCTTTTAAACCCGTGAGACTGTTCTGAAATGTTCTCTTTCAGTGAATGTTTAGATGTTTTTAAAACAAAGCAGATAAAACTGAATCAGACCACTTCTAAAAAAGACTACTATTGGCTTGAGCTGCGCGCGCTCCCGTGGATGCAGCTCTAAGCGGACACGCTCAGCGCTGCAGAACACCGTTTCAGTACAGGTTCAACTGGTCTCGATCCCGTGAACGCGTCACTGAAGTTTACACTGAAGAGAAATGAAGGAGCGCAGTGAACTCTCGGCTCATGTAGACTGAGTTTATCTCATCAAGGTTATTCTCACCGGTTGGTATGAACGTCTGGGTCCTCCTGGTCTGACACTCTTGGAGGGAAATCCAGGATCGTCACAGACCTGCTCGCAGTTGAATCTGTGTTTTTCTTCTCGTCTCCACCATGGCTCTTTCTTCACCCCGGATGGGATCACCAAGCAAAAATCACCCTATCTCACTCTCTCTAAATAAAATAAAGAAGAATAATCCAGACAGAGAGGAACAGGAGTCCCTCTAGAGCGTTAGGGCCAGGAGAACGGTGAACAAAATCCATGGTGAGATGAATCTAACTCTGCCATGTTTACCCTGTCGCCTCCATGTTCTCGCTGTGTGAGAAATTTAGGTTGGAGAGGGGACTGAGGGGGGAGCCTGCACCCCCCCTCACCGCGCCCAGAAACAAACCCCCAGGGTGGACAGCGTCCAATAACAAGGGGGTCTGGAGAGACAGCATAGGCCCGAGTCCTCTTGTGGAATAAATTGCTAACAACCAGCTTCTACCTCATTCTTATGTCCGAATGAGCTGTATTAACCATTTCAACCAGGCACTGTTTTAAAAAAAGCTGTATAACAACAACAACAACAACCTGGAAAAACAAATTTACTGATATAAATCCCGCTAATTTCTAATAATGTGTATTTCAATTAAATCTCTTAATTTTTATGGTATGATCTGTTTTAATGAAAAGTCCTTTAATAATTTAATTAAACAGAACAATTTCACAAAACAAACTGGATTCAAAGCTCAGGAAGCGTCTTTACTGATGAGCGAGAGGACCCCTTTTATTTAAAGTTGCAGCGTGCTGCCACCTGGCGGAGAGAGTGAAAACAGCATGTTTTGTCACGCGGACGGCCTGAAGCCGTCTGAAGCCCTCCGAAGTCGAGGTTTAAGAGGTCTAGGGGAGCGTTTACAGATCTACACCTCGGAGTATTGCTGATAGATTATGTTTCAACGCCAGGTCTGTGTATTTGGTCCGTTAACTTTATAGTTTTACGTATCTTACGTATTTACGGTACAGGCTAACTTTAGCTCCTTGTGGCTAGTTGAGCCGACATTCACAGTTTAGACGAAACGATCCATTTTCCCACACGATATTTAAACGATATGAAGTTTCTATAGATAATCAAGCTAAAAAAAAAAAAAAACAGAAAAATTTTTAGAAAAGTGACGTCACCTTAACTATCGAAGGCTCCATAGCTCAGGGGTTAGAGCACTGGTCTTGTAAACCAGGGGTCGCGAGTTCAAATCTCGCTGGGGCCTAGGCATTGTTTTTCCGTTTCCTTTTCTTGCGTTTAATTTTGTTATATAATACGCTTTACTCTCTTATTCAAAGACCAACTGTCCGTGACTGTAAGAGGTGTTAAAAAGTAAACTAGTTACTTACATAGCAAACTTCAATTCCGATTTCCATGTAAACACAGATTATTCAATCTGGAATCAAACTGACTTTACTTTGGGTTGGTTTTCCCTCAACCGTTTAAAGTTTAAATCATTATTTACAGTGTGTTGTTTTTTAATCCGTTTTTGTTCTGCTTCTTAAAAATAAACAGTTACACATCATGTTTTTAAATCTTTAACCTGGGGTTCTATCATGTCTAAAAGCACACGTATGTGCTTACCTAATAATAGAAGCACCTTAATATCTGACCTGAAAAGATAGCAAACAAACTTTTTTTTTTAACAAATACAACACGACTATTTAAAGGCAGTGTTTTTTTTCAGTAACGCCTCTGTTTCCCCAGAGTCAAACCCTGAAGGTTTTTGTCAAAGCCATGGTGTCATTTTAGTTTTAAGGACCACGTAGGGCCTAGTTTGATCTGTGGGCACAATTACCAATAATTAACAAGTCCACGTTTTTCCTTATTAGTACAAAGAAAAGCAAATATATTATAGAAAATCGTCATATTTAAAGAACTATGCGTCAAAACATTTTAAGAACGGCCTGAGATTTCTTAAGTAACAAAAGGGCAGTTTAAATAGAACTTAGCCTGGTTTATCGATTAAACATGCTTTATAACTGATGACAGGGATTGTGCAAAGACACAAAACATTGAATCACAGCTATTTGGAGCTGAAAAATATAGTATGTCACTTTATTTAATTTAATCAGTTTATCAAGATCTACAAATCATTTTAACTCTATGTTTCTACTGTGTGGTTATTCTGAACTCAGACTCCTCGCGCCGTACAGACTTATGTGGGGGCTATTCTGAGCATGTAACGAGCAAAGTGAAGTTATCCCCATAGACTGTATAAAACATGGACGTAGGTTATCCCCTGACCTGTAAATGAATAACACATACGACAAACAGTTCTCAAACCCTCCCTGCCAGTGTTCCTCGTCAGGCTAATGTTGGCCAAAGTTTTCGCTTCTCAGGACACACGACTACTGGAACCTTCAGTATGCGTGTTTCCACAGCTGTGATGCTACTGCTTTTTTGTTAGCAGTTAGCTAGCTGGCTTTCACCGCTGCTTCACTGACCTCTGGGCTCCAGATGACAACACACTGCGGTCGTTCTTTGGAAAAGGTGGCATTCCTGTCCCTGCATTATTCACCAGGAAAAAAAGTTGAAAAGTTCTAGAAAATGACACAAAATAAACATGTTTTGATGTAAAAGAAGTGTGTTTTTGTTATTAAACCTGATATGCATTTGGCATGTCCCTGGGTAAGGAGTTATGGTTTCGTGACATATAAGGATTTTTTTTTTCTCTTGTTCTAAAAATCATAATAATAATGAAAACACAAAAATATTAATTTAAAATTACAATTGTTCTCATAAAATAACTTGTCCCTTTATTTTATGTTGCTAGCATTACTATTTGTAAAAATCTTTAATTTGGAAAAACTGCGTTCCTGCAAAAATCTCAGTACCTTCTCTTCATTTGTTGACAATTTTAAGAATTTATGAGAAATTTCATGTGAAGATTTTTATGGAAGAGTACAGAAGAGGATTAGGGCCACTGAAAAAAATAACGTCCAATTATTATTATTATTATTATTATTATTATTATTATTATTATTATTATTATTATTATTATTATTATTATTAATGTTATTATTCTGAGGGGAATAAAAGCCAGAACTCAGTTCTATTTAAAATATCTTCTGTCGTAGGGTGTCCTTCACATTGTGTCACTGGTGTTACTCTATGGCACATGGTAATCTGGCATCAGAGTTGCCCTGTCAGTTTGAATGTGTTTTTTGTATAAATGTTGTTAACATTTAAAGAATACAACATTTCAAAGACTCAGTGCCAATTAATTATAAAGATATTTAAAAAATAATAATAATAAATGACAGTTATTGAAAAAATAAACATGATACTGTACATGCACATATGAAATCTAAATTATTACTAATTTAAAATAAAACTCAAAAATGTTATTTACCTTTTCTTTCTTTGATTATATTCACATAAAATAGTCTAATTACAGCCCATGAAGCCTGAAATCTCACCTAAAAACTATTAACACTAGTGAGAAAAAAGCAGCATAAGCTTTTTTTTTTTGTAGATATAATGTAATAAAAATATGAAAATAAAATGAGCTGTAATTTATGTTGATTTATAATGGCAAGTAGTTAACTTTTATCTGACTATATTCTAGTTGTTAAAAACAAGAATACAAATGAAACATGAAACTGATTTTCAAAAAGCCACAATTTTTGTAGAATGACCCACTGCTGTTTCCTCAGACACAACACTAATTCACTGTTCTTCTATCTGCTTAGATGTTCTGTAAGCTCTTTTATTTTTCCCCATGCTGAGTCTCATAGTGGCGATGAAAATTATATTCCTGGAGCAGCGATCCTTGGTGCATACACACCAAGCACACAGGTTTCCCATTCTTCTCTAAATTCATTCTGTGGGCTGGATTAGATACCCTGGTGGGCCGGTTCTGGCCCGCGGGCCATATGTTTGATGCCCCTGGCCTTATTAAAATTTAAAAGAAAAAAAAAATCAAACAGTAGTGAAATTGTTTAAAAATACAGGAGAGGAGGTGTCTCTACAAACCCTCAGGAGAGCCAGAGGGAATTGAACCAGCATCTCTGGATCCACGTCAGTCCTGTTTGATCCAACAGAAATGTGAGGTCAGGTGTGTGTGTGATCACTCTGAACCAAGAAAACAGAAAGAAAGGCTTCAGACAGGGAAGAGTTTTATATTTGAAGGTGGACTGAAGGGGGCGCTGTTGGCCTAGTAGTCTGTGCATGCACCTGTCATACAGTTCATACATGGACCTCCTCACCTGACTCTCTTCAGCTAGGGCTGCAACTAACGATTATTCTCATAATCGATTTATCTTTTGATTTTTCTCTCGATTAATCGAATAGTTTGGTCCATGAAATTTCAGAATATGGTGAAAAATGTCAAATTTTGGGGGGATTCCAAGATGATATCATCAAATGTCTTGTTTGCAAACCATAGATATTCAGGAGTGCAGTTGAGAAGCAAAGAAATAAGAAAATATTCACATTTATGAAGCTGAAATTAGAGAATTTGGACTTTTTCTCTAAAATAATTACCTAAATGACTTAATCGATTATCAAAATAGTTGACGATTAATTTAGTAATCGATTAATAATCGATTATTTGATTAATTGTTGCAGCTCTATCTTCAGCGGTCTGTCAGAATGACATGAATGAAAAAAATAAGTTTAAGAAATGAAGGTGTGTGGTATTTGTAATTCAGTCAGTTGAATCAATGACTTCAGACATCCCAGTGATTCAAATATTCATACAACCTGATCAGGTCACACCAACACTGCACTGCAAAGTTTGTGCTTCTTTAATCTTTACTGGACTCACAGGGTTCAGATATACCTGATCGTGTTCAACTGGAGCTAACAGGTACCAGGTGCTACTGAAGACATCAACACAGTCAGAGTACAGGAGGAAAGGTCACAGCTGGTCACTCAGAGGGTGGAGAAATGTGTCATGTGATCAGAAAAAAAACAGTGAAACTGACACGTCTTCATCAGAGACATGAGGCGTCACACAGACGACTGGCAGCAGAGATGGAGGAAGAGTTTGATCATGTGACGGAGACTCAGACTGTTTAAACTCTCCGTAAAAAGGTTCCAGTGAAACATTTCCTGAACAGAAGAGTAACATCAGTTCTTGTTCTTCTTGAACTCTCTGGATCTTACTCAGTGTGGTCTGACTGTTCAGTGTTCAGTCTTCCTGCCTTTCTGTCTTTGTTTCACAAACTGTGAGCTGACATTAACATAAAGCCATGCAGAGACTGTGACTCTGCATGTTACCACTGAAGCTTTGTCCACACTCCTCCTTTCTGTCCATCACAGTCCACTCTGACACTCAGCTCAGTCCCAGCGCCCCCCTGGCGTTCGACCCGCAGCCCGTGGCGGATTGCTGATGAGTCCTGAGGTTGCAGATCCAGGCAAACCTCTTCCCACAATGCTCGCAGCTGAAGGGCTTCTCTCCTGTGTGAACCCTCTGGTGTTTCTTCAGGTTTCCTGCTTCAGAGAATCGTTTCCCGCAGGTGTCGCAGCGGAAAGGTTTCTCTCCTGTGTGCACTCTCTCATGGGCCTCCAGGTTGGACAGACCGCTGAATGCTTTTCCGCACGCTCGGCACACGTAGCTTTTCCTGCGGCGCTCACAGAGCAGCAGGCCTGAAGCCAGGCCTTTATTGTGATGGGACAGCATGCTGGATGGATGCTCTGTGGGGACAGTGACGCTGATGGGCCCTGATGTGGATCCTCTGACAGGTGGAGCGTCTGAGGAGCTCAGAGTCCTGCAGGTGGAGCTGACACTTGGAGCTGTGGTTCTGCTGTTGATTCGATGAAACTGAGCGCTCCTCGTCGGGGCAGAGGTCCTGTTCCAAGGAGGCTGAGATGATGGAGTCTGCATCCTGAGCGGGGCGGACACAGACGGGCCTGCTGACAGTGTGAGAAGAAGGCGTCATTAATGTCATCAGTCTCCCTGAATCACTCAGATAAGACGCTCTGCGTCCTGACTGAAGCAGCTCCTCTAATAAACCAAAGGATAAAACATTAACACATGACGGGGTCTCACCGTGGGCTCTGGCATGCTGGACTTTGGAAGACACAGTTGCAGAGCTCGGTCCTCCACTCAGTCTCGCTGTGGCCCCCTGTGGAGGCTGAACCACATGTTGAGCCTCACTCTCTACGATAATGACGCCGTCCTCCTCACATTCTGCTGAGTCATCATGAGTGAAAGAGCATGCGGGGCCCCCAAGGGCCGACACGGAGCCAGAGTCAGGGGCCCAGCGGGTGAAGAAGGTCTCCAGGTCAAAGAGAGAGTACTCTGAGCTCAGAGGGTTCCTGCTCTTCTGCTCCGGGTCTGTGGGAGTGTCTGACGCCATCGGCTGGACCGACATCACTGGGGGGGACTCAGGTGCTGCAGGCTGCAGAGGGGGGGAGGGGAGAAGGTGTTAATGACTCTTTCTGAACAGAAACCTGAACAAGTCCACTCAGGGCTGCTGTCCTCTGACGTCACACGGAGGCTGATCAGAGGCTGCAGAGAGCAGCAGGAGGATGAGGTTTTACTGGTTACCAGAAGCTCCACCTCTCTCTCCCTCTCTCTTTCTCACACACACACACACACTCACTCTATTATTTCAAAATCATGAGATTCTGATCACTTCTCTCTCTCTCTCTCTCTCTCTTTAATCTGGCTCTGGTTCATCGTCCAGAATGAGGTTAGCTCAGTTAGCTCTCATGATCTCTGCACCTGTCTGGAGCTCATCTCTCACTCAGGTCTGTGTGAGCTCCACACACTGTAGTCTATTAAGCTGTGAATATATCAGTTCTGTATTTGAGCCTTATTGTGTCACAATTCTGTAATATGTGGTTTGTAATAAAAGGACAAACTGGGGTGTTGATTTTCAAATCATTTTTAATGACGTATCAAAAACTGTGAACAGAGCAGACCTTACAAAACTGTGACACAATAAAAAAATGACATTGACAGTGTAATGTATCCACCAACAGCTTCAGAGACAGAGACGATCCCGCAGATTAAAGAACAATAAAATCTGTATCTCAGGTCCTGTTCAGAGCAAACTGATTCAGCATCATGTGTCAGAAACAGACCAGTGAGAGCGTGCACACAGACATCTCTCCTTCCCTGACTGAGAGTCCTCACAGTCTGACCTCATTACCTCCCTGAACGGGCTGATCGTCATAGAAACATGACGTCTGTCAGACTGTCGCTCAGCCCTCTGCAACTCCACACGGACGTGTCACTGAGAAACTGCGTGTGTCACAGTGGAGCCGGTGAGGACTCAGACCTGCTCGCTGCAGGTTTTTAGTCGGAAACTTGAGGATGTGTTAAACAGGAGGCTGAGAGTCTGCGGAGGAGGAGCCACCTGATTAAAAAGAGAAGCTCTGAGATGATGGTCACAGACGGTATCCTGACTCAAACCTGCAGATCTATGGAACCAGCTCCCTCCTGAAGTTAGACAGGCAGGTCCTGGACACGAGGGCTGTTTGGACACTTATTTTATGGTGTTAAGCTTTTTTTAAAGCTTTTTTAATTTTTATTGCTTTGTTATGTCTGTAAAGCACTCTCATTCAAAGCGCTCTATAAATAAAATAATCATCATCATGTTTAATGCTTGTTTGTGAGACTGAGGAGATCAGCTCCAGACTCTCTAACACCTGATTACAGGTCATATTCAGCGTGGAGACGACCTCCACCTAGGTCTGTGGGTGGTGTCTCTTCTGGTGTTTTCTCAGGTTGCTGGGGTCAGAGAATTTCTCAGGGCACAGCTGGCACTGGTACGGTCTCTCTCCGGTGTGGATGTTCCTGTGGATCTTAAGGTTCCAGAACTGGCTGAACTTCTTGCCGCAGATGTTGCAGCCGTACGGTCTCTCCCCTGTGTGGGTCCTCAGGTGGGACTCCAGGTTAGCGGGGGAGCAGAAACCTTTACCACAGAACCTGCAGACACACATCTTCCTCTTGGTGGTTTTCATCTGCAGGTTTACTCCTCTGTGGCCCCGCTGAGCCGGATTTAGACTCTGGACCTGATCTAGAGCCTGGGCGGGGCTTGACTCCTCCGACAGGTCAATAACAGGAAGCTGCTGCTGAAAGGACGTCGAGGTGTGGAAACCTCCAGAGCTTTCAGCGACCAATCCGCTCTCAGCGCCGTCCTGCTGTGCTCCAATCAGAGCGCCCGGCAGGTACAGCTGGGCGCAGTGAGAGGATGGCCCTGGAAGGCTGTCTTCATGACAATAACCACCCCCCCCACGGCTCCACAGTGAACCAAAGCTGACCTCTGAGAAGCCCCGCCCACTCTCCTGCTGGTCAGACAGCTGATTGGAGGACATCTGTGTGGTTTCATCAAAAGGAAGAGAGGCTCTGAAGTCATCCGTGCTGGACTCAACCAGACCTGCAGAGAGAAGGAAAGACAGGACAAGATCACTACAGGTCCAAGGTGGTGCACTGATCTGCCTGCAGTGCTGTGAAACCCTGAGGAGGTACAGGAGGACATTCAGACCAAAAGAAACCTGATGGAAGAGTCCATCACGTCTAATGATTTCTGGAGGAACTGGCTCTCTTTCACCAAACCACACATAGAAGAATACACAGATGACCTGATACAGCTGGCTCCCTCTAAAGAGGTTTTACAGCAGCAGCTGGATCATCTGCAGACCTGTTTGTCAGACCTGGGCCCTGACAGTTCCCCTGGACAAAACCAGAAATATAATATTCAAGAAACGACCCAGAGGTCGAGGAGACCACATCAGGTTTGGACTGGACTCCACTGACACAGAGCACACACACACAGCTTCACACATTAAGGACTAAATCTAAAGGAAAGTTTGAGCTCAGAGAGAAAGGCAGACGGACTTTCTGTGCTACACAGATCTGCACGAGAATTCATTCACAGAGTCAACAGAAACACCTCCAACAACGGAGGCTTAGCTGAGCTGGATCAGTTTCTGCTTTTAACCCCAGTCAAAAAAGAGACATCAAATCTGATCAACATTTCAGATTCAGTCAATCAATCATAATGATGTTGATGTGTAAACTCTAACTGTATGCCATTTTTTCTTGACTACCCATGGTTCATCAAGATTGCCCGTTTTGTGCTTCCGGTTGAACATTTTGTTTATGTCGCCATGTAAACCACAAAGCTGACGATGTTAGCCTAGCTGTCATTCTCGCTCTGAAAATCGGCTTTTAAAAGCAAGAAAGCGACAAAATGAACAAAAATCAGAGGTGGAGTCTTTTAAAAAAAAGTCTACACCGAGCCCCGTCTCGCATTAATGATTTCACACCAGTTGTTTTGAGCTAGTTTGCAAGCGGCGGCAACCGGAAGTCGCTAACTGTAGGCTGAAGTCAACACCCATCGGCCTCTGAAGAAAAAGGTGGACAGGATGTTGTGATGAACTAAGTTATTCATGCTTTGGCAATATTGTTGTAACTTTCATGCCGATAACTGATTTGAGAGAGAGTCTGTGCCTGGTTTGATTCATCATTAATGCATCTTTTACCTTTTATTTACAAAACGTACCGATCTGAGAGCAGTGACTTTTATCTGACAGAGTGAAGAGACTCCTCTGTTCACCTGTAAAGGTAGATTTCAAGGTACACATGGAGCGCCCCCTGTCAGTCTGAAACATCAACTCTGTGATTCAACAAGCAGCGGGTGTGACCTCCTCAGGTAGCATCTGACTCACCCTCCTGAATGCTAAGGCCCGTCTGGTTCTGAACTCCCACCTTCACCTCCTCCACTTCCTCCACCTTCACCAGCACCACGTCCTCCTCCTCCTGCACACACACACACACACACACAAAGAGGAGAAAAGTGTGATGTTAGAGCATGATGATGTTACCACAGGTTAGACTAGCCTATATACTCAAGTATATTTTAGATGATAGTTCATTAACCTGTGACTGCACAGGGGGATAATAAGTCTGCTTCTACGGAGTCTCTAAAGTGACAGAAATCAGACAGAGAGTTGGAAACACAGAGGCACACAGCACCCAAAGAGGGCCACCGTGTATGCCCAGTGCAGGATCAGTAAAGTCGGAGTGCCTTCAGAGTGAAGGACACGGATAGAGGAAACAATATGTACATAATGTTATCATTATAATAATAAATCACTGTCCCCCTGTCATACGGTCTACAGCCCCTATTTGACAGCTACTGGATATTCTGAGGAGAGGAGTTCATGGCGCTCAGAGCCTGATATCACGTCATGAATCAATCAAACCATCTCAAAGGATAAAAAGACATCTGACCACTGTGTTTGCCACCGTCTTTCTTTCATGACATAAACTTTGGTGCTTTTGAAGCACTTTAAAAAGACCGACGCATCAGCTGTCTCATAAGCAGAAAAGTTGGCATCTGGTGTGCAGGAGAGCCCTGTCTGTTTTTCTGCCCATGTTACTTTAGAGGGTCCAGACTTACAGATATCACAAGAAAAACGAGAATAATGTGAAGAACTTACACTGAAAGAAGATTAAATTGTTTGGAAAGTTTCTCTCTTTGTTTAATTAATTCAGATTCAGGTCTGAAAATTCCCACTCTTATCCAAAAATGAAAGTTTGAGAGTCAGTTTTAGCTGAAACTGAACCAGAAGCACAGTGCATTGTTCATCATAAGTTTACTGATGTGCACTAACAGTGTAGGTTAAAAACTGCTCCCCCTGGTGACTGGCTGCAGTATAGGTCAAAAACTGCTCCCCCTGGTGACTGGCTGCAGTATAGGTCAAAAACTGCTCCCCCTGGTGTCTGGCTGCAGTATAGGTCAAAAACTGCTCCCCCTGGTGACCGACTGCAGTGTAGGTCAAAAACTGCTCCCCCTGGTGACCGACTGCAGTATAGGTCAAAAACTGCTCCCCCTGGTGACCGGCTGCAGTGTAGGTCAAAAACTGCTCCCCCTGGTGACCGGCTGCAGTGTAGGTCAAAAACTGCTCCCCCTGGTGACCGACTGCAGTGTAGGTCAAAAACTGCTCCCCCTGGTGACCGACTGCAGTATAGGTCAAAAACTGCTCCCCCTGGTGACCGACTGCAGTGTAGGTCAAAAACTGCTCCCCCTGGTGACCGACTGCAGTGTAGGTTAAAAACTGCTCCCCCTGGTGACCGTCTGCAGTGTAGGTTAAAAACTGCTCCCCCTTGTTACTGGCTGCAGTATAGGTCAAAAACTGCTCCCCCTGGTGACTGGCTGCAGTATAGGTCAAAAACTGCTCTCCCTGGTGACTGGCTGCAGTATAGGTCAAAAACTGCTCCCCCTGGTGACTGGCTGCAGTATAGGTCAAAAACTGCTCCCCCTGGTGTCTGGCTGCAGTATAGGTCAAAAACTCTGCTTCTCTATTTATTCCAGAAGGGCTGTGGACAAACTTTTAAAAAAAATTAATTCAAGTCATAGAAATGTGTCTCTCATCCGTATGCTGTGGTTATATTTAGATATCATTAGGCTTCATTGTGTTCAGGTCCTCTTTTTTTCTGAAAGGTTTCTTTTCATTAGTTATTAGACATAAAAAACTGTTTTATGTCATTTTTAATGATGACTGACAGCTGCCATTCTTGTGCAGTCTTTCTGGGAATAGTAAAATATGTCAAGTAGGTATGGAAGAGGATAAGGGCCACTGGAAAAAAAGTTACGCCCAATTTTTTTAAATTCTATTATTTTTGAGATTAAAGTCAGAAATCTGAGTTCTGATTTGAATTTCAGAATAATTTAAAATATATATATTGGACATCACATTTTTTCAGTGGCCCTTATCCTTTTCCATAGGAAAGGGAGACAAGACGGTATTACACTTTCAAGTGAAAAAAAAAAGACTTGGATGGTCTCAGACTAAAAACATTTAAACACTGAAAAAAGGAAAACACCAAAACATTTAGACAGAATATTTTTTTCTTCAGATATTCTTTAATGTCACACCCAGAGCCAGTCTGAACCTGCTGATGTTCTCTCTTCCCTGTCTGCTTCCCAACCACTTCAGCCTGATCTGACCTGGTTCTGGTGAAGACAGCAACCACTGAATCTGATGTGGACTGAGAAGTTACCGCAGTGCCTTATACAGACACATACAGATTGTACTGTATGTGTCCAAAACACTGCAAGTGCTCCAATCAGAAACATTCAGCATACTGCTTATTCTTGAACCTGCAGATTGAAGACCACAATCCTTCGGACCACATGTTTTGTTCTGTTTTTTTTTGTGGTAAAGCCACCTGTCAGACCTCTGTGAAACAGCAGGTTAGATATGTTAACCCAGATATGTCTCTCTGTCGAATAGAATCAGGATAAGGTTTCTTTACAGCCAAATAAATGTCAATATAAATGAAACACACAGTTTCTTAAGAGCATCATTTAAAGACAGAGCCTTTATTAAAATGTACAAAGGAAATAACACTCAATACTCACAGTTATTAAGCACTCTGACTCCTCGAGTGTCTGCTGTAGGCATTATGAAGCTATCACTTCTCTGATTCAGTAACACATATTAGATTTCCAACATTTAAAATGTCTCATTACTTTAACTTTCACATTGTGTTGAACCAAACAGCCGTCACACATGATGAGTCATCCCTAAATCCAGACTTTGCTTTGGGTGTCTATGGAGCAGAGCAGGCGCAGCAGCATGGATTAAAAACTAGATCAAATTACAGATAAACAGAAGAATGTTTTTCATCTAACTTGTTGCTCTTCCCCCCACTCTTCATTTTGTGAGTTTGGAGAAGTAAAGGTACCCAGAAAAGATTTGTCCACATCGCTGATTCCTTTTGCAGGATCTGGACATTCTCTGTGGAGGTGACCTGCTGCTGATTTCTTCTCATGTCCACTCGTGTGCTTCCTTTCTATGTGCTTTTTTAAATTCCGTTTGTTCATCAGGACCTGACAGATGGGACAGTTAATCTGCAGCACTGGCTTCACTCTCTGCACCGGTCTCTTTGGGGTCGCTGAGACCGGGCTGGTGGTGGTCAGAGCTGGGAGTGGGGCAGCAGTGGTAGGAGCTGAGGTGGTGTTTGATGCAGCGGGGAGAGGCGGGGTTGTTGCACTAAGTTTCTGCTTGCACCACCCCAGATGTTTGATGAAGTCAATTTTACGTGAGAGAGTGGACTGGCAGTAGACGCAGTGATAATGCAAATGTTTCCTGCAGCCCAGGCCACACCTGTGAATGGTATACCCTGAAACACAAGACGGTAGAATCACATTACGACACTGAAAACAGCTCTTAACTAAATAAATAAATAAATAAATAAATTTCTGTAAATGTCATACTTCCGTAAATGGAATACAAATTTATAATAATCTGATGATCTGTGGAAAAGAGGAGACTAAATGTTGAGGAAATGGGGACGGGACTAGATAAGCTCTGCTTCTCCCGTCTTCCCTTTCGGACATGTACAATTTGATCAACTAGTGACAATGTGTGATGTTGTATAAGTGTGCTGACGTGACCGAAATAAATAAATAAATAAATAAATAAACTAACACTGAGCCTAAACGCACGGGCACACTGACTCCTCCCCTGTGGATCTTTACCTTCATGGAGAACAGCTCGGTTGAAATGGTTCTCCAGATGTGTTTTGACTTTGCTCAGCTTTGTTGGGCGGCACAGGGCCGAGCTGCAGAACGGGCAGTGAAAGTTCAAGCAGCATGAAGTGCATCTCGTCAGGTTGGGCAGGGATCGCCCACGCTGGATGGTTATATGCACCTTAAAAAAGAGATTTCCTGATTAGTGACATCAGAGACATCATTTCACAGTCATAAATTAGGCTTAGGCCTTCTACCAGGTAAAAATATAACCCTAATCCTCAGCCTTGGGTTGAGATTAATTTGTCCTCAAATCACAGAAAACAGGCTCCACAGTAGATAATAGGGCCCGACCGATTTAGATCTTTTGAAGCAGATGCTGATTCTGATATTTGGCAGGAAAAAAAAATCAGTTAACCGATTAATCATCAGGTTCATTTAAAAAATATATAATCAATAAAAGAACTTCTTTTTTTGGTCCTTAAATGCTGACAAAAACAAAAATATGAATTACAGGCAGGACATTTTATTGTTTTACAATACTTTGTCCTTTAGGATTTGTTTAACTTTACAACAGAGAGAAATTTTCAAGTATGGAAACACAGAAAAAAGCGTTAAAAAGGGCAATAATCGGTTGATGTAATGGTCGAGCCCGAGTAGATAATTTAACATGAGCTGCAGCCCACAGTCATGATATGAAACATGTTATCCAACATTACAGGATCTCCACAACACAAAAAGACAGAACTGTCTAAAAACACTGGTAAAGTAAGCCAGCTTTGGTTAAAGTGTCTAATTTAAGGTGGAATGGTGACTGTTTTTATGGTCATATGACCCTCAGTGTATCTGTGCAGTATGGTGCTCTGAACATTTTTAGAAATGAAGTTTGTACCAACATTGTTATCCAAGCGACAGCTGAGGCTGAAGCCAAACCACCTGGCTGAAAACACACACCACTTCAATCTGCTGACCCCTACTCCTGATTGTTCTGAATGTTCTGATATTTGAGTTACAAATATTTATCCTGCATAGTTTTTACTAACAAAGAAATGTGCTGAATACAGTATGTAACGCAAACCCTGCAGCTAAATGTTTTCACATAGGTTAGCAGAGTGTAGCTAAAGCTAACAGAGATAGCTCCCACATGTCAGTTCTGCTTCCTTATTGTTCTGGTTTAACCAGAACACAACCTGCATACAACTTCATCTCCATTAACCAGATAAACATACAGACAAACCATGCCACACTACCAGATACCAGTCATCTGTGACTGTTTACATCCTAGTAGTAGAGATTTAGAGCAGTAGACATTAATAAGAGATACAGCTCCAACTAAGGGAGGGAGGCTGGACTACAGCTTAACCCTGTTTCCACCAGGTGGTTCAGTTCGGTTCGTCTCTGCACGGCATTCATTTTGTGGCGTTTCCTACGACTAAAACCAGGACAGGCAAATAACCGACCCGTACTGTCCCACTTTTTGGTACCCTTCTGTTGGGGTGTCAGACACATCAATCCAACCCCAGAAGGTGGAGCTAGAAACACTGCAGGTCGTTGACTGGTTGAAAGAATCATCACTTCCTGTTTAACAACAGTAATAAAGAACAACACATAACCCTGCCATGTTAAGTCAACTTCCTTTTCTTCTTCGTTGGATTTATTAATGGAGTACACTGTGTCACGCTGCTATGCTGTCACACTATTACTTAGCTGATGTGGCTATCGGCATCCGGCTTACACGCAACCTACCAAGAAGGGGACAGTTGACGGTGGAAATGCAAACGGATCAGGCTTTACTGATCTGACCCGTACCAAACTGTTCTGATCCATCCCGGAACGCTTGGTGGAAACAGGGCTTAAGACACAACATGGGACTGATGGTTCAGGCCACAATAATAAAAATCTTCTTTAAAGGTAAAGTCAGTGTTTACATCCCTGGATACAAAGAGCCAAACTGTTTTAGAATCAGGCTGTAAACATGTTAACATAAGGTTCTATGGGGGCTGACTCACTGCAGGAGACAGACTCTAGTGGACACTTGAGGAACTGCAGTTTGGGGGACAACTGTAGATTAATTTGTTAACACCAGAGATGGTAACAGAAGAAAATGCCTACGAGATCCACTGAGTACAAGTGCATGAAGGTTTCATAAAAAAAACATTAAGTTATCTTCTTATAATCACTCAGGCTGCTAAATTTAAAAAACTTTAAAATATTTTTAAAAGTGTTCATCATGTTTTTGGTTATGGCTGAATCAGACCTCAGTGTCATTAGTCAGACAAATGTGGATCAGACAGTTTGCCTCCAGCAGGCTATCATCAGCTAATCACAGTGAACACATCATGTCCCATCATCTACAATAAGATTTCACGTCCAGACCTCAACATGGTTTTAAACTCATACATTTTAATTAAGACATTAAATAAATTATTCACATTCACGTAATACTCACACGTTGATCATCATCCGCATCATCACCAAAATCAGGTCCTTGGCTAGTCGCTGCTCTAGGTGGCACTGTCACTGTCAACAAGGGTCCTTGAAATGGAGTCCCAGGATTGTGGTCTTGAGTCTGCAGCCTTGGGTTCTGCAGACACATGCTACTCGAAATTTCTTTAAGAGCCTGGCCCTGTGGTGGAAAGCCACTGTTAGTCATTTCAGCTCCTGTTTGGCTCTAATGACTCAAATCCACAGTGATTCTCCGCTTGTGGATCACCTTCTGTGGATCAATAAATGGAGATCACCGTCTGTGGATCAACAGCTTTAAATCAGGCCTAATGAAAATATGTGGCTCTCTGTCTGTAGAGCTTTGTCTGTGGATTACTGTCAGTGAAGCTATTTTACTAAATAACTCTGGATCTGTCTGTAGATTACCGTCTATGGGTATTACTGTCTGTGGATCATTGTCTGTTGGTTATTCTCTGTGGATCAACAGCTTAAGATCAGTGTTAATGAATAAATGTGAATCTCTGTCTGTGGATCATTGTCTGCAGATTGACATTAATGGATTAATTGATCAGTTTCAGTGAATCACTGTTATTTGTCTCTGGACCATCTTGTATGGAAGGATGTCTGTTATAATTGTCAGTTGATCACTGTACATGGATCACTGTCAGTGGATCGATGTCTGTTCATCATAGTGTGTAGATCAATGTCTGTGTGTTATCGTTATAGTTCACATTCTGTCAATAATTATAAATCAACATTGTTTTATCATTGTCTGTGGATCACTGTCAGTGGGTCGATGTCAGTGGATCACTGTCAGTGGATCATTGTTGGGGAATCACTGCCAGTGGATCACTGTCAGTGGATCACTGTTGGGGAATTACTGTCAGTGGATCACTGTCAGTGGATCACTGTTGGGGAATTACTGTCAGTGGATCACTGTCAGGAAATCACTGCCAGTGGATCACTGCCTGTGAATCACTGTTGGAGAATCACTGTCAGTGGATCACTGATGGGGAATCACTGTCAGTGGATCACTGTCAGTGGATCACTGTTGGGGAATTACTGTCAGTAGATCACCGTTGGGGAATTACTGTCAGTGGATCACTGTCGGTGAATCCCTGTCAGTGGATCACTGTCGGGAAATCACTGTCAGTGGATCACTGACGGTGAATCCCTGTCAGTGGATCACTGTCAGTGGATCACTGTTGGGGAATTACTGTCAGTGGATCACTGTCAGTGGATCACCGTTGGGGAATTACTGTCAGTGGATCACCGTTGGGGAATTACTGTCAGTGGATCACTGTCAGGAAATCACTGTCAGTGGATCACTGTCGGTGAATCACTGCCAGTGGATCACTGCCGGTGAATCACTGTTGGAGAATCACTGTCAGTGGATCACTGTTGGGGAATCACTGTCAGTGGATCACTGTCAGTGGACCACTGTTGGGGAATTACTGTCAGTGGATCACCGTTGGGGAATTACTGTCAGTGGATCACTGTCGGTGAATCCCTGTCAGTGGATCACTGTCAGTGGATCACTGTTGGGGAATTACTGTCAGTGGATCACTGTTGGGGAATTACTGTCAGTGGATCACTGTCGGGGAATAACTGTCAGTGGATCACTGTCGGTGAATCACTGTCAGTGGATCCCTGTTGGGGAAGCACTGTCAGTGGATCACAGTGTGTAGATCAATGTCTGTGTGTCATTGTTTGTGGTTTACATCCAGTCAATAACTATAAATCAATATCATTTTAACTGTATGGGAATCACTGTCAGTGGATCGATATCAGTAGTTCATGGTCTGTAGATTGCTGTCAGTGGATTTTGGAGTTTGTTCACACTCATTGTGAGCTCATAGTAGTGACTGCGTAACCTTTGGCAGCAGGTGGATCAGAGTGATTAATGTGGGTATTGTTTATTTAAAGACATGTTTGTTTAAAAACTACGCAAACCACAAACACTTTAGAACCATTACAAGACAAACACGACCTTAAGAGTTGTAATTTAACATCCTCATCACAAATAAATGTTTGGATCTGATCCTGAGAAAGAAACAGCAGAGATTAAAAAAACAGTCAAAGGGGGGCACCCTTTGGTCTTCAAGAAAAAACATGATTTTATGATTTTATGATTTTATTCAGCTGGTTTGTGTTTTTTGGTTTTGTGTGCAGTGTGCTACTGATCAGACTGCTCAGGCTGCATGTCACGATTAGAATTCCTGTACCCAACCTATATGTCACATCATTATTATGATTATTATTATTATATTACAGTTTTTTAAATTAGTCCGAGGACGTTTCTCAGGTTCCTCCCTCTTGAAGCAACTCTTTGCTCTCACGCTCTGTGCAGTCAGTCTGTCTGTCTGTGGATGGCGCTGAAGGTGCAGCCAAAACTTCACACCAGTATCACCCAAATCCTGACGAATCTACAGCAAGGAGCTGTTTGAGGACACATCTGAGTCTTTTTGAAAAGAAAGATTTATTTAGGTTTATATCTGAATATGTGGCCTCTGCAGCAGCATTTCTCTTACAGATGCCTTTAAGATAAGCTAAGACCTTACTGATCCCCGGAGGAGGAGGGGGGGGGGGGTGTTTTAGATTTAAAGAAGAGGGCCTGCTCCTCTGAGCTTCAAACAGACCTTTAATACATCGAGAAGAAAGCCTGAGGGCTCACATCCAGCATAAAGAAAACAAACTGAGTTATTTCAGATCAACACTCTTCTAAAAGCCTTCATCTGACCTGAACCCCGTGCAGACACAGTTAAAGTGATAAAAACCTTTAGCTGCTCCAGATCAACATGTTGACAGAGTAGATGTCCAGATCCTGACAGTCACTTTAAAACATGTTGTTTAAAATTCTGATGACTGTTCATGAGAAGGTCCTGTTTACTAAAAATCAAGTCTCTGCTGGATTGAAACACCTGTCAGTACAGTTCAGGTGTAGGATGAGAGCTCAGGTACGCCTCCTGGTGTCTGCCCAGTGTGAACTTCAGGGTGGCTCCTAAGCTGATGAGTTTTTAGGTTTCTGATCCAGGCAAATCCTCGTCCACACATGCCACAGCTGTACGGTTTCTCTCCGCTGTGAATCCTCTGGTGCTTCCTCAGGTTCCCTGCCTCAGAGAACGTCTTTCCACATGTGGCGCAGCTGTACGGTTTCTCCCCCGTGTGCACACGCTGGTGGATCTCCACCTTCTTGGGCCGGTTGAAAGCTTTGCCACAGTAGTTGCACAGAAACAGTCTCTCCTTGACGCCTGTTCGATTGTTCACTCTGCTGTGCTCAGCAAAAGGCAGTGGTTCAGGGAAACTGAAATTAGTCTGTCCGTTTTCACCCGAAGACGTGGATGGGAAATCACCCGCCGCCATCGAGTACGCACACGACCCTGTCTTTCCTCCAGCTTCGACCTGCGACCGCTCGTCAAAAAAATCCTCATGCAACAAGTAAGCGTTTTTATCTGCATCACACAACACGTCAAACTGAGAGTCGCTGCCGCCGTCAACAAACGGACGGTTTATCGTTTTCTGCAAAGAGTTTCTGCTCTCGGCAGAGCCAATCAGCTCACAGCTAAGAAGAGGGGAGGAGTCACTGACCTCCACTCCTCTGCTGCCTGAACACCTCCTCCTGCTGCTGCTGCTGCCTGAAGATGTACTCTGGGTCTGGGCCTGGGCCTGGGTCTGAGTCTGGTTCTGGGTCACGCTGGAGGTGGATTGGGTGTCCTGCTGTTGGAGGCCGGGTCTCTGTCCTGCAGCTTTAGAGGGGACGCACTCCACCACTCCTGAAGAGAGACAAGGAAGAGCAATGAGTGGAGAGAAAAGTGGACTGAGTCAAAGACTACTTTACTACTACTTTTAAAAAATCAGCTCTGTCTTGTTTTCATAAAACAAATCTGCTCCATCTAAACCAAGTCTGAGAGAAGAAACTTCAACAAACTTTATAAAAACGTTTGCAGCTGCCTGAAGGGATGCAGCGATTATTTCTCTCACTACAGTCATATCACCGAAATTTTAATCAGCCCACCACAACATTTCACGCTTCAAACACCTCATTTGTATTCAGGTGTATTCAGTTCGTCTGTCCTTGTTGACAGTGATTTAGGGCTGGGACCATATGCTTTCCTCCTGATACGATTCTTTTACGATTTTTGGGTGCAGATTCGGTTTAAACTGCCTTTCTGCGATATTGGTGATTGTTGTGATTTGACTTCCCTTATTTAACACCAGCTCATGTGAAGTTAAATGATGATGATGTCTACAGACTGTATCAGGGGTCATATTTCCCCCAAAAATGAACATCACACGTGAGTCCGTTTTTAAAATGTATTCAGGGGATCTGACGTCATGTTACGAAGTAGTCAAAAAAAAACATTTCGCCCTCTGCTGGAGAAAAACTGAAATGTTTTTTCAACCCAGCTTATGAACAAAGACCAAAATGAAGGACTTAAATTAGGAAAAAATATTTCTTAACCAAAAAAAAAAAAAAAAATTTTAAAATCAACAAATAATCCTGATACTTATGTGAAATGATTTTTCCCCACCCCTAATAGTTTTATTTAAATAGTAAATGCCTGAAGTTTCCTGAATGAATGTCTTGTTCATATTCTAGAAGATTCTAGGTGTCAGTAATCACATGATACTCTGATGATGCTTATTAAAGATGGAGTGATGTTTTCTTGTTACACAACAATGAACTCTTGATTTGAACATGACATGAAATGCAGTTGGGACAGTAACAAATACGTCGTTGGTATCAATAAACTGCTTTAAACTTGTTAACTCTGAAAAGCCTGACCCATCAACAAATAGTCAGAAAATTCAAATTTTTTTATTTTTTTTTTAACTGAGATGTTTACTGACCCTTTTCACAAAATCCACAAAAATCAGTTTGTTTATGATGTATCGTTTGTATCATATTTGACACATTTGGGCAGTTTTGCCATTTTTTTAGTGAAGTTTTTAGTAACTATGCATTTATTCAATGCAGAAAATGTTTCTTTTTAAAAATGAGAAACAATTTAGCCGTAATTTCATTAACCACAACTTCTTGAAAAATTAGAAATGATTTTCATGGAAAAAGGAGCAGCCATTTTGAAAAGGGCCAAAACACAACTTCAGCTGCCTGTGGTGAAATGATAATCCTCAAAGGGGGTAAGATACATTTTTTTCAATCTATTTAAGAGGTTTTTAATGAAATAGTTATCATGTTGATGAGATAGACGTCTTTAAACTCGTGTCAATTATGGTACGTTCAGCCGTAGGGTTAAAATTACAGGTCGGATCAGGGGTTGGCAACTCATTGTTACGGGGGCATCATGTGAAAGCTGAACTGTGTCAGAGGGCCGCACCAACAATAATGAGAACTTGATTCTGCTACATATATCATTTTTTCCCTTTGGAAAATGCACTTGGTTATATTTTGATTAGCCGGTACTGGTAACCAGAGGATTAAGGATAATCTGTACGTGAAATTGTGGTGTAGGCAAAACAGGAAAATACTCCTTTAAAAGTAATAACCAGGAAAAAAAAATAAAGCACTAGTGTTGCATTTCATCTTTTAGCTTGTTAGTAACCACAAACACTGAAAAACTTTATCACAACTTTAAACAAAAATAAAGGTGAAGAAACAAACTCATTGAATTCTGGATGAATTTCTGAGGTAGTTGTGCTGAGAACAGCTGAGAGGTGATCGTCAGTCAGTACGTTTACACGCAGCTTCAGAAATCAGATTATGATCAGTCAGCACAAGATCAGACTATTAAATGCACAGAAACAGCTGAGTCAGACGGAGACTGGACTGAGTATCGCTCCATCGACACCCGTAGATAATGTGATGTTAGCACTGCGGTTGGATTCGGCAGGACTTGGCACGCCTCGGCAACACAGGTGTCTTGTGCGCGCAACATATATTTTTTCATTCATATTCTAATGTATGACTGACGTCACACGGGCCAAACCGGGATGCCAAAAGGGATGTGGCTCATGGGCCGTATTTAGCCCATGTCTGGATTAGCTGTTTGTTTGAATGTGCAGATGTCATTTCTGTCTGTGTCGTAGTATTTTATTTGACATTTCTACCATTTTAACCAGTTTAAGAATCAGTCCCATTAAACTGTCAAATGGTGTAACCACAAAAACATGATAAGGATTAAATGATTCACCTCCCAAGAAGTTATGAGAGTGTACTGATGAAATAAATGATGTTATGAAAGTTTATTTCAAGTATTTCATTTCTGAACTTTATAATATGGTTTTGTTGAGCTGAGTGAGACAGTATGTCGTGTATTTTTTACAGTGTAGCAGACTGATAAAATCACATTCACAGTAACTTCTGCACAATATCTTTTTTTTTTTTTTAAATGAGAAACATTGCTTTCACTAATTACTGTTCATCAGTTTTACCACCTGAGCTCGTCTTCCACACAGTTAGAGAAATATTTTATCAGTGTGTGAAATAAAGGTCAGTCTGAGGTCTCCATTAGCAGAAACAAGCAGTGAGAGCTGTTTTTGATGAATGAACCGCAGGGTGAACATGTTTTCATAGATTTCTGTTACTTTTAGATTTTAAGACACGGCTGTCAGTGAGCATTTATTCTTCTTTTGCTGTTTTTAGCCACAACTTTTCACTGAGCTGGACTGATTTTGGTGCCGTTGCAGATAAAAATGTAAAAAAGTGCTGCACATTAAATCGAATCACAATCATGATTTGAGAATGAGCAACCACGTAACTGCACAAGATGCTGCAGTTTACATGTTGATGTGTCTGTCACATTTCATCTGACTAAATATCAAACTTCACTGACAGATCCATCCAGATTCATCAGAATCATTCAAACCAACAGTTTTGTTCAGGCTGTAATCGTGCATGTAAGTCACTTTCAGTCTGACAAAATATAAACCTAAAAACCACCCAGACGGACCTCGAAGGACCGGACACTAATGTAATGTGTTTGAATAAAGAGACACGGCGGTGTCTTCACACAGTTCACCTCCTCCATATCGTCTCTGATCATCAGGCTCATATATCCTCAGAATCAGTAACACAGCAGACGCAGTTTTATGTTCAAACCTTTGATCCGTGTCCTGTACAAGAACGTTACCTACAGTAACAATGGAAGCTAGCTCTAGCAGTATGATGGGATGGAGCCAGCCCGACCTGTTTGATCCACCAGATCCAGAAACTGACTCTGAGTCAGACACTGATAGAGCTCAGCCTCGTTCCTCACAGTCTCCATCAGAATGATCGTTTATTTCTCCATTTGGGCTATCAATCCACCTGTTTCTTCAGAAGCCTGTGGGTGTTGCTATGACAGGTAGCTACTTCTGCCGGTGGTAGCAGGGGGCGGGGTTATGCTAATGATGGCTCTGTGATGTAACACAGCTGTGACTTCTGACCTGCCTGTTAAATCCTGAACACCGGTTTTGAAACACAGTTTGTGAAGCTGAGCTCCACAATTAAATCCTGAATAGTTGAACGACTTTGACATGTTTTAGGGAAACACATCTGTGACCTGTTTAATGTGTTCAGAGGAAAATGGCTGAATTTGCTTTACACAGACTTTAATCTGCCCCCTCGTTTGTCTTCATTCATGAGTTGCTTTGACCATTTATGGTTGGTTACGGGCGTGCCGGGGGACGAATTTGCAGATTCACCACGTGGATCCTGATCTATGAAGGGAACTTTGCGTGCAGATGTGCATATGAACAGTTTTATAAATCTTAATCATTTTGTGCGCACGCCACATCCAGCTGTTTGGTGCATGTTTATTTTATAAATGAGGCTCCAGTGCTGCACATGCTTTCTTTAGTTTTATTTTAAAACTCAAAACATAAAGAATTAATATTTGATTATAACTGAGTAGAACATTTTTCCTCACTAACAAGCCTGTTCCTTTATAACAAAGCATGTTGACAAACATTGATCTCTATAATCACAATACTACTGAACAGACCTGCAGCATGAACGACTCTTATCAGTGTGTGTCAGACCGTCACACGCCCTCGCTGTCTGTACTCACCATCGTCTCTGATCAGTGACACCACCTCCTCCTCTGACACTTTGACTCTGGAGATGTTCTCCTCCACCTTCTCCCCCTTCACCTGCGCCAACTCATCCGCCTCCGGCTCCACCGGCTCCACCAGCTCCACGTCCGGAGACTGCAGATCAGACCATATGGGACCACGTCAGGCAGGACTCGGGTTATCATGAGAGCAGTCTACACTTTAATTCAGCTACAAACAGACTGACAGTGATGCTTATTTTGATTCCAGGGTGCTCAGTGTGTTATTCTGCCCATGAGTGTGTGTAGTGTAGGGCTGCCAAGATTAGTCGACTAGTCACGAGGACGTCAACGATCAAATTCGTCAGCGACTTATTTAATAATCGACGTTGTCATTTTAATATTTTTTTAAACTTTATTTTTCCCTCAAACTGCCGCTGTCCTTTCACCTGTCTCGTCTGCTGTTCTGTCCTTGACGCATACGTGCAGAAGTGGTAACCTGGGTAACCTGTGATGTCACTGGAAAAGTTATGCCCAACAGTATCATGGCTAGCCGGCAACAGAGCTCGAAAGTTTGGGGGCATTTTTCCAAAATAAAGGAGAAAAGTGTGCAATGCAAAATCTGCAAAGCAGAAATGTCCTTCCATGACAGAACGACGGCGATGCACGAGCATCTGAAAAGACAGCACGCCGTGGCTGATTTATTTTCTGATGAAGAATGACAATCTCGGTAAGCTAATTGGCTAGTTGGCTGCTAACATTAACGTCAACAGGGAGCTACCTACTTCATAGCGATGTCATGTTTGAATAGAAAATTGGTACATTAAAAAAATGCCAGAAATGCTGCTACAAGCTGCAAAGTTCATTAAAAGCTGAATGAACTATGATATTAACTGTCTTCATTTTTAGTTAGCACATACCTTAAACACTTGAAGCTAATGATGTTAGCTGTATGCTGGTGCAATAAGCTGCAATTTATGTATGATCTGAATAGTCGACTAATCACAAAAAATAATCGGTGACTAGACGATTATCAAAATAATGGTATGTGGCAGCCCTAGTGTAGTGTACAACTTGTGCTAATGCACTGATGAGACACCATCAGACGACGGTCAATATAAAATCTAAAGAAGAGCAACGATAGGGTTTCTCTTTTCACAGCTTCACCTCCTCCACCCCCACCAGGAGTGAGGGAGTGAGGAATCAAGACCAGTGAGGGGCAACAGGAGACAGGTTAGTGAAAAGTCTTTTTCTTTGAGATAAAAACATGACAGACAGGTGAAACATCTCTCCAACGTCTCAGTGGGACAGAAAACTCGTGGAGGCTGTTTGGTATCAAAGATCATCATGTATGAAGTCTTCAAACATCACACACTCAACCCACCGTGTCACAGTGACTGCAGTAAACTCACCTTTCTCTCTGCATGCTGCGAGTGGATCAGCGCAGCGTCGCCCTCAGCAGCTCCACCGGTCCACACAACCAGGTCCATCTGCTCCTCGAAGCCTCCGTCTGTCAAAGAGCACAGACACAGACTCATCAGCCCTCTGTGTCTGTTTGAAACAGGTGACTGTAAACATTCATCATGACGCTGTAGCAAATTACTGCAGCCGTGAGTTCCTGAAGTTTGAGCTTTTCTTTTAATTCAAAGACAAACACTTAATAAAATATGAACATTTAAATATAATAAAAACTCTAATCACTGTCACTGCATTTACTTGATCCTTTGGATTAGTGACAGAGGGGCTGTTCCTCAAAGTAACAACGCTGGATGTTCAGATTAAACATGCAGATCTTTATGGAGGCGTATTGCTGCCACACATGAGTTTTAATCATCACATCATGAGGTGACTGCTTATATTTTTAAGCTTATATTGTTGAATTGATTAAACTGTAGTCAGGCAGGGTTGGTAGTCATGGAAAACTAGCATGAATCTGAATGTAGCATCTCCTCAGGACTCCATTTATATACAGACCACCTCCACATTTAACCTGCCCCCTGAACAATACCAAAGACGCTTTAGGATTTTTTTTCAGTCTTGCCACAGGATTGAGACTAATACACACATAGAACGTGACATTCTGTTCCACCCTTCTGCACTCTGTGCCCCAAACAGTGTCATTTTATTCCATTAATATTTGGTTATGTGTGGCTTTCTGGAAAACAATAAATGTTTGCGTTTATGTACCCCTGCGATCGTCACACTTTTTCTGACTCTTTCTGGACTGACGGCCCCCATCAGAACAGGGAAAAGTTATGTGGCCCTCACAGGAAAAAGTTTGGGGACCCCTGCTCTACTGGATGCTGCCCCTGTGTGTTAGCCTTTACACACTCTCTATCACTCTCCTGTTTAGCTTTCTTCTTCTCTCCTTAGGACGCTAAGAAATATCATTAAAAATGACCATGTATTGGTGCTGATAATCTCATTTTAAGATGTGGATTAGGATCAGACAGATATCTAGAAGAGACTTTTTCAAGATCACTTAGAAAGTCCTCACAGGAACTTTAACACTGTGGGGCTGGTGCACAGTGTCAGCTAACATGAAGGAGAATGATTGTCAGTGGTTGTTTTCTCAAACTCTGACACAGAGATCATGTTGAAGCAGGATAAACATGCTGAAAAAGGCGGTCTGATCTCTGATGTTGCTTTGCTGTAGTTTTGATCAAATGTAGCTAATGTGACACAAAGTTTGTTATGTTACGATGGTTGTATGTCAGAGAAAGTGTGGAGTAAAACTGACTCTTGCTGCAGAGTTATTTTTACTCCATCTAGTGGTTTTATTTAACTCTACATGACGATATTTTACTCCAAACAGCATAAACCAAAAAACACTCTGAGGTCATTAAACTCAATTCATAGTTTCATTGTATGTAGAGTTAAAGAGCTGAATTTCATTTTAGAACAGTTATACTCAGTTTTAGAACACAGTTGGAGTCAAAGTGTGCAATCTCCAAGTGATAATTCTGTGACTGTACAGTTCATGATCACCATCATTAATGGAGCGGCGTGGAGCAGGGTCTCATGTCCACTGTGTTCCTTCCTCACTCACAGTAACAATAACTGTTACCGTCTGTCCCCCACATCACAGACTGGATGTCTGTGCTCCATGTGGCATGGACTATGCTTATGATTTTTAATGGTTTAATGTTTATTAAAAATTGGGATGTTAAAGGGCGATGATGACCAGTTTTAAAATTAGGTGTAAAAAGTTAGTTTTTCAAATCACTTTAAATTACTTCAATCACAGACAGCTGGCCCACACCACATGGAGCACAGACAGCTGGCCCACACCACATGGAGCACAGACAGCTGGCCCACACCACATGGAGCACAGACAGCTGGCCCAAACCACATGGAGCACAGACAGCTGGCCCACACCACATGGAGCACAGACAGCTGGCCCACACCACATGGAGCACAGACAGCTGGCCCACACCACATGGAGCACAGACAGCTGGCCCAAACCACATGGAGCACAGACAGCTGGCCCACACCACCTTGAGCACAGACGGCTGGCCCACACCACATGGAGCACAGACGGCTGGCCCACACCACATGGAGCACAGACAGCTGGCCCACACCACATGGAGCACAGACAGCTGGCCCACACCACATGGAGCACAGACAGCTGGCCCACACCACATGGAGCACAGACAGCTGGCCCACACCACATGGAGCACAGACAGCTGGCCCACACCACATGGAGCACAGACAGCTGGCCCAAACCACATGGAGCACAGACAGCTGGCCCACACCACATGGAGCACAGACAGCTGGCCCACACCACATGGAGCACAGACGGCTGGCCCACACCACATGGAGCACAGACGGCTGTCCAACACCACCTTGAGCACAGACAGCTGGCCCACACCACATGGAGCACAGACAGCTGGCCCACACCACATGGAGCACAGACGGCTGGCCCACACCACATGGAGCACAGACAGCTGGCCCACACCACATGGAGCACAGACAGCTGGCCCAAACCACATGGAGCACAGACGGCTGGCCCACACCACATGGAGCACAGACGACTGGCCCACACCGCATTGAGCACAGACAGCTGGCCCACACCACTTGGAGCACAGACAGCTGGCCCACACCACTTGGAGCACAGACAGCTGGCCCACACCACATGGAGCACAGACAGGCGGCCCACACCACATGGAGCACAGACAGCTGGCCCAAACCACATGGAGCACAGACAGTTGGCCCAAACCACATGGAGCACAGACAGCTGGCCCACACCACATGGAGCACAGACAGCTGGCCCACACCACATGGAGCACAGACAGCCTAATCTGGTCCACTCACTGTCAAACAAAACTTCATTCAGTAAAACCATTTTTTTAAATAAAAAGAAGCATTTTTTGATGTTTTGTCACAAAGAATATTCCATTGAAATGTATGGATATTTTAGGTAAGCTTGTCTAAATACTGAGTTGGGATACCCAACTTCTGGGTGAACAGTGTAGATCAAAGAACAGTTTATTGTAAGAACAGAACAATTATTGTCACCATGAGTGAGGAGGGAATGGGGCGCTGGATGCCCGGATGTTTAAAGTAACACTGCCTGGTGTTATGAGCCATCAACAGTTAAGTTACTCCCAAAGGAGTACGCAGGTTATACAGTTAGTCCAAGAGAATTTACTCAGTGTTTTTGCTCCTACTCTTACTGCTGAACCTGATAATTACACTCTAAAATGAGTTATTATTACTCTACCAGAGGAAAATTATTTTACTCTGGAAAAATCACTCAGAAAATTTTCTTGTGTAACTGGTTTATGACACAAGTCAGAGTGATGGGCCTCAAACATCAAGGTCTGCCCATTGCTCTGCCCCTGTACATGCCTCCAGAGAGCTGACCAATCAGAGTGTGGAGCGGGGACTGGGAGCCTTAAAGAGACAGCAGCTAAAACAAAGTGTTTTAAACAGAGGCTGAAATAAGTGTTTACTAAAACACCAGTGTGAGAAAAATATCTGTCGAGCTTCTACAGGGGCACCAGAGGGACAATAAAGACCAACAAAAGAACAATACCCTTCTTTAGCAAGATTACTCATTGTGTCTGCATCAAATGAAAAAGTGATGAGCCATCTCATAGATTATTTTTAAATTTGTTTGTTGTCTTTCAGCTTCTTCATATCACTGCTTTCCAAACTGACTGGTGAAAACATGCAGTATAACTAGGGATGCACAATATATATATATATATATATATATATATATATATATATATATATATATATATATATATATATATATATATATATATATATATATCAGCATTGATATCAGTATCTGCTGATGTTTGTAGTTGTTAAACATATTGGCATCATTGGCCCAATGGGTAAAACTGGGTCGATACTAATAACCGATGTTTATATTTGTCTAGTTGCTGTTTGTGTTTGTGTCTGGAGGGGTTTCCATGAACACTGGTCAGTTTGTTATGGTAAATTTGTCAGGATAGTATTCTGATTTAGTAATTTATGATCCAGACTTTCTCACAGGAGTTTTGTGAGTTGAGAGTTAAATTTCACACTTGCTTACACACTTGTTGTGAGGGTTGTTAAAAAGTAACACTCTTGGTTCCTTGTGTTTATGGTAGCCCTGTAACGTTTTCATTTGACAGTGAAACACTTCTTGAAAATAAAGGAAGACATTTAAAAATTCAGTTTGCATGATTTTTAGTCTGTACAAAATTTCATCATCTTAGAAACTTTATTTTTTAAAACATATATCAATATCTGTAAATATCTGTAAATACTGGTTATCAGCCATAACAGAAATATTTATATTGGATATCAGTATTGGCCAAAATTTCCATATCAGTGCATCCCTAAGTATAACTGCAGTGCCTGAATGAATACTTTACTTCAGGAGCTTCATGTTACTTCTGGATGGATAATACTCAATTAATCAAAAGATATGACTCACAAAAGAGAGTGTTATTAAAAAGTAGAAGACCTTAGCTTAACCCGTGTCTTAGCCTGCACTCCATCACTCTCCTGTTTAGATTTCGTCTGCTCGGACCTCCTTTTTCTGACAGTTCAGATCCACTGTCCACCACAGATAATCAACAGATCCAAGAAATTCTTTCCAGCAGAGCAAAGGACTGATCTTGCTTCTTATTGCTAAACTTTACCTGCCAGTGGTGTGCCATAAATGAATCAGTCAAGAAACCCAGGGATACTGAGGAATGGCATTTAGAAACAACCTATAATGAAATATTATCATTTGAGATTATTTCAACATCACTTATAAACTCCTCAAAGAGCCTTTAAGTGCTATTATTAATTGAAAAATTAAGATTCTGTCTGTTAGTTTTCACTAATAATCCCATGTCTTCACACTGCACCTGTAATGGCTCTGACTTAAAAACAGTGCATATTTAATTCTGGTAATATCAGATGTTTATCGCTCTTCAGTTGTGTTTCTACAACAATGGAATGCCACAATACATCTAAGTTAAGTAACGATTTAAAGCGTTTCATAAAACAAAGCAGGAAAATGTGAGAACATTGTGGTTTAATTTAAATAACCTAATTTTGTTTTTTTCCGTGCACGATCAGTTTCAGCTTTGGGATTATCTATCATTTATATGGATATATGCTGAATGAGTTTACCTGACACCCGCCACCCCTACCCCCTGAGACCACAGCACACCTGCCATCACTGCTCTCCTCTTTGACTCACCGGGACAGGAGGAGGTGGAGGCGGACTCTCGCAGCCTGTCTCCGCCTGTGACCTGCACCCTGGGCCGGCTGCTGTTCATGGCGCTCTCCCGGAGTCTCCTCTCTGCGTTTCCCCGCGCCATCTTCAGCTCCAGCAGGTGAAGCTTCCTCTTCAGGGCCTTGTTCTCCCTCTGACACTGGGACATCTGTAAGCTCACCACCGCGTAGTCATCGTCGACCAGTTTACAGATCTCCGCCACCGCCGCGTTAGCCAGCACCTCCATGATTGAGGCCAGCTGGGTCTGGAAGGCCAGGCGGCTCGACATCTTCACCCAGGTGGGGCTTCGTCTGCGGCTGTGTCGTTTTAGAAGAGCCGTGGAACTCCTCGGGTGGAATAAAACCGATATAAAAGATTAAAAAATTAAAAGAGGGGCGGACAAGCTAAGCTAACGGGTCTCCTCTGCTATCTCCCAGCTACTTCCGGTTCTTTTTTTTTTTTGTTTATTCGTTGGCTTTTCCGGTCAGGGCGCGTTTCTGCGCCCTATTGGTCACATGTGGTACTGACACAGGTCTGAGGGGGGCAAATGCAAGCACAAACAGCAAGGCTGTTACACCTGTTACATATGAAGCAGGCGCAAAAAAATAATAATAAAAACTAGAGGAGGACAAAGACCGAAATAACATTGAGAATGAGTGTACGGAATTTAAATTTTTATTTTATACAATGATTTTATGTTCCTTGATTTAAGGGAGTGTACACAACTTTGGATACACTTCCGTGTTTCTGGAATAGTGTGAAAGATTTTTCCAGATTCAAAACATTATTTATTGAAAATCATTGTTTTTAATCTCCATAAGAGTTAGCGAACGATTTAAAAGCAGACAAACCTCTGGGCAAATAATAAAAATATAAAAACAGTTCAGTTTTGTACATTAGCTTTAATAAATCAGGTTATCCACACAAATGCATACCCCTTTTCAAACTTTCATACAATACAAGTTGAGCTCATAGGACTAGATAGTGCTGTCTTCCACTCTTCTAGTAGTGGAGGACTGTCTTCCAGCTGGTGTTGTGGTAGAGGAATTGGTGGCATGTCAGATGTTATCTCCATCTGTTCAAATCTTTGACTGTCTATTCGAGTGCTTTTCAGGTGATCTTCCAACTCTCTCTTTGGCACCTTTAGTGCCCCGCTCTTTTCCTTTGTGAAGAGTCCTTTCACAAATCTAAAGGGATCCTTGTAGAAGGATGTTCTCGCTCTTTTCTTCCTCTTGCGTTGAGTCCTGAGGTTTTCAGTTCTCTGAAGTCTTCCCAGGCATCCCTTCCGGTCTGTTTGCAGGAGGTTTATGCCTACCCTTTCCTCCAGCGAGGCTCTCTTACATTGCTTCCTCAAATCCCTTCTCTCTTTGACCAAGCGCTCAATTTCTTTGTGCCTTTCTTGATCTTGATATGGTCTGCATCGAATGTATCCCAGTCTTTCTTGCTGCTGGACTTTGGCCACTTCACGTGAGGTCTGTGGCCTTGCATGTTCTTCTCCAAAGCAGGTTGCAAGTGGCTTGGTTCCAAGTTCACTGATGTTGTGCTTGAATTACTTTGAGCCTCTGGGGTACTGATGCTCGGTGGACTGTGGGTTAAATCCTGCTGTTGAGCTTCACTCGCCTGACTTGACCTTTTTCTAAAAAGATAGTGATCAATGTGAGGTCCTGGCCTCATTTTCTTCAAGCACTTCATTGTAGTGTACTTTAAGGCCTCTGACAGATGTTACTTTGGACCTGCCACAGCTACATACTTGGCGATCTTGTCCTTCAGCTGATGTTGGTTGTTCTCTGCTGATAATCTGGTTCGTCGTCATGTTCATTCCAGGGTCAGTTACCGAGTCTAGGGGTGTTTTCCTTGATTTTTTCGTAGCAATAAGGGGTGGCCTTTGTCTACTTGTCAAGCGATGGAGCCTACCATCATGGATAGCTAGTCCATGACAGCCCTGTTGGGGTCTTTTCCTCTTGTCAGCTGTCTCTCCAAGCCATCACATGGTCTTTCCTTAGTTGTCAGCTGCCCTTTCACAGCAGTCACTGGATTTCTCCAGCTTATAAATTGAGCTCACAGGACTAGATTGTACAATCCCTTAGCACTTCTTATCGAGTGTAACAGTACAAAACAAATCAAAACAAATATATTTTCTTTATGTGTGTCTTATCTGTTTTTTTTTTTTCATTTTTATTTAGCTCTCTGTACAGCACTTTGTTTTCCGCTGTGGTTGTTTTAAAGTGCTCTACAAAAGAAACAGTTGGTTGGTTGGTTGATCTTTGTTAGCTCTTTGTTTGGGGAACTATGTGCTGTCAAAGAATTCCACCCCACCATGGCACTATACAGACCAAAACTCTGTTTCACCTGTTCTCACCTTTTCTCTGTTGCTCATCTTGTTTGATATGTTTGTTGAGCAGACTGAGACAGTAATGAACAGCCAGCTCAGGCTGCTGGAGGCCTGGTCTGGTGAGATGACCTGGCAGTCACCTGAACCCAAACAGGTAAGCACCTGGTTAGACAACACACCTTTAGACTGCAGGTCATCTTTGGCATCTTCGGATGTTTCTGTCAAGGGTTACTCTCTGTTTGTGTCTTTACAGTTTAAACAGGAATTAATTAAGACGTTTTTATTTCTGATGAATGGACCCAGGAGAGATTCAGGCTGAGTCATTAAAAAAAAGCCAGTGAACATGAAAGAAGCACCACTACACACAGCAGAGATTTTAACAAACACACGCACACACACGCACACACACACACACACACACACACACCTGTTCACCACAACAATCAATCATCCTTTGAGTTTATAACACCTGAAGAATCAAACAAAAGCGGTAGAGCTGTAAATCATGCTCACATAAATTAGAGATGTACTGTTTGGATTATTTTGTGTCCATAATAACATTTAATAACCTGCTCCTGATCACTGATATGGATAACTTGTATCTGTAACCTGTTCATAATGCTAATCTTGCTCCCCTGACGCTAAATATCAAAGAGATATGAAATATAAAAGAAGAAATTATCCCAATATTAAGTACTGAATCAGAGCCGAACTGGGCATTTGTTACTGATTGGTGATATTAGCCAGTCATTTCATCTGATCATTCACTTTAGCCATCACTGAACATCAACCGTTACTGACAGCCAAGGCAGCCATTGTACGTCAATAGCAGAGGAAAGGCTGCGCCGTTTTGTCTGGGTTTTAAAATAATGGATCAGTATATATGGATAAAGCGTCTAGATGCACGTTTATGCTGTCGCTAATATTTAAACCATGCTCAACTGGTACTAAAGGGCCCAAAGTGTACCACGCAAATCTCCCCACACCATCACAGCAGCAAGCAGCCTGAACCATTGATACAAGGCAGGAAGGATCTTTGATTTCATGGTGTTCACTTCAGATTCTGAGCCGACCATCTGAACCTGGCAGCAGGAATCCAGTCTCTTCCTCAGGACATTTTTTTCAATTTTCTCTTGTCCAGTTTTGGTGAACCTGTGTGAAGTGTAGTTTCAGTACACTGGTCTTAACTGACAGGTTTAATAAGAGAGGTGGCTGCTGTTACCACACTTTCCATATATGGACAACTGGCTTTATTGTGCTCAATCCCCAAGGCGTGTTGTAGAAGTCACACTAAAGGGGGTAGCACACATCCAGTCCTTGGGCTTCTGAGCCAACATAACCAAAAGCAACTTCTAGCTGAGGCAGAAGACAGTATTTATGGGACTCTTCCTGAATTTTGTCACAATAACCGCATCCATCACACAGAGGGTGAAGACACTTGCAATAACAGTCGCTTTTGATTGCATATACCAAAGTTATAGTCATAACTTCCAAACTAACAGACCTACAACTGAAAACTAAATAACTATGAGCCTTAAATCAAAACTCAACTTAAAACAAATGAACTACAAAACCCCCCCCAAAAAAAACTAAAGAAAAACAATTTAAAACTAAGGAACTAAAACTTACAACCTTACAACCTAAAACATAAGAACTAGCTACAACACAATCTAAGGTACTATAACTTAAAAACTACAACACAAAACTAAAGAGTAACTAACTAACTCTTAACTACAACTTAACTAAAGAGCTAGCTACAACACACTACAGAACGATAAAACCTGGACACCTGATGTTAGCTTCTGATCAGTTTCTTTTCATTCTTAAAAAGATGAATATATCACCTCCTCTCTCACCTAAATTTATTTTGATAATAATATGTCCATCCTTTTTTAAAAATATATATGGCCTGACACTAGCCTTCTCTTCTCATTATTTTTAAACATAAAACTCTTGTAATTATGATGTTAAATGACGGATTGTTAGTTCATTATCCCCTCAGACTCTCAGCCTCCCAGCTGCTTTGGAGTGATGCCCATCATCAACAAACCGACGTCATCGGAACGCGACTCTCGCTCTCTCACAACCACAACATCCAGCAGACAGCCGTCGGTGCGTCTGATGTCCGCGGTCACACAGCGGCGCGTGGATCTGATCGCCGCCGCGCCCCGCAGCATCGTCCCGCCGCGCGCCCAGCTCCCCGCGCACGCACAATCACGCACGGACACGCACAGCTGGCGGTGATGGCGGAGTGTGTCGGCTTCCAGGCGCAGATCGCCTCCATCATCGAGATCCTTGCAAACTCCGCGGTGATGGAGATCTGCAAGCTGGTGGAGGACGGGTACGCGGCCCTGCGCGTGCAGATGGAGGAGGAGCGCGAGAGGAGCGAGCAGGAGAAGCGGGGCCTGCGGGACAAAATGCGGGACATGGAGGTGAGGATGAGGAGCTGCGAGAGGAAGATGAGGAGACGGAGTCAGCACGCGCTTCATTTCAGGTCAACAGCAGGTAAAAGGAGGAGGAGGGGGGGGTGACATGATGTATCACACATACATGTAACACGCGCGCGACATACACAGAGAACATAAACACACTCCCCAGAAAGGGATCATTAATTCATACAATGGCTGACACACACACACACACACACACACACACACACACACACACACACACAAACTGTCTATCTGATGTAAATACTATAAAACATATCTGAAAGATTGAGACTTTGAGGATCATACTCAATCTGTGATCTCTGCCATTTTCAGCACCTAATGATCTTCATCCTCTGGCAACTCCTCCTCCTCCTCCTCCTCCTGCTCCTGCTCCTGCTTCATCCTGTGAAGACAAACTCCTTAATCACATCTCAAAGGTAAAACCTGCTGAATGTTTTCAAGTACAGTGTGAAGCACAGAAACCGCAAGGATTTCAAGAAAATCCAGGGCAGAAGTTATCTAGTAGTAACTGTTTAATACTGGATTCTGATTGGACAAAACTCTGTAACACTCCCAAGAATAAGAGTAGACCCAGAGACAACAGGATGTATCAAATCAGTCTACAGGAAGTTGTCTGCCCCTCCTGCAGCCTGTTGACACTGTGGTAAAAAGTTGAGTGTCTGTCTCATTTAGAATTTGTTGGGAGCAGGAAGGATGAAGCAGCTTCATCACAACACTCACATGATTAAGACCCCGCCCACTCTCCTCCAGTGAATTCACCTGAATTTACCTGCTGCTGGTAGACGTTTCCACAGGGTTTGGGTGGCAGAAAAAAGTCTGGGGTTAAGAAACCAGCCACTAGTGTTCAAATGGCTGTTTTAATCTTAGTGTGTGTGAACTTCTCTCAGGTGCCCCCCCCCCACCCCCCTAGCTCAGAAGAATCACACACATTAACGATGATGTGTTATCAGGTGTGTTGTGATGTGTGTCAGCAGGAGGACACAGGAGTGTTTCCTCAGGTGAAGCAGGAGAAGGAGGAGAGAGAGGACTGCAACCTGGACCTGAAGGTGGAGGTGAACATCAGGGCGGAGTGTGCTCTGTCTGCAGGTGAGAGATGATGTCACCACCTGTTGAGTCACCAGCTTTTTGTGTCTTGAACAAACATGCAGCTAACAGGTGATAAACTCTGGAACAGACACGTCAGGACTTGGACCTGCATGGATTCTCATCAGACACGTTCCAACCAAACTTCATTAAAAAAGCACAATATTTGAAGAGTTGCTTTTTTCTTAAAAATATAACGTCCATTATTATTATTATTATTATTATTATTATTATTATTATTATGAGATTAAAGTCAGGACTCTGAGTTCTGACTTCAGTGGCCCTAATCCTCTTCTGTATAAAACATATCCTGAATTCACATCTTTTATTTGTCATCGTCATGATGTTGTTATTTCAGCATCCCTCCAGCCTGTTTGTCACCATCAAACCACAATAACATTTTTTTATTTTGGCGTCACTGCTCAGCTTCATCAGCTCCATCCTAAATCCAGGAACAGAGCCTCAGAAATGTTCCTCCCTAACTCCATCCTCTCTGTCTGTCTGCAGCCCTGGAGCACAACGATGGGACCCCCCCCAGAGAAATCCTTCTGGATCCCAACATCACCTCCCCGTCCTCCTCCTCCCAGCCCCCCTCCTCTCCTCCTGAGGCCTCCGTGGACCTGACCTGCAGGTCTCGAGCCAAACGTAAATGCTCCAAACCTGTGATGAACAGTGTGACGGTTAGTGGAGGGGTGACAGCCTCTGAGGGGGGCCTGACAGACGCAGCTTTGAAATCAGAGAGTCAGACTGATGGTGATGGTGATGCAGAGGCCTCTCCCTGCCAGTTGTCGGCCCCCCCGGCCTCAGATGAGCCCAGCCCGGAGCGACTGGCCGGCCTGGGTCTGGACCTAGCCTGGATGCAGGAGAGGGTCAGCCATCTTGGAGCAGCGTACGCAGTGGCTCAGCTGGGACTGAACTCAGAGAAAGGTCACCCCTCCTCCTTCCCCTCACAGGGCGGAGCAGACAGTCTAGACGGCCCTCCCACCATGCTCTTCACAGGTGGAGCTCATGAAATAGCTGCTTTCGCCGCCTCCTTTGACATGGCTGCTGCTGCTGCAGCTGCTGTGGTATCTGCACCTCCCCCACCTCCACCCCCCCTCCCTACAGCTCCTCCTGCCCCCGCAACCAGTCAGAGGAGGCCTTACAGGAGCAGCGCGACAGCCAAGGAGCCTGCTGTGTGTCCCGTGTGTCGGCGGGTCTTCCCCAGCGCTGCCGCCCTGGAGCTGCACCAACGTGTCCACACGGGGGAGAGACCGTACACCTGCCCCCACTGTGGGAAGGGCTTTGCTCAGCCCAACAACCTGCGTGTGCACCTCCTCATCCACACAGGGGAGCGGCGCTATCGCTGCTCACTGTGCGGGAAGAGCTTCATCTCATCCAGTCACCTAAAGAGACACCGCACCGTTCACACGCAGGAGAAACCATACAGCTGCTCTCGCTGCGGACAGTCCTTCAGCCAGATGTGCAGCGTCAGACGTCACCGACAGCAATCCCAGTGTGGACTGTAGACCACAGCCTTGGAAGGGGGGGGGGGGGGGGGGGGTACTCTGGACCTGAACCTGGACCAGTTTTAATTCCATCTGCAGACGTGCTGGGCTGAGTCCTAAAACCAGAGAGCAGAGTTTTGAGATTCAGATAGTGACAGTACCTTCAGACTGTTTCCATCATGTCCCATCAGTCAGTCAGTGAGCCAACCTATCTGTGACACACACACACACACCTAAGCAAGTCTTGGTGGAGGTCATAGTTCACATCAGTATCTGCCGGGGTTGTAGATGCTGAAAACTTAATGGGTTGTTTTTCACCTGAGGCAGGTGGAAGGAGGGAGAGTTCAGAGACTCTGAGGGGAAGATGCAGTCTGGGTAGATTATTAATCTGGCATCACAGTTTCTATAATCAGATAACTTTATTTGATGATCTCGCCTGTTGTTGGAGAACATGGAAAGGTGATCCAGCCAGGAGAGAGGAAAATGAAATATGCACAGTGATACCCCACAACAGAAGAACACGACCGATAATTAACTGGTTATCCACTCCCACACACCTCTATAGATGCTCAGATAATCTAATAGTGAAATGATTTTATAATCAAAGACTGTGTGTGTGTATGTGTGTGTGTGTGTCACTGTGTGCGTCTCCTCATCAAATGAACTCATGTGACAGGGTTAAACACTGAGGTGAGAGCAGCTTCTTTTATCCTCAGCTGTAGTGTTTGTTCCAGGTGTGACCTGAGGTGTGTGAGTCTGTGTGACGTCAGTCGTTGTTCTCGGTGAGATATCAGACACTCAAAGATTGTAAAAAGATGTAAAGTTTAATCATATATATGAATCTATATATCAGAGAGTTGTGTTTGTGTGTGTTGGTGTTTGGATGTTTTTGGCAGTAGCTCAGAGTTGCACATTTAAACCTGAAGTTTGGCCTTTTAGTCCCCACATGTTCACGTGTTGAAACGGAGTCAATTGACATGTTTAAGTGTTGAAACGGTGTCATTAAACATGTTACAGGTGAGACAAATCTCACTCACTGGTTTGTTTGTTCAGATTTAAATGACCTCATTTCTTTATTTGTTTCAGGATTATTCGAAGCATGAACGATGTTTGACAACTTATCCTGAAAAACATGGTCAACATCAGTTAGCATATGCCTCAATATATGCCCTGCAAATGACTGGCGACCAGTCCAGGGTGTACCCCGCCTCTCGCCCTTAGCCAGCTGGGATAGACTCCAGACACCCGCAACCCTGAACAGGAGAAGCGGTATAGAAGATGAATGAATGAATGAATGAATGAATGACTCTGCAAAGTATCTTTGAGCAAAACTCTGAAGGAGACACTTTCAAGCTGCCAGTATGGAGGCCCTGAAGTGTCTACTGCTAGCAAATTAAAAGCAGAGCACTTCAGTCAGTACCAAACTAATTCAGTAGGAAAAAAAACTATTTTTTTTTATCTACAAAAACCGCAATTTCTTTGAATCCCAGTAAACATCAATTTAAAGTTATCAACTCAAAAATGCTTCCCTGAACAAAAGACCTTCAAACATAAACATTTTATGCAAGGCAACAAGACCTTTTTTTTTTCAAGAAACAAGAAAAAAAACATCTGATGAAGAAAAACATATTTAAACAAAAACAAATCCATCTCTAGGAAGATAAATAGATAAAATAAAATAACACTGTCCCCGACACAAAAACGTTTCATTTATTGGCCAAAACAAAACACACAAAAGTGTATTCTCAAGTGCAAAAAAATGTGTGTTATCCAAGAATAATTAAATACAAAAAGAGTTCAGGTAATACAAAATTATTTAATTAATGCAAAAATAAAAATGCAAACATTCATTTAACAAAATAATTCTTTAAATATAAAAACCTTTAAATCAGTGGTAGAGATTTTCCTGACTCAAATTATTTCATCATTCTCAGATTTTATCAAAACATAAAAATATGGATAAAATACATTTCTGTTGTAACTTTAAACAAAAGTACATGAATTATAAAACAACATTTTTAAAATTCTTTTTAAATTCAAGATATCCAAACACAAGAAAAAATTTGACAGTGACAGCAAAGCAAAACATCATTAAACATAAAACTTTGCTGCTGACTGTAGCGACTAGAATCACAGGCATTCCTTTCCAATCTTCAGTTTTATCTCACAGACTTTTATCTGAAAAACAGTTCTGCTCATATTATACCAGCAGTGCCTACTGATTTGACAAAAAGTTAGAATGCAGTGGGCAGGATGTGAAAAAGAGCAAAATCTGCAGTATGCTAACAATTCTGGAAGTCTGATAGAGTCAGAAAAAAAAATTCAGTATGCAACAGATCAGTCTGCCTCGTATGCTGTTTCCCATAATGCAAAGTGCTACTGCTTGTAGTCATATTTTTCATTTTTGGCAGGTGACACAGAGACTGTTGCTGTGTCACAAATTGCGTTCACTCTGTACTTACTGGAACAGTACATGAAAAAATCACTGCACTGCAGCTCACCAGAAACTTTGATCATATTTCACAACTGTTCACAGGTGTTCCTCTGCTATCCATTGATTCATTGACACAGAGCGCTGTGTCTCAAATCACATGCTTCTGCACTTAGTCTCACTATTTTTAGTGCATAAGTGCACTGACACTGACAGTATGAAAAAAAACCCCACTGCATTTTGATTTCTCAGCTGGCACACTTAAAACAGCTCAAAAGTTGAGTGTGACACGCTGGACACTTCCCACACTCAATGGTCACATCTTCATAAGGGGCGGAAATGGATCAACTGATGATGATGGTTACAGCTAATGAATATTAGTTTCAGAAAAAAAAAAAAAAAAAAAAAAACCTGAACTCTGAGTTCTGACTTTTTTTCTCAGATTTCTGACTGTGAACTCAGATTAACAATAATAATAATGAAACAAATATATTGGATGTTATTTTTTCAGTGGCCCCAATCCTCTTCCATGGTTTTAAAATTGAAATGATGCGAAAGAAATGCCTGATTCTTGTTGTAAAAGAGTTGATACCCATCCCACAGGTATCTGTTCACCTATACAAAGATGCATACTACAAACATTCAGATGCAGCGGGCAGTGTGCAGTACCTACAACCTACTACATGCATGTAGTCGGCGGTTCGGAAAACAGCCTACATGTTCCCTGTCAGACTCATCCCTGCTTCCTGCTCTGTGGGACTCTAAATGAAAACCATGCTTTGTTGAAAAGATCTTGAAACCAGACATTCAGACTATAAAGTCACATGGAAAATGACTGAAGGAATAAATCAGCTGTGAAGCAGGAACATTTTCTCACGCACGGATACACGATCAGATTTATATAACTCTGGTCCTGATGCTTCATGACTGGATCAGAGCTCTGATAAGACCTCCGTGTGTTTGATTAGTTTTTGATGATCATTAACATTTAATCATCAGTAATCTGAATAATCATCAGTCTTCTGCTGGGAAAAAAGACGACTCCTGCTGGTCTCAGTCCTGCTATCTGGTTTTCCTGGTCCTGGTCCCGGACGTCAGGCTGGTCAGAAAACAGAAACTGAAGTGAATTTGCATGGCGTCACAGACTTTGGACCAGAAGTGTCCCGTGAGCCGCTGGAAGATCCGGTACCGGGCCATAGGGAGGTCCAACAGCTTCAGAACCACGAACCCGCAACAAGACAGCATAGCAAAGAGCAGGTACCTCCGCGTGCGTCCGTCCCCGTGCGTCAGCTGGACGCGGGCCCCCTTATACACCGCAAGCAGTACATGGCAGCCCAGCGCCGCCTCGAAGCCGCGCTCGTGAAGCAGCGCGAGCCCATAGCTGAGGATGGAGAGCAGCTCGAGCGCTCCCGCGTGCCACATGCGCCAACCTGCGGGTCCGCGCTCTATGAAGCTGATCCAGACCGGAACCCACGCGAATATCGGCAACGTGACCCACTGGTCCAGCACCGCGGGAGCGCGCTGCAGCACCGCTAGGCGCGCCCACTGTACAGGAGCGTAAAAGATGGACATGAAGGCAAAGACTTGTCTTAAGTAGCGGCCCTGTTCAGGTTCCTCTTTGTCAGTGTTACGGAGCAGCCAGTAGACTCCCGTTACGACGTACAGCAGGTTGACCAGGCAGTTACAGGGCATCGCGAGGAATGCGGGAAGGTTTTCCACGCGCTGCTCCGCGTAATGATCGTAAGACAGATCTACCGCGACTGCGTCAAATAGGTGGTCGCGCGTCAACAGGACGCAGAGCGCGAGCGGCAGCGTCACGTGCAGCAGAGCTAAGAGCATGACTTCTGATTGATAAACATGAACTTCACAGAAAATTCAAACGCTGAAAAGTTTCCGAGAGGCTGCTGAGTCAGCGCAGGCCGCAGGGCTGTTCAGGGTTCTTCTTCTCTTTACAAAGAACCACAAAATATACAGTTACAGGTGTATACCGCCACCTGCTGCTCGTTTACATATGTAAACTGAACTCCATCTGTATTTCCACAGACCATTTTATCATGAGCGCTGCGCGTTCCGGCGGGCAGGCATTTCTCTGCACCTGAAATCCCCCGCCCGCGTCTGGTGTATGAATGTTTTTGGTGCAGACCTTTACGATCCTGATCACAGCTCGGTGTGAGAGCTTTCACTGTAGACTACAGACAGCAGGGGGCGCTGCAGCACCGTGCTGTTCACTCAGATCAGCGTCACATCTCTCCTTCAGGAAGTTTTCTCACTTTTTTACTTCGAACGAAACAAAACATCAACAAGTATGTTTATCTGTATTATATTTTTTATTTAACAAAATAAAACAACACACATTTAAATATAGCATCTACATCTTGCTGTCAGGTTTAAAAGCTTTTCACGTTCTGTCTGTGTTCATTACCAAAGGTGTTGTATTCAAAGTGTGAGAGCTGCAGGTGAACACAGAGCTGCTGAGCCCAAAGCAAACAAGCAAAGAGGAACTGAAGTCCGAGTCAGGACAGCTCTCCTGACGTCTGGCCTGAAGATAAAAACCAACAACTCAAAGCACAACTCCTCCTCCTCGGCTCCTATCTTCTCTTAGTCCCTCCAAACCCTGTCAGAGAGAGAGAGAGAGAGAGAGAGAGAAACTCTTTGTGAGTCACATGTTTCTGCTGAATGTCTCTGATCAGCGTTTCTGCTCAGGTGTGTGAAGCTTCAGTGACAGCAGGTGTGTGTACCAGAGGCAGTGCGAGTCCCAGAGGAGGATCCAGCAGCAGGGGGCGCCCTGCTGCTGCTGCTGCTGTTATATGTGGGGTAGTTGTAGGGCTGGTTCCTACACACACACACACACACACACACACACACAAACACACAGGAAGTGAAAGGTCTGTCTTTTAAGCGTGTCACTTATTTATCTTTTTAGTTTCGCAGACTGCTCTTAAATTTCTGATTGTGGTCAGTTTCAGTTGATGTGTGATCTCAGCAGGTGTCTGGACATTTCAAGGTGAGGGGAATGGATGGGGCGATGACATCATTAACTGTCTGCAGAGTTTCTCTTCTCTAACTTTCTCCCGCTCACCTCACCTGGCAGTTTGATGTGCTCTCTTCCTCAAACTTCCTCATACTTATTAAGGTGACATTAACACATGAAAAAGGAGACGGTGAATCCTGTTCCAGCAGAGTTTAACCCATCACATCTCTCTACTCACCTCTGACGACCAAACAGATATCCCAACAGCCCCCCCGTCCCCATCCCGCTGAAGAATCCTCCTCCTAAACCTGAGCCTGGAGCTGCTCTGCCTCTTGGGTAATGTGGTCCCTGAGAGTAGTCGCTGTGGAAACCATAGGAGGGGTTTCCCCCGGAAGAGCCTGAGGACAAAGAGAGAGAGAAAGAGAAAAAGAGCCTCCTTCATTTGTATAAGACACAACAAAAGTACACAGATCCCCTGAAAAGGATGCAGCGGGCCCCAAACCAAGGGCCTCCACACTACAGCAGTGGGCTCTAAGGGACGTACAGATCAAACAGTCATGGCAGTGTGTTGTCTGAGTGTGTGATCACACACTGGGACTCCAGTGTCACAGCGTGTAAAGGTGAAGTGATGAACTTAGAGTCACAGGTGTCCGTTACCTGTGAAGTCAGGTTTGAATCCAGGGGGAGGGGGTCCTGTGTTGAAGCCCTGGTGGTTGTCATGGTAACCGGTCTGACCCCTGTCCTGTCCCTCCTGAGTCGAGTTCCCGCTGAGGAAGAGCTTATAGACGCCGTAAGCTAGGAGCAGCAGAACAACAGGGACCAGCAGACCTGCAGAGTCCTCACCACCTGAGGTCGACCTCTGACCCCTCTGATGATTGTTTCCAGAGGAACCCCCAAAGAAAGAGGACGCAAAGCCCCCCAGATCTGAAACACAAAAGATTTATTCCTGATGTGGACAACACACTTCATTAATATCCCATATCTCCTCCTCTCCTCCCTTTCTTCTCCTGTCTTTCATTCCAACTCTTATTTCTCCTTCTGTTCTTACCTTCGAAGCCCTTGAACCCCCCTGCTGTCCCCCTCCCTGTCCTTCGCCCCTTCTCCGTCAGCTCCAGAGTGAACTCCAGACCACACGAGCCCCTCAGGATGTAGGGATCATCGGGGTGGCTGAAGCCCTCGCAGCTCACCTCCACACGCCCAAACCTGAAGGCAGCGTCCATTTCTGTCCTGCACTCCCACTGAGAGCAGTGGGGGGGAGGGGGGGGCATGTGAGAGGGAATAATCAGACCTCTTTCAGACTCTTAGCAGATCAGCTGATATTAAAAAAAATGAAGGAACCCACACACCAATGGTTGACCCTGCCCACCCCCCCTCACCTGGACGTCCACTCCGTCCCATCCTTTGTTCTGACACTGGACCACTTCAGGGATGAAAGCCTGACAGCCAGCTGAGCCTCCCACACACTTCAGCTGAGGGACAGGGCTGGAGCGCCGCGCCGCCGTGTAACGGTCTCTGTACAGGGTCAGGGCCTGAACGTCCCGCAGCAGCACGCCACCTGGAGGGTGCAGGAAAGAGAGCGCTTTATGAAAGTTATCAAAGTTAGGACTTCTGAATGGTTTACAGAAACACAACCAAGACAGGAGCTAACCATCCTGATGGTCAGGGTGCGAGGATGTGTTAGCTGATATTCAGTCTGCTGACAGATCAATAAATACCGTGCGCCGTGTTAGTACCCAGAGTTCACCTGTCACTAATCATCATCACGTTGTTGATTGATTTAAGTTCTGTTCCAATGGAAACTCCACCAGCTAATCAAACTCGGGACTTTATTTTCTGACTTTAAGAATAAAACACATCAAAATCTTTTCAACCATCTCTTGACCTCTGCTTGGTGACAGCTTGCTCTCTGTCAGATTGGTAACTGCTAATATATTGGGATGAAGTATGGTGAGCTGGTGGTTATGTGAAACAGAATCTGGGTATGATGGACACATTTTTTTTTTGGATGTTTGGCCAAAAGGGTTAGACCAGTTTAAGGCCATCAGCAGATTTCCTCTTTAGTAGGAGCTCTCATCTGAAGGCCCAGAAACTCAAAAATAAAATTCAATTAAATATTTAATCATTGAGAAACAATCAAAGTTGAATTTATCTTCTTAAAATGTATTTTATTTGTTAAATTTTAAAAGTGTTTAATTTCCATCCTCTCTGTGTTGTTGTATTTCCTGTCTGGGACCCATCGATCTCTTTTTCTTCCCATTTCGTTGAATAGGTAAAAATATCAGAGTGAAACTTTAACTCGCCGCTGCAGTGTTTTTGTGTCTGGTTTAGTGAAGTCTAAACGTGTGTCATGTGTCTGTTAATGATGATTAAATTAAAATGAAGAGACTAACTGTTGCAAAGTTAGCTTCCGCATGCTAACACGACTTTGGAAAGGTGTGAAAAATGAAACGAACCTTCATTCCAGCTCCGGGTGTTCTCCACCACCGACAGAACAAACAGCGCTATAATCACCGGCTTCATCAGTCCTGACAACTTGTACTCGCTGTGAATAAACGAATCAAACTAAACTTCGTGTTCAATAAAAAAGCCAGAACATCCCACTCTGGCAGCCTTCGCTTCCGGCTTGCGTCATCTGTTGTTATTGTCGTCCACCAATGAGAGGCGGACGCGACTCACCGCATTATTTACGCGGCTCTGCATGATGTAGACGAATGCAATAATTTTTTTTAAAAAAAGGGTCTCAGAATGTTTTTCTTCTTTTGATTGAAGGGACTTTGTTTAATTGATCTGACATTTACTGGAAGTGAAATTATTGTTTCTGATAACCTTTGTGTCATCTCATACAGGGATTGGTTCGTTTATTCAGACGGTTTTAAAAGTTATTTGACCTGCGCGTGACCGACAGTTTGTTAATCTGAAAAGAATATGCATACATACATCTATCTACCGTCTTTGTCCGATCAGGATTGAGAGAGGCTGACACATGCCTTTAAAAGGTCTCATCTGGACTATTGTAACCCTTTATATGCAGTCCTCCATTCATCTCGTGCAGCTTGATAAAAAGGCTTGACTGAGCTCTGAAGTCCTCCAACCAGCTTTTCCTGGAGGGACCCCTAAAATTCTCCTGAAATCAAGGGGTTAAATACAGCTTCAAATAAGATTTTGAAAGAGAGAGACCACTGAGATCAGGCGTAGAAGAAACAAACACAAACAAAGAGAGAAAATGAGATACAGACTGGAGAAAGAGTACAACCAACAGGTGACAGTGTGGGAGGAGTCAGGGACAGCTGCTGTCCCAAAGGTGTGGACTCATCTAGAGTATACACACTGCAACTCAGCTGATGAAGACTGCTGTAAAACTCAGATACATCAGTTAGCTCTGTTTTAAAATGTGTCTATTATTTAAAGAAGTAATATTACAAACTATTACAGTATACCATTCAAATGTCAAGGAAAAGTGTGCTATGATCTAAAGCTATAGAGTTCTCTGAACAGGGTATTAAAAACATCCAGAGAGATCAACAACAGATTTACTAAAACCCTGACTACACCAGTTGGTGAATGCACTCTGAATGGCAGATTTGGTTCCCAGCAGACTTAAAGGAGTTCTGAGAGGTGCCCAGTGCTTGTTGCAGCTTTTCTGTCACTCTGTGGTCCAACTCAACCCGAACCATCTCAATTAAGTTTAGGTCGGGTGATCGTGGATGTTACTTGTCTGCTCAAAATCTACCTCAGCCAAATCAAACACCTTTATCCTTCCCATTAATAATTCATCCATCTCTCCCTCCCCTCTGATCTGTGTGTCATCCTTTCACCTCCCATATAAACAACATAACCCAGTCAGCATACTTCCATATCCTCAAGATTGACCGCCTCCGCCTCCATTCCCTCCCTTATCTAATGTCACTTACACATTGTTTTAAATGTATTTTTCTATCATGTATTTACTTGTAAGTTTACAGCTTATGTTTGTATTGTATATTGTATATTGTAAGGTATCTTAAAAAGTGCCATTCAAATAAAATGTGTAATTTATTGATAAAGCCCTTTATAAACTACAATCATTTTATCAGCAGAGGTAGAAAATATTTTATTCCAACTTTATGGGCAACTGTTCAGGTACTCAAGAAAGGAAAATACACTTTATTATTTATTTCATCAATGATAATCTAATGATTATGAGTGCATTCAAGAGTCTTAAAGTACGGTGGCCCTGAGGGCTCACAGCACTGCAACTTAATAAAGCACATGCAAAAAGACAAAACAAACAAATTAAGAAAACGTCTTCATCAAGTTAACAACACATGCGCAGCGTTTAGAAAATGTGCTGCAAAGACCTCATCACAACAGAAGTGTTTCCAGAGGACACTTAAAAGTGATGCACACGCCCCGACACGCTTGTTGTTGACACAGATTTTGAGTCGCAGCCCTCTTAAGGTTCTCTTTCAGTCAGTGAGGTTGGAAAATACGATAAAAGTGCTTCTAACATTAGCATGCTGGCTAATAACGGACGTGTGCATCACTTTAAAATGTCCTCTGGAAATTCTTCCATTGTGTTGTGTCTATTGTCTATTTACAGCATTTTTCTGATGTGTTGTGTTGTGGTCTTTACAGCGTGTTTTTCTAAATGCTGCTCATGTGTTGTCAAATTGATTAAGATGGGTTTTTTTTTAACTTGCTTGTGTTTTGTCTTTTTGCATGAGTTCTCTTAAGTTGCAGTTCTGTGAGCTCTCAGGGCCACCGTAGGACAGGAGCTGAAAAGAGAAAGCTGCCACAGAGCCATCAGAGGGACCACATTAAGACTGCAAATCAATACACAACACACACTCTGTAAGTCCCTGGCTGTGTGTGTGTGTGTGTATGTGTTAGGGTCACACTCTGACAGGTGTGTGTTTTTTTTCTATACAGCCTCCATCTTTGAGTCCCAGATGATCACAGAGCGAGTTTGTTCATCTCCCACTTCTGAGTAGTTTTATTGGTGTCACAGTCTGAGATAAAGACTGTGTGGAGCAGGTCGGAGCGGTCCAGACACTTCCCTGAAAGAGACACCAACACACAGCCAAATTACAACAGAGCAACACAACGACATTTAACACCTCTTTTAATAGCTGAAGATAAATAATTTAAAGTAATTACTATTAAGAAACTATAAAGACTGACATAAATCAACATGAACTCAAAAAAATGAAAGAGGTGATTTGACATCATAACTGACAGCTGTGTTGACCAATGAGGATCCTGCACTCAAAAAAATAAAATTAATTAATTAAAATAAAGAAACACTGACTTTAATTAAATGTATTATGTCAAACAGGTTCCATGTAAGTGTATTAGGTTAGATGACAACAATGATTTTAGGGTCAACTAAGTTAAACTTGAAACTATTGCTTCGAATGATAAATTTAATTAAAGTCAATGTTTACATTTTTAGAGTGTAATAGGAACTTACTATGATGAGAGACACGATGTTTGAGGAACATTAAATTGTCTTGGATTTGACCAATGTCCCATGTTTCAGGAAGGAGGCACCAAGACATGTGCCTCATTGGTCTAAACTATCTGCTGCTTTTTAGGGTTTGATTCACAACACAAACTGCTCTGATGATATTCAAACAAAAACACATCCATGAGCTCCTGCAGCTCTGTGCAGTTTGCTCCAGGTTTCACCTGAGTGATTCACAACAGATGTGACACAAATATTATGTTTATTAAGCTCATCCAGAGAGGACGATAAATTTTCTCTTGAACAGTTAACCCTTTGTGTGTTTTTTAAATTAAACAATGATATTTTGGCTCATTAGTACATGTTTAACACTCAAAAGCTGCACAATCCCACAGTCAATCAGATACTCTGTGGTTCAGTAAAGAAACCCCTTCTACAGATAGCACTGACACGGTCGCACCTCAAAGTGATGATGAGTTATTAATTCAACAGATATTTACCTGTTTGCACATGAGTGAACCGATACAGGTCCTAAACAGAGAGGGCAGAAACAGGCCTGTTATTTAGTGTGTGTGTGTGTGTGTGTGTGTGTGTGTGTGTGTGTGTGTGTGTGTGTGTGTGTGTGTGTGTGTGTGTGAGAGAGAGAGAGAGAGAGATACCTTGAAGTACTTCCATTTAGTGTACAGGTGAGAGCCACAGTCAGTGATGATGACAGCTGGGTTAGTTAATGAGGTCAGACATTGGTTGTCTTGCATCAGTTGGTTGGCTTCATTATACTTGAACAACTACACACACACACACACACACACACACACACACACACACACACACACACACACACACACAGAGTGAGTAAACATGAATGCAGCATGAATGCAGCATGAACAGACAGATGATTCAACTCGGGGGGAGGGGGGGGGGGGGGGGGGGGGGCACTAAATGACTAAATGAACATCATGCTGTATTGAAACATTTTCTCATACACTTCCACACACTGGTGAGTGAAGTGTTGTCGTCATCCATCCAGTCTATCCTCACTTAACAACAAGATCCCAAGATGATCAAACATCTTCACTGACTCCAGCTGAAGAGAGAGAGCAACTCAAAGCTTTAAAGGGCTCATCTCAGCAGCAGCATCACCTAACTTCCCCGTGTCTGCCTCCAGAATGCAGCTTAATGACACCTGATGATGATTAAACTGAAACTGAAGCATGTTGAATCTGATCCCAGCAGCATGTTTCAAACAGTCCATGTAGAGAAACACGCGAAACACCTGACACAGGATATGAGTTTCTGGAGTTTGGAAGAGAAACGTTGTCCCGCTCCTGCCTGATAGAGGATTTCAGCTGCTCAACTGTTCAGAGTCCCCTTTGTACTATTTTTCATTATGTGATGCTCTGAGTGTTTTCACTGAGTGAACTAAGTGACACAGTTTAGTTCCTCATAGTGTAAAAAAGAGTCCCATGTTGCTGTTGTATTGCTCGTGATCTGCATTAATGACCGATGCTTACTGAGTTTTGCAGTCTGTTTTTTTTTAAAGTGTTCACTGGTATCTTTGATACACTTACTGCACATCATATTTTTCTATATAAAATGTAACCACCAAACAATTACAACCTCGTGGCAGTGAATGGCTTTTGGCTCCCATTTTTTTTTTAAGTTACTTTTTTGGCTTTTATGTCTTTATTTTGAGAAGACAGGACAGTGGATAAAGGAGGAAACAGGGTGAGAGTGGGTAGTGCTGTGAGAAAGTTGCCACAGGTTGGACTTGAACCCAGGCTGCCCACTCAAGGGCTGTTGGCCAATAGAGAGTGCAACCTTAACCACTAGGCCATCTGCACTCCTTTGGCTCCCATTTAAGAACAGTGAATTGTCTGTTTGTGTAACTTGCTGCAGACTAAACAGTCTAAGGCCCCATCTATATGACAACGCTTCACAACGTTTCACTCAAAAATTCAAAAAACGCAGAGAAAAAAAATCTGCGTTAACACTGAAAAACTGAGGGACTGAAAACAATGTAGTATGCATATCAGGCCTGTAGGTGGTGATATAACTGTAGAGTCTTTTGGTAGCCCTTCACTGAAGAAGAGGTGGGCTGATCATCTGGTTTGTATATTAGATGCATCTTATCTGAGTGCAGAAGTGGAGCAACAGATGAACATTTTGTTAAAGGCAGTCAGCAGATCCAGCAGCACAAGCACAACATGGTAGTCCGCCATTGTTTGTTGTTGCCATGTGTTTTAGGTCGGCTGATACGACATTTCTGTGTCAATGAGAGGCCGAAACACAACAACACTTTTGCGTTTCATCCAAACACCGTTGTTGTTGAAACACCATCTAAGTGCTCTGTCCATCACGACCTGTGGACCTTGTAGATTGGCAGCCAGAGTCATATTCTAAAATGTTCACATTTGCACTAGTTTCAATTAAATTTAAGCTTAAAAGGATTTTCTGTTCATATGTCAACATTAACACAGCACTGGGCTGATACAGACAGACTGTAACTCTCATGTTTGTTAGACCGGTCCAGACCAGATCAACATCTCCCTGTGGGTCAGTACCTGGTTGCCTCCCATCCTGTGGCATGGTCCGATCGCCACGTTATCCCCGTTAGTGTGTCCCATACTGTCGATACAGTAACTGGTCTCAAAGCCTCGAATCTACAAAGAGGAAGAGCAGCAGACAGAATCCTGAACGCAGCACAGTGAAGGCAGCATTGTGAACAGAAACACTACTGTCCTGTTGATACTCCTGTTGAATTTACAACTTAGCTCTTGATACCTGAGCTGTTCTGTTCAGAGGTGTATATTGTTAGTCTGAGACATGTTTTATACACATTTTAATTATCATTTTGTGAACCTCACAGCACAATTGCCCAAGTAAAAAAATATTTAAATATAATAAATGGGTTAGCAATGATGATATAGATAATGTAAACATGGTATTATAAATAGTATTAAAAATATATTTATCTAAAAATGTTTTTTCTTCTTCTTTTCTGAAAACTTTAAAATAGGCTGTAGTTATCATCTATCAACTTTAAAGCTAATGATATTATTCAGTAAGTCTTCCTCACTCTGCAGTACTCTGCTACCATGTGATGTCATGTTCTTACCTCTCCCCAGTCCACAGTTTTAGAGGGCAGAGGATAGTGGAGAGGGACGTCATAAGCGATCTCCTCCATGAACCACTTGAAGCTCTTACAGTGATGCTCCTCTCTGATGACAGAAAAACACAACACACAGGAAAAAAGGTCAGTACAGACAGTTATATGATGTGATTAATATATGTGTTAATATGAAACTTATTTGTTTTGGTCAAAGGAGAGTATTTGATCCAGTGAGATGAGGCAGGAGAGAAACTCTACTTTCAAGTTATGTTGAAGTGAGGGAAGGACAGCAGAGAGGGCTAACTGGCGTTCTGTAGCACCAGCTTCAGCACGTGGTTAACAGCTGACTTGCTGTTACTCTCAAATACGATAGGAAGGGCCCAACCAAACACCCCAAGCTCAAGCAAACTGATACATTCTTTTATTTCCTGCTTGGCCCCAGAGGCTTCACCGCTGTGTGGTGACCAAGCGGCAACCTCCGGTCTGAAAATATGAGGCAATGCGGAAGTGCTAAAGTCTGCTGTTCCTCGAGTGTCCGCTTGAGGCTGGCTCCGGAAGTACCGGAAGTCACGTACACACCAAGCCAAAAAAAGCCGTTTTCACGGCCAGAATAAGCACATTTACAGCCTGGTACAAAGAATGTCTCCCGTCTGAATCGCTAATTTCACTAACGGCACGCACTGTACGGGGGGTGAATTTTTTTCGAAATCGGCAGTGTCCACAATATCAAGCTCGCCAGTTCGTCCAATCAGAGGCACAGCTCAGATCACGTGACTGTGGAGCGTCCTATGGTTGTTACTGTGGAGACCCACAGCACGCCTCATTTCCAATATGGCCGCGCCGACCGTTTGGCTTCAAAAGTCCGTTTCAGGAACAGATGGGTGACGTCGCGGAGACTACGTCCATTAATTATACAGTCTATGGTGGTGACTCTTCTCCCTATCAGTCACTTCAGCACACTGTGAAAGACTCACAGCCAATGAGAGGTACGCTGCACGTAAGGAGTGAGTGGACATTGACACTCCAACATCCTTTGACCTTTGAGGTCCAGCTGCAGGTGCAGGAGGCCCTGTGGTGAGACTAAGGCCCTGTTTATACAACAACAGTATCAGGGTGAAACGCAAAAGTTTTGCTGCGTTTCGGCCTCTCGTTTATACGGAAACGCCGTTTCAGCTGACCAAAAAGGCAACTTTTTTAAAACGCCCTCCAGAGTGGATTTTTTCTGAAACGCTGCAGCCTCCGTTGCCATATAAACGGCAAGCCCACGTTATCACTGTAAACGCTGACGTCACGCTCTGTTTTGTGCATGCGCGTTCCACTTTCATTGTGGGAACTTTTGTGAACCGGACAACAACAACGGTTAAATGGCGGACCTACCAGGTTGTGCTTGTGCTGCTGAATCTGCTGACTGCCTTTAACAAAATGTTCATCTGTTGCTCCACTTCTGCACTCAGATAAGATGCATCTAATATATACACCAGACGATTAGCCCACATCTTCTTTGACGGCAGACTACCAAAAGACTCTACAGTTATATCGCCACCTACAGGCCTTGTATGCATACTACAGCGTTTTCAGTCCCTCAGCGTTTCCGTATAAACGCAGATTTTTTTCTCTGCGTTTTTTGCGTTTTCGGGTGAAACGCTGTGAAGCGTTGTCGTATAAACTAAAGCTGCTGATGTCAGCATGACAGATTGTCCTTGAAGAGGCTGTGAGGACTGTTTGAAGTGGACCACAGTGACCCTTTTAGGCTGGAATCACACGCACTCTGTCCTGATGACATGACTCTTAACAAGGCGTGTTTGTTTTGGAAATGAATGGAGATCGTACCCTTTGGCTAACATGTATTGTTAGTGAATCCTTCTGTCCTGCTCATCAACCAATCAGAGCTAACGTAACCTCACTCTTCATTTTATTGACAGACTCTCAAGTTTGATCAGATCACTGCAGAATAACTGCTGCATGTCTACAATCTACAATCTACAATTTCAAATTTCTACAGATGCTTTTTTCCAAAGCGACGTACAACACAAGCAAGAATATTGACAAGAAGAAGAAACCTTATTAAGTGTGAAAAAATGCTTCAAGTTAGATGGGTCACAGGTACTCTGCTATCAAGTGCCCACTGACCCCCCCCTTTTTTGTGTTCTATCTAAATATCATCCATAACTAGAATTCAACATTCAGGAGAAATCAATATTCAGTGCTTTCGTTTGTTAAGAGCTCAGTCTGAGACTTTCTGATCTGACCCCTGAGGACAAAGAAGAGAAGGGTCAGATTAAGTGCCATAGCGTTCCCTGAACAGGTGAGTCTACAGACCTCTCTTAAAAGTAGAAGGGGACTCTGCGGATCGTAGTGAGTTGAATAATTCCTTCCACCATTTCGGTACAACAGAGGATCTCTACCAGAGTCTGGTAGAGATTTAGAGCCATGCTGGGCTGGGAGCACCAGGCGTCTCTCACAGGCAGAGCGTAGTGGGCGGGAAGGAGTGTAGACCTGGATGAGGGACTCAAGGTAGGAAGGAGCCGTTTTTGTCACTGTTTTATGAGCCAGAAGAAGAGCTTTGAATTTGATTGGAGCTGCCACTGGGAGCCAGTGAAGGGAGATTAACAGCTGGGTGACGTGTGCTGTTTGGGCTGGTTAAAGACCAGACGTGCTGCTGCATTCTGGATCATCTGCAGAGGTTTGAATGTAGACACAGGGAGACCTGCAAGCAGTGAATTGCAGTAGTCAATGTATGAAATCCTGATGAGAGCTTGTACCAGGAGCTGTGTGGCCTGTTGTGTCAGGTAGGGTCTGATCCTCCTGATGTTATAGAGGGCATATCGACAGGACCGGGCAATCGAGGCCACATGAACCTTAAAGGTCAGCTGGTCATCAATCATGACATCCAGATTTCTGGCAGAGTTTGTGGGCACAAGTTGATTTGTTTCAAGCATGACGCTGATGTGTGGTTGGGCAGAGGGACAGGCTGGAAGGACAATGAGCTCAGTTTTGGACAGATTTAGCTGAAGGTGCCGTTCCTTCATCCAAGTGGAGATATCAGCTAGACACGCTGATATCCGAGCTGAGACAGTTGTGTCAATGGGTGGAAAAGACATGAAAAGCTGAGTGTCGTCAGCATAGCAGTGGTAAGAGAAGCCATGTGAGTGATCACTGCACCCAGTGAGGTGGTGTATAAGGAGAAGAGGAGGGGACCAAGCACTGACCCTTGGGATACCCCTGTCAATAAGCCATGTGATTCAGACACTTCAACTCGCCATGACACTCTGAAGGATCTACCTGGGAGGTAGGACTTGAACCAAGACAGGACAGATTCTGAGATGCCAAGCTCAGAGAGTGTAGAGAGGAGAATTTGATGGTTCACAGTGTCAAAGGCAGCAGACAGGTCCAGTAGTAAAAGGACAGAGGACCAACCAGCAGCTCGAGCCAGTCGCAGTGATACTGTGACTGACAGGAGTGCAGTCTCAGTGGAGTGGTCACGCCTGAAACCAGATTGATAGGCATCAATCAGGTTGTTCTTTTGCAGATGTTCAGAAACTTGGTTGAAGACTGTGCGCTCAAGTATCTTAGACAAGAATGGCAGAAGTGAGACTGGTCTGTAATTTTAAACCTGGGCTGGGTTGAGATTAGTTTTTTTTGAGTAGTGCAGTGATCAGAGCTTGCTTAAAAGCAGTTGGAAAGATGCCAGATTCCAAGGAGGACTTGACAATGTGTGTCACTGCAGGTTTGATTGTGGGCAGGATGGTCTGCAGGATGCTGGTCGGAATTGGATCAAGAGAACAGGTAGTAGGTTTAGAGTTCAGAAGAAGTCTGGAGACCTCATCCTCAGTCACAGGAGCAAAAGAGCAGAGTGATGCATCAGTTGTCGGTTGGAACTGAAAGAGCTGGTCAGGCTCAGAGAATTGGTTTCTGATGGTTTCCACTTTCTCAGTGAAAAAGGAAGCAAACATGTCTGGAGTCAATGCAGTGGATGGCTGAGCAGTTGGAGGAGAGAGTAAGGATTTAAACACCATAAACAGTTTTCTTGAGTCAGAAGCAGCACAGATCATGTTCTGATAAAAGGCTTGCTTTGCAGACTTAAGGCAGGAAGTGAAGGATGCAAGTTTTTGTTGGTAGGAGGACAAATCAGTGGGTTCTTGGGATTTACGCCACTGTCTTTCTGCTGCCCTGAGTCCAGCTCGTTGTTTTCTTAAAACTTCAGAGAGCCATGGACTTGGTGGATTTTTCTTGGCTGGTTTTGACACCAGAGGGCAGAGTCTGTCCACAGAGGATGACAGAGAGGAACAGTGTTTCTGTAGCCTCATTAACAGACAATGTAGAGAAATGTGTTTGGTCAGGCATGAAGGAGCATACCTCATCAGACAGCTGTGCTGCTGAGAGGGACTTTAGGTTTCTGCGGAAGGAAACCATCTTTGGGGGTGCCTGCATTAGCGGAAAAGCAACAGAGAACTGTACCAAGAAATGATCTGAAAGGTGTAGTGGGGTAACTGTCACATCTGCAGTGGAGCAGTTACGAGTCAGAACCAAATCAAGGACTCTACCGGCTTTGTGGGTTGGAGGAGAAGGAACCAGATTGAGGTCAAAAGAGGAGAGGAGTGCCAGAAAGTCATTTGCCTGTGTCTTGTCAATGTGAATGTTCATGTCTCCCTTGACAATCAGTGGTGTGCCTTCATCAGGGATGTCAGAGAGTAACATGTCCATTTCTGAGACAAAGCTAGCTGTAATTCACTCACCTAAGCTGGCTCAACCTTCTTCTCTCTAAAAATTCAGATGCTTGTTCAGCTGAGATTCAGAAAACAGCTCTCTTTAAGCCTGGATTCTTAGTGAAATCCCGCCCCTGTCTGATTTCACTTTGCCAATCAATAGAGAGTGCGACCCGCGTCAGCTGACTTCACCTATTGTTGCAGAGAGTGTGACCGAAACTCCAGAAAAAAGCACTTAACGACCCGAGACAACTGAGACTCACAAAACAACTCAAGCAGTAATTCACTCACCTAAGCTGGCTCAACCTTCTTCTGTCTAAAAATTCAGATGCTTGTTCTGCTGAGATTCAGGGTTGAGATGTGGGTTGGAATAAACATTATCATGCTCATGGTTTAGACTTCAGCTTGTGTTTTAGCCTTTAGCTCATGTTTTAGCCTTTAGCTTGTGGTTTAGCCTTTAGCCAATGCTCTATTGCTCTCCTGTTTATCTTATTCTTCTCTTCTGTCTTTTGAATGTCAGACAGTTCAGCTCCATTGTCCACTATCACCACTAAATTAATCCTAGAAATTGTTTTCAAACTAAATTTCATCAGCTGGTGTGGTGTTGTCATGGAAAGTTTGACGTGCTGTAAACCAGTCCAATCCTTCCAACCCAATTGGGAAGCTAGGAAAAAGCATTTAGAAATAACCTATATTGGTGCTGATAATCTGGTTTTAAGTTGTGGATTAGGATCAGGCAGATATCAAGAAGAGAGACTTTTTCAAGATCACCTAGAAAGTCCTCACAGGGACTTTAAATCATCTGAAAATGGAGGAGGTGGTATTGCCAACGGTTGCCCCTGAGGAGGATGGGCCAATGTTTAGCAGGAGTCAAAGTTGTACTAAACAAACACTTTTTTGAGAACTTTTGGCACGGCAGTCAGTAAAGCCATTCAACAAAAGAGGGCTGTAGTGTCCTGCTCTGGTAATTTCTTTGTTGTAACACAGATCAGTACCAAAGAAAACACTTACAGCCAGCTACCGACATGAACCTTGAAATAAGCCTTTGGAGCCAAGGGCTCTTCTGGACAGCCACAACCTGAGCAGAACTGTTGACAGCTTACTGGGATCTCCTGGGATCTTTGGAAATGGCAGGGACCAGATGGCTTTGTTGCTTCTGTTGCTGTGGAAGCAGAAACCTGACTGTGCCCCTAGTCTCAAAGGTAGGGGTGGTGGTGTGTTTCTGTGTGTGTGTGTGTGTGTGTGTGTGTGTGTGTGTGTGTGTGTGTGTGTGTGTGGAGGGGGGGGATTCCTGGTTGTTGCAAAAAAAGGCTGATTGTTGAACCTCATATGCAGGAGGAACCACTGCATTGCAGGTATATGGGGGTTCGGGGCCATGATCCCTGTATAACCAAAGTAAGAGGTGTGTCTATCAGCATTACCACCTCTTTTCTTATGACAGGATCTCAAGGTGCCGCTGTGGGTGGATGTCTCCATCTTCAGATTAAAAAAAAAAACTCACTCTCTCAGGGGTGACAAACTGTGAAAAAATAACTGTTACCTGAAGCGTTTGAGCTCACTGATGTCTCCATAAGCCAGCGAGAGAGTCTCAGGACGACTGGCGTAAAAGTAGTCCTTATAGTCGTCCCACCACACCTCCACCACACGCACATAGTTCTGTTCAAACACACACACACACATGACGGATAATGGTGCCTGAAGAGAAGAAGGGGGTGTCATTAAATCTCTAACATTAAATGATGGAACAACCGGCTATAAAAAGATCACGTGGTTATCCCAGATCCTCTGGGATCCACAACTAGGAGCAATGGGAAGTTCGGCTCTTTTCAGTGAGCCGTGTTTTTTGGCTCATATCCCAAAGAAAAGCCTCCCAAACGGCTCCTTGTTTAGTAATATTTATAGCCTCATATTTTATCCTAACCTGACAAATATGAATGATTTGTGTACTGATAAACCCTTACTACATTCAGTGTTTTAATAAGAAGCCTGATAATTGCCTCATTTTGTGTTTGAGTTTGTTCTGTAACAGAAGCAGGCAGTCTTAATTTTGTTTAGTTTCAATTTGAATAATTTTCTTTTTACAGTGACGGCCCCTTGCTGCTGCTTTGTTTGCTGGTGTTACTTATATTTACATTTTCTTGCAGCGTGGCACACTCTCTTCACCACCGTCTGCTGTCCTAGTGGGTCAAAAAGCTACACCTGACCAAGTCCCCCCCTCTCCCCAGTCGCATAATGGTTTGATCCTATATCCTCACGTGTGATTGGTTGAATGGCTACACCCCCCTACACCAGACTACATGTGACTGTAGTCTGACTTTTCGGTTGGGTCTGTTCTGAAGTATACTACTCTAGTTTTTGGAAAATGGAACTACAGCTGGTGGTTTTTTTTTTTTTAAATGTTTAAATTTTTTTTTATCAATGTACAAAACAAAGTATGGGTACATTTTGATAGAGATACAGGAACAATACCAAAAAACAGATAATTAAAGGTAAAGAAAATATAGATAAAATAAATAAATAAATAAAGAGAACTAAGCAAGGGAAGTTAAAAGTTATTATATTACAGCGAGGAGTTGTTTTGATTCATTGTGTAATTTTTGTGTCTCATTCTTTCATTATTTTCAATGGTTTAAGGAACGTTTAGAAAAAGAACAAATTCAGGGAGAGGTTTCAGGGTCCCAAGAGGTTAATGAGTAACACAGGTAAAAGGGAATCAAATTAATATCACAGCAGAATCATCAGAACTGATTTTTTATTTTTACAGCTTATGGAAAAAACCCTTCTGTATAATCCATGTATGGTTTTTAAAAAAGTTAATTTGTGGTTTATTTGGACTTTAATGAATCTGTAGAAGTAAAAACCTCTTTGAAAACTAAAAGTGACAGATTTTAACAGCGTTTCTTTACATCACTTTATTTCTCTCTCATGGGCCGTTTGCAAGTGTTGTATTGTAGTTGTTATGCTGACTCATTCCAGTAGTTGGCGGTAATTCACCCAAACCTGAGTGCTACCCAAGGGGCAACATCTGTTAGAGAAAAATGAAGCCTATGTGGAAGTGCTAAAAATTGCTGTTCATGGAGAATCAACCAGAGGCTGGCTGCGCGAAGACCTGAAGTCACAAACACACCAAGCCAAAAAAACTGACTTTTACAGCAATTAAAAGCAACTAACTCAGCGTTTTAAAAGATATTAGAATAACGGGTTTGTCCAATCAGAGGCTGAGCTCAGCTCACATGACTGACGGGCGCCCTACAGCTGTTAGAAAGGAAGCTCAAAGTCTGCGTCATATCCAAGATGGCCCTGTCCAATGATTGGCTTCATTTGACTGAATCAGGAACAGACGGGTTTAATACAGTCTATGGTATCACCTGCATAGACAAACGGCATTAGTGCCGTGCATTGTGGGAAACAGGTAGACTGGTCTGATGCATACTGAGAAATTTTCCTGGATCAGTAGGACATCTGGGAATTTTTGTCATACTAGTAGTATAGTAGTAGTATAGTGAATTTCGGGCAAATTAGTAGACACTGCTGGTGTTGAAGGCAGTTTGGAAAACAGGCAAAGTTCTGTCTTAAGCAGGATGGGGCAACAGAGTGAGAGCTGAGCAACAAAAGCAAGAAAAGTTGGGAGTCAACTCTTCTGATTCACCAGAAATCCTCGATTCTTAAAGACGCATCTTTTGTGCACATGACTTACGACGACTGTGCTTCACAAATATAAAGGTTCAGGTCTTAAACATTCTTCTGCAGGGGTGTGTGTTGGTGTGAGCAGCTCTACCTTCAGAGTGGGGGAGGATCCAGTACTTGCAGGACGGGGGTTACCCTGCCACCCACGCATTCTGTAGATGTGACCGACCCGAGAGCAGGGCACGAAGAGCAGCTGACCACCACACTGCCAGATCTACACACACACACACACACACACACATTAAAGTGTGACATGAGAGTAAAGCTCTGAGTCATGTATGTACTGCTGCACTGTGTGTACCTTGTAGGATATCTCAAAGTTTTCTCCTCCCCAGATCTGCAGTCCTGGATCATACAGACCCAGCTCAAAGAAGTAGTCTCTCTCTATAGCAAAGAGACCCCCCGCCATGGCTGGAGACCTGCAGGAAAATGAAGTCAGATTACATTTTGATGCCTTTAACACACATACTTCCATTAGATATTAACACTTCAAATAAACAAGCCTCTTCATGTCACGAAAAGTTAAAGTCATGTCTTTAAGCTTGGTCTCACCTTCACATGCTTCCCAGCACAGAGGAGAAAACCAGACGGTATCCTAACTGAATCATGAAGTTAACACTCAGTGCAGAGTAACTGTGAATGACGTAAACACTAATGGAGCACAGTGACAGTAATCCTATCAGTATGATCCGATCATGAGCAGCATTAATGAGTCTGATCTGAGTTTGAGTGAAGCTCACTGGGCGGCACTCAGTGTGCACAGACACACCCACTTTACATGTCTCAAATACATGTATGTATGTTTAATTGTGTTAATGAGCAAACTGTGAACGAGAGACTATCATATGATTACTTCCTGTCCTCAAAATAAGTCAGGTGCAGGCCGAGCTGACATAAAACTACACATAACGCTTATGTTTACAGATTGAACTCAGGTGTGATGATGACTGATGATAACTACAGGTGACCTGGAAGTGCCAAATGGCAGCATGGGCCCTGCAGCAGCAAGGTGTCACTCTCTGTTTCCTTCTATTCTTTGTGACTAAAGTATGAGTATCAGTTTCAGAGTCTACGTCTAATAGTTTGCTTGTTTACTTTTTACTGTTCCTAAAGTTGATGTGAATGGGCTGTCTCCACCTTATAAGTCAGGGAGCATTTGTTTTGTGTACCTGTACGGCTCAGTACGGGTCTGTCTGAGTTGTTTTTCTTTGTCTGTCAGAGGAATCCTCTTCCATGTCATGCCCCAGTCCCAGACTCCCCTTGCAAAGTTGTCCTCGTCTCCTCCAGCCTGGCTCACAATGCGGTAATCCTCGCCAATGATGACGTCCACAATAGGCACCGTACACACCGTTCTGACGGAGGTGGGGTGGGGAGACCATGCATTCAGGGTACATGTGGGTTGGATAGGGGGCAGGGGGCAGGGGGCACCACAGCACCACAATCGACAGAGAGTTGGGTTAAAACTGAAATGAATATGTGGGGTTAATCCATTCATTTATTTGTGTGTGTGTGTGTGTGTGTGTGTGTGTGTGTTACCTGTCTTTCGATATAGGAGCGATCAGAGGAGCGTACCAGTTGGCTCCAACCTCACAGTGAGCATCTAGGTAGATCAGCACCTGGAGAACAAACACATACAAATACCTGATATGTGTGTGTGTGTGTGTGTGTGTGTGTGTGTGTGTGTGTTCCTCCTGTGTTTGACGGTTTCTGCCCTTAACAGTCGAAAACACTTGAATCCACTGGTTCAGGTAGAAAAATCAGATTCAGAGACAAAGAAACCAAATAAAAAATTCTGCATCAGCCTCCCAGACTCCTTCCTGTTCCTGTGATTAAAAGCCAGACTATTAATGATTTATAAACAAAGCCACAGACGTGTTTCTGGTGGAACAGTACCCACTCAGTATGTGTGTGTGTGTGTGTGTTTGTATCAGTGACATCATCAGGTACCTGTCCTTTAGTGGCCTTCTGAGCTCCAATGCTCCTGGCCTGGATCAGTCCTTCCCTCTTCTCGTTCCTGAACAGTTTCACTAGACCGTTCCACTGTTTGATGTAGTCCTCCAGACGCTCCTTCAGGTGGACTGTACACACACACATACACACACACACACACACACACACACACACACACACACACACACACACACACACACACACACATGCAGACATGCATGCACATGCACATACACACAGCGTGAGTGTGATGTTGCTGGTTCGGTGTGATGTTGCTGGGTCAGTGTGATGTTGCTGGTTCAGTGTGATGTTGCTGGGTCAGTGTGATGTTGCTGGTTCAGTGTGATGTTGCTGGGTCAGTGTGATGATGCTGGTTCAGTGTGATGTTGCTGGTTCAGTGTGATGTTGCTGGATCAGTGTGATGTTGCTGGGTAAGTGTGATGTTGCTGGTTCAGTGTGATGTTGCTGGATCAGTGTGATGTTGCTGGGTCAGTGTGATGATGCTGGGTCAGTGTGATGTTGCTGGGTCAGTGTGATGTTGCTGGGTCAGTGTGATGTTGCTGAGTCAGTTTGATGTTGCTGGGTCAGTGTGATGTTGCTGGGTCAGTGTAATATTGCTGGGTCAGTGTGATGATGCTGGGTCAGTGTGATGTTGCTTGTTCAGTGTGATGTTGATGGGTCAGTGTGTTGTTGCTGGGTCAGTGTGATGTTGCTGGATCAGTGAGGTTGCTGGATCAGTGTGATGTTGCTGGGTCAATGTGATGTTGCTGGGTCAGTGTGATGTTGCTGGGTCAGTGTGATGTTGCTGGGTCAGTGTGATGTTGCTGGGTCAGTGTGATGTTGCTGTGTAATGCATATTAGACTCCAGTCATTGTACGTTCTGTCTTTTGTTGCTGAACTCTGACCTTTGTTGCTGAAGTCGTCGATCATGACGATCTCAGCCAGGTATCTCCTGGGGGTTCTCTTGATCACGCTGTGGACGGTCCTCATCAGTGTGGACCAACCTTCATTATGGAACACGATCACCACGCTGGAGTTCAGCAGTCTGTCATCATAGTGCCAGTACTTACACCTGGACAGGTGAGACACACAGTCACACAGGTTCTGTCTCTCTCACACATACAGAGGATACAGAGGATGTTACAGCTCCACTTTTCTTACTCATCTCCTCCTCAGTGATATGACTGATAGTCAGTCCTGAAGAGTCTTGTTGGATTAATGAAGGGTGGATTTGATGGTTGGTGTAATGCATGGTGGTTCCAATGGTTAGATTAATGTGGGGTGAATTAATGTGTAGTTCACTAAGTGCTGTATAATAATAAAAAGGTGGAGAAGAGAGTGTGCCGGACACACCCTCTTTCTCTGTGTGTTGGCTCCAGGATATATCAAACACACACAAAGGAGGAGGTGTTCGTGTTGTTTGTAGATGGATTATCCTTCTGCTAAACGTGAGCAGCAGATCCTTTAAGTGGGAAGTTGTGAGCCGGAGCCTTTATGGATTAGCTTAGTTAGGAAGTTTGTCCATGCCACTGTAACTTGGATGAGATTGGGCTCTGTATCTTGTCTTTATGTGGATCCTCTGTCAAAAAAGTAACATAAGCAGGTCTAGACCTGTTCATGTTTTTGGAAAGCATCTTGAAAGAACATTTTGTTGTGAAATCATAGAGATGAAGATTTACTGATTGATTTGAACTTCTTAACGACACAACCTCATTACAGATAACCATCACATCCTTGACTTGAGCTGGGATACATGTTCTATCTGACTGCCTCAGACTAAATGTTCTTTGTTCTAAGATGTTTCAAAAGCCAAATAAGAAGCATTTAGTTACAGGGAGACACTGAGAGGTGCAAGTTAACAATGCATACAGTTACCTTCAGCTGTGTTATGACATCCTGGATAGCATCACTGGTTAAGATGAATGCACAATGACACACAGGCTCTTGTGTTTTAATGCACAGAGTGGTGTGAGCCTGGTTGAGTCAGAGTCCAGGGCTCTTTTTCGGTCTCAGTACACAGCTGACTACAGTTAAGAGTTAAGGTGGATCTACATAAATGTGCAGTGTGAACAGTCTGACTCACTCTTCATGGCGAATGTCATTGATGCTTCTGTCCAGAGAGATCATGTCACTGGCCACCATGTTGAAGCCAAACTCTTTGATGGAGGCCTGCATTGCCTCTTTGTACTCTGGACCCAGGACAAAAGGTTTTCCCTCCTCTCCAGGACCACCAGGGACCCCTGGAGGCTCCGGTTCTTTCAGCTCAAAGTTTCCCAGGATGCCTTTTTTTAGCACAGGGCTGGTGTAGGTGTGAGTGTGGGGTTTGAATGTCACATACTGCTGCTGGATCACCTCCTTCTGGTTGAGCTGCTGTTCTGGTTTTTGAGGACCATTGGGCTCTAATGGAGAGAAAACCAGGAACCAAACCATGACACACAGAGAACTGGTCTGAATCAAGTGTTTAAAGTGTTGATAGTCAGTGTCTGTTCACAGGATGTTAAGGATGAAGCCTCACCATGTTTGAGTCTGATGGCGTGCAGGTCGACTTCCACTCCCTCCACACGAGGCCAGGGCACCACAGGCTTAAAGTGGTCTGCAGGGTCTGCTCTGGGCAGGGCAGCATCCTCCTGTGAGACATATTGAGGGATTGAGTGGAGGGATAAACCAGCGGCAGGTTTCACACACTTGGTAGGGGAACATGTTTCCCATCATGTGTCATCAGCTCTTCTTTGAACACAACTCTATAAACGTTAGAGAACCAGTTAATGGAGACCAGTTCGGGAGTTTGGAAGTGAAATTTTGTCCCATTCTTGCTTGATAAAGGATTTTAGCCACTCATAGATTCAGGGTTCCCTTTGTCCTGTTTTTAATTTCATGAACCTCTAAGGAAGTCTCTGTCTTCTCTGAATCATGTTCGTATCTGGTTTCGTTTTTGCATGGGAGGGTTTGAACTTGCATTTGTGGATGCAGTGATGAACTGTGGTTTTTGGAATGGTTATGAACCCGTGCAATGATTTTTCCTACAGAGTTGTTGATCACACAACGATGATTACACACCAAACAGCAGTTAAGAGTACCCACCCTTTTTGGAGGCCTTGGGACGGTCGCTAAAAAGTGCCCAAACTGGGGACTCTACTGTCCTACTGGGGGACTTCAGCACTCATTTTAGTAATGACAGCGTGACCTGGAGGGGCGTGATTGGGAGGAATGGCTTGTCTGATCTAAACCCGAGTGGTGTTCAGTTGTTGCACTTCTATGCTAGTCACAGTTTTGTTGATAACTAACACCATGTCAGTGTTCTTGTACAAGCATTAAGGTGTTTGTAAGTGCAACTGGCACCAGGACACCTTAGGTCGCAGATCGATGATCAACTTTGTGGTCATATTAGCTGGACACTCAGATCAAGAGAGGAGCTGAGCAGTCAACTGATCACCACCTGGTGGTGAGTTGGATCAGATGGTGGGAGAAAATGCAGGACAGACCTGGCAGACCCCCCCCCCCCCCCCCCCCAAAAAAAAAAAAAAAAAAAAAAAAAGTGAGGGAAAAAGTGAGGGTGTGCTGGCAACATCGGGTTGAGGATGGTTTTCAACTCACACCTCAGGCAGAAATTTCACTACGTCCAGGGGCTGGCCAGGGACATGGAGTCTAAAAGGACCATGAACCTCACCTATGGTCACGAGCTGTGGGTAATGATCGCAAGGACAAGACTGTAAATACAAGAATCCAAAATGAGCTTTCTCCACAGGATGTCTGGGCTCAGCCTTAGAAATAGGGTTTGGAACTTGTACATCCAGGAGATGTATGAGGAGAAGAGAGGCATAGAGCCACTGCTCCTTCGCATCGAGAGGAGCCAGATGAGGTGGTTTGAGCATTTGGTGAGAATGCTTCCCGGACGCCTCCCTGAGGAAGTGTTTCAGGCATGCTCAGCTGGGAGGAGACCCCAGGGTCCCATGATGGAGGGAATGCCTCGGTATTCCCCAAGAGGAGCTGGCAAAAGTGGCCGGGGACAGGGGCCACTAGTCTTCGCTGATGACATTGCTGCCCCTGCGACCCGGACCTGGACAAGCAGTAGAGGATGGATGAATGGACTAGAGCGAAGGCATCAGACGAGAGGACATGTACAGCTGATGTGAGGTGATTCCAGAAGTGTTGTAAATACCAAAAATATGATGCTGCAGAAGAACCACAGGGACTGTATGTCAGTTTGTCACCTAGTTACATCAGAGGAGGTGCAGGTCAGTCTACATGCTTCAGCCTCTGCGTTGGAAAAAGGGATACACAGCTCCATGGGGAAAGCAGTGGAGTTTATTCAAGGCAGAAGAATAAAATGGACTTAACTGTCAGCAAATCCTGAACAAGATCAGAGATGTCCAGAGACCTTCCTGATGTCCTCAGTCATCACACACACCTGTAACTCAATAAACACATTACCTGAATACACAGAATAAATTCTGACCAGCTGTTTCAGTGTTTTATGATCCGTGTTAAGGGCCCCCCTCCAGGCACTTAGTTGCCTTCTGGTGGACTCTTTGTGTAGTTTAAACATTTTGTTTAGTCTTTATATTCCACTTTGTTCTTTAAGTGAACATGATGAAACAACACTCAAGAATCATTTTGCTAAGGAGAGAAGGTGTGTGTTAAATTAGTACCTGAGCAGGTTTTTTCATACATTAAATTTTCATTCCTACAGATCCACCATCAGTAAAGACAATGATTGTGGTCTCTGTTCTGATTTGGTTGTTTGCCCAGCATTGCTCAGAAACACAGTCAGCATTGTTCAGAAACACAGTCATGACAGAATACCGATAACACGGATAGCAGTGCTACCTCCTTGGTTAGCTGGAGTTAACTCACCTGTTGTATCAAAGGGTTTATTTCGCTGGGTTCGGTTGACAAACCAGAAAACCAGAGAATCACCAGACCCAGAAATGTCCCTATGACCAGCAGGATCCGCTTCTTAAAGCCAAACCTGCGCCCCATACTGAAGCTGGTAACAGATTAAGCTAAGCTAGGTTAACTCTTAATGGCTGCTCCTAGCAGAGGGTGACCATCTATGAGATTTTCCCTACCTCTACCTGCTCTCTGTCTGCATCTGACCTGCTGAGACTGACACTGATCCCAGTCACTGGGTTTGTCTTTTGTCACAGATGTGGATCCTGTGATCTCAAACAGGACGTTCTTCAGGATCTTCAGACTCCGCCTTTCAGAAATCTGTTAGGCTCAGTGTTTGCACAGGCTGGAGGTTACAGTTGAGTTAAATAACAGATCATCCACTGGTTATTTAACCAGGATCATGGTGTAACCTGAACTCTCTGCTATTTCACAGTTTTTAAAACTAAACTAAAAAAGCATGGAGAGTCTGTGGGGGCAGAGTCCACTGAAATAAATCCAATGAGAAGTGGATGTTGTGGTTTAGTTTGAACAATATGATGTATGACACGTGTATGCAAACTGCCAGGTGTCAGTTATTTGTCACAGCCAGCCAAGGTCGAGTCAACTAGTATAGCAATAAACACACACACTTATGGATAAACCACACCTGTTGAGGGCACATGTATGTTTTTATTTACATATAGTCAGGGGGGCAAAACTGTAAAAGCAACTTTGGCGGATACCTCGGGGTACAGGCTGATAACCTATCCAGCATTAATATTTGACCCCTTAACATGTATTCTAGCTAGGTTGTCAACTTAGAAAATGTTTTGTTTTTTTGTCCTTTTATTGACTGTTTTTTAAAAGGTGGTAAAACCGTATTTTTTCTAAGAACTTCCTTATTATTCTAAACTTCCACCAGTAATGTTGAGGGGCGCTGGTGAGCCAGCACAGCTGTGATTCGGTATGTGAAAGCAGGCCATCGAAGATGATCACAGCAGGTGTCAACAGTCTGAACAAAAATTCATGACTTTCATATAACAGATTATCTTTGCATATTTATCTACAAACAAAAACATCTACATTAAGATTCAAACATCAAAGTTTGCTAGAAAAAGGAAGGCATTACATTTTTCCAATTAGCTAAAATAGCAAGCAGCTAAGTAGCTAGGCTACTGCATGATTACTAGCCTACTTAAAAGTTTAGTGTTTTAGTTTAGCAAAATACCAGGGGACACCCAGTCACCCATATGGTAGATTGTTATAAAATTATCATACAATGATGAAAAAAGTTTTTGGATACCCTTAAAATTGTACACAATCTCAAATACTATCATGAATTATTTGTGGAAAAATCTTTTCTTGTTTCAAAAAGTGTGGAAGCAAAGACAGAGACAAACTATAGTTTGTTATTGTTATTAACAAAAAACTACAAAATTTAATTCTCAGTTTCAATGTGTCCGTTCTTAACATTGTCTGTATCAAAGTGTAGCACGATGAGCTGTCACATCCTTGCTCCTTTTTGATGACTGTGCCGCCTGGCACTCATTAGCCAATCAGCTTACGAGGGCACTTTTATAGGCAGGCAGATACCTCTGGTCACCCTCTTTCTCGTTGGCCCTGAGGCTCCGCCCCTCCGTGGTTGCCTCACTTCCAGGCTCAACTGTAGCACCGGTGCAGGTAAGTTAGTCATAGCCACTGCTGTTGTTTGCTAATTCATTCATGTGGCACGAGACTTATTGATCATTTGGCACATCGACAGTCCCGTGTGGTCCTTCCGCTGCAGCTCACGGGGATTCCAGTTACTGACGTTCCTGCTTCTGTCCGATCCTTGGGAGATTCTCCTCCTCCTGGTTGCGTCACCCTCGGTCTTCTTTGCATCCATTCAGGTAACGTGGCAGTGGCTGCCTCGGTTTGTTTGCCTTATTTCGCATGCCGTTTATTGATTGCATGGTTTGTTTTTCAGTTCGGCGCTGTTTGCCACAGCAGTTGACGGGGTTTCCCCGCTCTGAAACGCATTTCTGTGACTGGCTGAATCTTTGCAAGAAGCTCCTTTCCTCCTCCTCCTCTCCTCAATGTGATCTGCTGCTATCAGGACCTTTTAGTTGTGTCGCCAAGAAGCACTGCTGCTTTGCCTCACCCGGCTTTGCCTTACTCTGCTCCGCCTGACTTCGTCTTTGTGCTACCGTATCTGTTTGGCTGTAGCTCGCTTTGTCTCGTGCTGTCTTTGCCTTAGCCGAGGTGGCGCGTGCTTAGCCCACCCGACTCTGCATGGTCAGTATCTGACCCTTAATAGCCCTGTACAATTGTCTGTGTGGATGGTAGAGGGGCTCACGTGTAGTTTTAAGGGTATGATAGCTGCCCCCTTTATTTAGATTTTTTTTTATTATTATTATTTTGTAAAGACACTTATTAAGGTGTTTTTGCGTTGGTTCTGTTCCTCCTCGTTTATTCCAATGTGCTTAACTTCTTTTTTTGTGTTATTGGAATTTTGCGTATGTGTGTATATATCTACGCATTTGCTCGGGGTTATTTGGAAAACAGTTATTTTTGAGGGTTTTCTTTTGGAAAATCCATTCTCAGGGTAACTGGTTTTGGATGGGTTCAAGTTTGTTCAAGTTGTTTTTTTTTTTCTTTCTACAACTTAATTTTGTTAGTGTTTCTTTCTTGCCTTACATTTGTGACTGCTTTTGCCAGCCTGAATTTTATTTGGTTTTTTTTTTTTTTTTTCATTAGTCTAGAATTTGTTCCTGGTTTCTTTGAAAATTTATTTGTGGTAGTTCTAATTTTATTTTTGCTTTATTATTCCTTTGGGTTATTTGGGTACCGGTTTGTGTTAACCCCACTAATTCTTTCCCCCTCTCCTTGCAGGACTGGAGTCTGGTGGTGGTGGTCCTGATGGTGGTGTTCCCCTCCTCGTGTGTATTGTGGTCTTCTTGATTTTTTTTCTTCACCGTTTTGCGTGTGTGTTTTACAAGTCACAGGGTGTTTTAATCTGTTTGTTTTTAAAAAAATAAAGGAATATTGTATTTTTCTAATCGAACTACATCTCTGGCTCTATCTGTGGAACTAACCTGTGTGCTTCCTTTAAATTGGGTTAAGAGAATTACTTCCCTGGGTGCAATTCCCAGGGTGGCGTTGTTTGGCTCTGTTGTATCCACGGTTAACATAAAAGGTAAATCTTACCCAGCCCCACTCTAGAGTGGGTGCATGACTGATTCGCCCCTGTCCCTCCCTGCTCACCACAAGAGTCAACAAATGACAGAATATGTTCCAAACCTGAACAAAAAATAAATTAACCATCACATCATGAAATGAATATTTAGTAGCCCTGCATAAGCACACAGTCGAGCTCTAATCCTTGCTGCCATGTTCCCCATCTGCATGTTAAGAGCTCATCTTGTCCCATTTTTCTTGAATCACTGCTTTTAATTCTTCTAAATTCTTTGGTTTACACTGTGAAACAGACTGTAATAAACCACCACAGCAGATCTTCAGTGGGGCTCATGTCCTGGAATTGAGCTGGTCCTCTAAGACCTGGATCCTGTGCTCCTGCAGCCAAGTTCTCCTGGCCCTGGATGTTTGGTGAGGGCCAGTATCTTGTTGAAACATCCAGTTTTCATCTGGACACAACAGAGCATGTGCAGATGGGAGCACGAGGGTTTGGAGAATGATACCATACTTGTCAGACTTCAATGTGCCGTCACAGACAGTGAGATGAAGAAGGGCAGCAGCACTCATGGATCCCCAAACCACCATCCTGCCTCCACCATGCTGACAGTAGCTCCTGTTAATGCTGGAGATAATGCTTGGCCTGGCCTTAAACGTCCACTCACATCAGCAGGAGGAAGATCAAGCTGGAAACTGGACTCATCAGACCACAGGATCTTCTTCCAGTTCCTGCAGGTCCAGTTCTTGTGTGCTTGGGTCCAACAACACCAGGCTAAAACTCTGTCTCTCATTGATCGGGGTCTTCTTGACAGCCTTGTAGGACCTTAAGCCATGATCTAAAGTAGACCATGTACAGTGCGGGTGGCTCACTGGACACCAGTTTGGTTTGACCGCCGCTGCTGCTGTAGCTCCTGTGATGTCATTAAGCAGTTTTACATGCACATGTGGATCAGGATGTGGTCATGTCTTGTTGAAAAAACCCTTGGAGGTTTAGATTTTGATTTGTCTTTCAAGCTGTTGGTTGGTCTCTATTTCTGCAGAGTGTGTCCAGCTGCTGAAGGACTGTATTTGTACTTGAATGTCCTGGCTATTGGGCAGCATTTTTATGGAACCAATAAATTTAAAATGCCAAATGAAATCTTTAATGGTCTGTTGGCACTTCATGTTGTCACTGGATGTGAAACCATGAGCCAGTTCACCGGGACAGGGAAAAGAACAGCGTGGAAAGTGATCCAACAGTGCTTTCATCGACTCCACATCTGAGGATGAAGTAAGTCCAGCGATGCTGTCCTTTGCAGAACAGTTTGTATGCAGACTGTATGACACAGTCAACTTCCAAATCCATCCATGATGGTGGCTGTGCCCTCTTTCAGAAAGTGAAAGCCAGTGTGAACACTTGACCGCCAACAGACGATGCCTTGTCGCTGCACCTCATGAGGGCATATTGCTGTTTATACTCACTGGCCACTTTATTAGGTACACCTTGCTAGTACTGGGTTGGACCCCCTTTTGCCTTCAGAACTGCCTTAATCCTTTGTGGCATAGATTCAACAAGGTACTGGAAACATTCCTCAGAGAGTTTGGTTCATATTGACATGACAGCATCACCCAGTTGCTGCAGATTTGTCAGCTGAACATCCATGAAGTGAATCTCCTGTTCCACCACATCCCAAAGGTGCTCTGTTGGATTGAGATCTGGTGACTGTGGAGGCCTTTTGAGTACAGTGAACTCATTGTCATGTTCAAGAAACCAGTCTGAGATGATTCCAGCTTTATGACATGGAGCGTTATCCTGCTGGAAGTAGCCATCAGAAGATGGGCACACTGTGGTCATAAAGGGATGGACGTGGTCAGCAACAATACTCAGGTAGGCTGTGGCATTTAAACAATGCTCAATTGGTACTAAGGGGCCCAAAGTGTGCCAAGAAAATATCCCCACACCATTACACCACCACCACCAGCCTGAACCGTTGATACAAGGCAGGATGGATCCATGCTTTCATGTTGTTGACACCAAATTCTGACCCGACCATCCGAATGTCGCAGCACAAATCAAGACTCATCAGACCATGCAACGTTTATCCAATCTTCTATTGTCCAGTTTTGGTGAGCCTGTACGAATTGTAGCCTCAGTTTCCTGTTGTTAGCTGACATGAGGGTCACTGGTGTGGTCTTCTGCTGCTGTAGCTCATCTGCCTCAAGGTTCAATGTGTTGAAAATAGGTTATTTCACAATGCTATTTCTTAGTTTCCTAATCGTGTCGAACAGGACAGGATTGATTAACGGCACGTTGAAGTCCCCACAACAATCCCACTCCGGCCTGCAAAGTTCAGCAGTGAGAAGAGAGAGATCTGTGTTTTTCTCTGCTGAAAACTGATTGTTGTTTATTTATTTGTTATTTATTTTTGTTATCTATCTATTAGTGTTGGTAGACACTGGAGCTGAACTGTGGGACAAAAAAAGGACAGTAGAGCAAATAAAGCTAAACGGCAGAGTGACTGAACAAGGGCTAAACAGCTTAATCTGTATGTGATAATGTTCAACCCACATGCAGCAGTTATTCTGCAGTGATCTGTTCAAACTTGAGAGTCTATTAATAAAATGAAGAGTGGGGTTACGTTTGCTCTGCTTGGCGAGGTTGGAGTTGGTAGATGAGCTCTGGTAGCACATAACCAGGATTCACTAACATTGGACATTTCAGAGCACTGGGCTGTGACATTACCTTGTTGCTTTGCATCCTGGGAAAAGTTGTCTTGAACAGAGAAACATAGTGTTAAAATGGAGACTGAATTCCAGTCATAGTTTGCTTTAATGTCAATGTCAAAACTGTAAATTGTGGTTTGCAACTGTATGCAGCACAATGTACAGGCATCCTTGATGTTTTAGTTTTCGTGCCTTCTGCAACCATTAAATGCAATGACAGTAGCTAAGACTGGCTGTAGGCATGCCACTCAAAGTGTCATATCTACTTATCCATGTCTATGATACCGACAGTGGGGAGCAACTGCTTATGGGTAATAAGGTCTTTCCCCCAAAAAATATCATTAGTTTTTCCGGAAAGTCCTCAAATCCTCTGTAAACAATATTTTTGTTACTAAACAAGTTGCCTCACATGTTCCTTTGCCTAAGAACTATGACATAGTTCTATGTTATAGTACTATTTACTACTAGTAGCTACCAACACAAACTTTAAAGAAGGAAAATGACTGAATTGGGTTGAAATTTATTACTATAGTAATATTTCTCTTAAATATAATTTGTTTTCATAATCTGGTACATTAATTAAGTCAAATATCACCAAAGGCCCCATCTAGAATTCCAGATTTCCATAATGACACTTCAGCAGGCAACCCATGAGTGTTAGCTTTCATTAGATACCAAGTTTATGTTTATGGCCCTTGTGGTTGTGGAGATATTCAACATTTATTGTGGACCTGTCATCTTATGCAGGAAACCTGGAAATTCACCTGAAAATGCTTGTAAAAGTCTCCACCCAAAAAAATTCAGCTTGACAACAACCCTAGAAGTTTACTTTTGGGTCCCCTCTAACTAAAAAAATAGGTTGACAACTTGTACCCAGGCATGTCCGCAAAAGTCTTAACGGAAGCACTTTTCAGAATTGGCCCCCTGACTAATATGTATTCCATGTATTTCTCTTCATTTAAATGTAAGCTTGCATTTTGCTGCCGTATCCTGTCAGCTGTTAAACAAACACATGAAGAACAACCTACCCAGTGTGTCACAACTCTAAAAATCAATGGAAGCAGGACTCAGAAGCAGGACACTCACAAAGTCTTTTTGAGATGATAAAAAGACTTTGCTTGAACCAGTAAAAATCATCCAACCAGATCCACAGAAGTCGTCAAAATTATAGTTAAAACACAAAAAATATTGAACACTGTATAAGGTAAACTCAAGAAAAACCAAAGGTATCGTATAGGGGTGCTCCAGGAATATTCAGTCAATGGCCTGTTGTTATGAGCTCTTTGATTTCTGTATTTCTGGAGCAAGAGTTTGGTTCATATAGTAAGTTGAACTTGTTCCCATTTAGGGTTGGACTTCACCAGGGCTGCCCTTTGTCATCAATCCTGATCATTGCTTTTATGGACAGGATTTCTAGGTGCACCCAAGTAACAGAGGGAGTCAGGTTCAGATCTCTGCTTTTTGTAGATGATGTGGGACTACTAGCCTTGAACTCACACTGGGGTGGTTTGCAGCTGAGCGTGAAGAAGTTGGGATGAGGATCAGCACCTCTAAGTCTGAGGCTGTGGTTCTCAGCCAGAAAAGGGTGGACTGCCCAATCTGGGTTGGGAGAGAGTCTTTACCCTAAATGGAGAAGTTTAAGTATCTCGGGGTCTTGTTCACGAGTGAGGGGAAAACGGAGTGAGAGATTGACAGAGGGATCAGAGCAGTTCCCGGGGTACATCCAGGACATGATGGAGAGATTACATCTCTCTGCTGGTCTGGGAACACCTCAGTATCCTCCCAGAGGAGCTGGTGGAAGTGGCCAGGCACAGGGGTCACTGGTCTTTGCTGATGACATTGCTGCCTTAGCAACTCGGACCCAGATAGGCGGTGGAAAATGGGTGGATAAAGAAAAAGCTGGAACCCTGGACACAGAGGCTGCACTCTTACCTGTTCTTACCCGCAGAAAACAAGCAACTTTGGCGTCGTCCTTCCAACCTGACTTTTTCATTGATGGCTCCCTGCTTAAAAAACACTACACTTCATTTGACAACGCTTGACTTTATTTCTTCAAGTTCTTTTTTGACAAAAATGCGATCTGGTCACACTCATGATGTATTAAGTTTGTGGTCCTTCATCACAAAATGCTTTCAGTTCAAATTCTTTCGGGCAAAACAAAAACTGTTCTCTTTTTGCTTCTTCAAAAACAACGGCAACAACAACTGCTCTCCTTCTCTTCTCTGCCTGCGCTCAAGAGACCAGACCGCTAGCCAGGCTTGAAAAAAAAAAACCTGTTTCTCTGTTTTTACTTCCATCCAATGCTGCTGTCGACAACATGGTGGTTCTTAATGTCATCCTTTGTAAACTCTGCCTCATGGTAGTGTAAGTAACTAAATAAAGAAAAAACAATAATGTTTTGGGGGTATGATTGTACTCGTGCTTCAAAGTAGGGTCTGTGGGATTTTCTTAAAAAGTAAGATGTAGTGTTTTACATACATTTTCCAATATAACAATGTTTATTTGTGAAATTCTTGCAATAAAACAAGTAAATTATCAGTGGTGCAGTCTGCTGCAAATGAAAAACCTTAAATCTGCAGCTTTGCCAAATGAGTTAAGACACAGTACCAGAGGTAAATGGTAAATGGACCAGTACTTATATAGCGCTTTTCTAGTCTGTCTGACCACTCAAAGCGCTTTACACTGCTGATCTCATTCACCTATCCACACCACATTCACACACTGAATGGACCTGCTATGATTGTTAAAGGGTTGATCTGATTTATTTTTAGGGTTCTGTTAAAGTAGATGATTTTTAGGCCTCTGTCCTTGTTAGCACTCCCGGTTCACAGCAAGGTCATTGGTTCGAATCCCGGTTCCGGCTAGGTGTGCCTTTCTATGTGGAGTTTGCATGTTCTCCCTGGTCATGTGTTGGTTCTCTCCACCTTCCTCCCACAGTCCAAAAACATGCTCATCGGGTTAACTGGTGATTCTAAATCACCTGTAGGTGGGTCGTTCTATGAAAATGGTGGCATTCCTGTCCCTGCATTATCAAACAGGAAAAACATGAAAAATGTTAGACAATGACATAAAATCTACATGTTCTGTTGTCACCGAGGTGTGTTATTGTTATGAAACCAAATGGAAACCAAATGGAAACCAAATGGAAACCAAATGGAAACCAAATGGAAACCAAATGGAAACCAAATGGAATCATGGTTTAGTGACATGTTTTGAATTTAAACTCATATTTTTCTCAAAACATCAACTTATAATTAAAATGGTTTACAAAAAAATAGCTGTCCCTTGATTTCATGTCGCTGGTGTTACGACTTGTGAAAACCTTTTTTTTTTGAAAAACCGCTTCATCCCTGCAAAAATCTCCTTTGAACAAGATGTCAGTGGAGGCATGTCCAGTTTAAAAAGCACATGGTAACTCAGCAGCTTCTCTCCATTTGTTGACAATATTAAGAATTAACTGGGAATTTCATGTGAAGATTTAAGATGTTTGACTGGTGCTATGGTGTTTACAGGAAGAGGAACAGAAATCTGATGAAAATAACTGATCAAATTGTTTAATTAGCTGCTGTATTTATTAGTAAAGAAGTGTGGTTTTGCCTGAAATGTCAACCATCTTGATTCGGCCATCTTGTCTGTAGATTTGTCACTGGTGTTACTGTTCTGGTTAGTAACACCAGTGATTTCCATAAAACAAATCATTAAATGTGAAATGGTTTGAGGTGAAACACAAATGAAATTGATGAGAATTTGTTTAAAATCTTCTTCTGTCATTTCCTTCACATTGTGTCACTGGTGTTACTCTATGGCGTATTGGTGTTCTGGCATCAGAGTTGTCCATTTTATATGAATGGGTTTTTTTTTTTTTTTTTGTATCCAGCTAACTGTTGCAACATTTATTTGTTACCATATAAAGGATATGATATTTCAAATTTGAAGACTCCATGGCAATTAATTCTAAAACTATGTAAAAAAAAATGAATGACAAGTTTAAAAATGTCCCATTATGATACTGTACATGCACATATTTAATCTAAGTTATGAAAAATGTCTCAATAATGTTATAAACCTTTTCTTTGTTTGATTATATATGTAATTTAAATAGTCTAATTTCATCCCAGGAAGCCTGAGTTCTCTTCTAAAACATCAGTAACACCAGTGACAAAGGCAGAACAGGCATTTTTAATGTGATGTAATAAAAATGTTAAACTAGATCAAGCTTTAATTTATGTTGATTTATATCAGTAAGTGGTTAACTGTTATGACACTATGTTTTATTTGTTAAAGAAAGAATACAAATGAAATATGAAATTGTGGTTCTAAAAGCCACCATTTTCATAGAATGACCCAGGTGGGTGAGTGTAGGCATGAAAGGTCTTCTGTCTCTGGAGCACAGACGGCCTAGCGGTTTAGGTCACGCTCCATATGGTAAAAAAGCCTTTGAGCGGGCAGCCTGGGTTCAAGTCTGACCTGTGGCAATTTTCCCGTACGTCACTCCCCTCTCTCACCCTGTTTATTCTACAGTCCTGTCCTCTTACATCAAAGGCATAAAAACCTGAAAAAAATAACATGGAAAGGTTGTCTGTCTCTGTGTGTCAGCCCTGTGATTGACTGGAGACCAGCCAGTACCCCGCCTCTCACCCTAAGTCAGCTGGGATAGGCTCCAGCCACCCGCGACCCTGACTAGGATAAGTGGTGAGAAGGTGATTGGATGAATGAATGAAATTAAGTCAGGCTTACTGCCAAGGTGTGTGTCTTTGTCCACTTCAGCACTGAGCTGAGGACAGCGACACAAGAACCACGCAGGTAGGCTACTGAGTCGCTGTCCGCAGAGAAGGGCTGAGACTGAGATGAAGAGGAACCCTTTTTTCCTTTTGGCTTTTATTCACTCACCCATCCAGTTTTCTAGAGGCCCACCCGCAATCAAAATCCTGGCGCTGCTGGTGATATGAGCTGTAAAAATCAGGTGTTTATTGGCTCTGTCACCCCTTCATATTAAATTTCTGCCATAAGTTAAATATTTACATCATTCAGGCCCTTCACAAAATGATTCAGCATCTTTACAAAGATTCTATTTACATTGTACAAAACATTGCATACATGATCGTCCACACACCAAACCCTCTGAACCCCCACAAACATCACATCCTCTACATGTTGCCATGTGGTCACCCCCACCCAAAAAAAAAAAAAAACCCAACACAGTGTTGTACACCATCATCAGGCAGAGTCACAGTCAGCTGGTCAGATACTGAACCTTCATCAGTCTGTCATAAGGCAGGAAGTCCTCCTCACTCACACAGACCCACAGTCAGTGAGAGCGGAGCGGTCACAGCTGATCAGCAGGAAGAGCTGGATCCAGTCAGAGAAACAAAGGACGGGGCTGATGTGACAGAGGAGGGTGGGTGTCAGACATGGCACACCGAGACGGCTTCTGAATGCTGTGTGTGTGAGGAATCAGACCCAGCTGGCTGTGTTTTCAGACCCATCACAGAGTCAGAGGAGTCTTTAACAGAAACAATAAGAGTTTCACAGAGTCTGGAGTGTAAACAGTGTGAGGAGCAAAAGAAGAGGAAATGGAGTTCAGTTCATCAGAGCAGGATATCTGGTTTTTATGGAACAGCTGGTTCTGGTCTCAGGTGGTTCTGTTGTCCGACTGGTCAGGATCAGACCCCTTTAACTTCAGGGTTAGGGCTGCTGACAGCATACTGATCAGGACTCTGAGCTCTCCTCTCTGAGAGATCCTGATCTGCACTGAGCCTGAACCTGAAGCAACATGCCCCTGGTCACCAAACCCACTGATGATGTCACCGACTCCTCCACCAATAGAAATGTTTTTTGGTTAGGGAGCTGACAGTTTGATCAGTTTGATTAGAGAGAAACGACTGTTTACTACATTAAAACAAAGAGGTTTGAAACACCCGAGAGAGAGAGCCCCAAACAACCAACCACAGACCAGTATGAATCCAGTTTAGACCAGCAACAGTGTTATGTGTCTGTGTGTGTGTGTGTGTGTGTGAGTCTGTGTGTGTGTGTCGCACACACAGCCTCCATCTTTGAGTCCCAGTTGGTCACACAGCCATGATTTTGTTCATCTCCCACTTCTGACTGGTTTTACTGGGGTCACAGTCTGAGATGGACACTGTGTGGAGCAGGTCGGAGCGGTCCAGACACTTCCCTGGGACAGACACCAACACACACCAGAGATTAATCGCCATCTACTGTTCATGGAGGGTACTGCAGTTTGTTTCTCATTTTAAACGAACACTGAACATTTAGCAGCCTGAGGGTCAGTAGCTCCCTCGTCTTTACTCAGTGCGAGCAGGACCTCACAGATGATGAAGATGATGAAGAATGAGTGTGTTAGATTCTTACCTGTTGGCACATGAGTGAACCGATGTATATCCTGAACACAGAGAGAGAGGGGGGGGGGGCATAAACACATTGCTAATGTTCAGTTCTGTTCTTTCTTTGTGCGTGTGTGTGTGTGTGTGTGTGTGTGTGTTCGCGCAGCATACCTTAAAGTACTTCCACTCGTTGTGTTGGTTCTGGTCACAGTGTGTGATGATGATAGACGAACCACTTGGTCCTTTGGTCATACACTGGTCATACTGCATCAGCTGGTTAGCTTCATTGATACGGAACAACTACACACACACACACACACACACACACACACACACACACACACACACACACACACACACACACACACACACACACACACACACACACACACACACACACACACACACACACACACACACGCACACACAGATGGATGACTTTAAGCTGGGGGTTCAGTCTACAGTCAGTCTGAAGTTTACATTGAAGCTCATGAGTTTGAAATCCTTCATTTTCGTCTTTGTTTTTAAGCTGGGTTGAAAAAACATGACTACTTTTCTCCAGCAGAGGGTGACATGTTTTTCTTTGACTGTCTGGTAACATGACATCAGATCCCCTGAATACATTTTAAAAGCTGACTCACATGTGATGTTCATTTTTTGGGGGGAAATATGGCTCCTGATACAGTCTGTAGACATCATCATCATTCAACTTCACATGAGCTGGTGTTCAATAAGGGAAGTCAAATCACAATTTAAATCGAATCAGCACCCAAAAGATCATAAAAGAATAGAATCAGGAGAAAAGCATATTGCCCCAGCCCTAATAAATCTTTTGTCAATTAACTCTAAACACTGTCTGATAATGTTTGTAGAATAAATCAGTCCCTGATTTTATATCTTATACAACACAAAAAGGCAGAAGAAGTGTCTGTTTTCAGTATAGCTGTTCAAAATACATGGCGTCATATGATGTAACAGAGAGAACTTGTGTTCTCTGACTCAGTTTGTCTAACAGGTGGTAGTGAGTGAGAGTGGGCGTTTCAGGTGCTGTTTATTCTTCCAGTGTATTATGTAATTCGATCATTCAGTAAGTTGGTTATATATTGCCTGACTAATTGCACTGAGTCCAATCTTTCCCCAATGGGAAGAAAAATGGAGTTAGCTTTCATGCCTGGGTTTGTTTTGCACATGGTCGTCTGTGGTGCCCGTTATTTCATGAGGAAGATATGAGCCGTTTCTCAGTATGTGTACTTCAGCATCCTTCAGGACTTATGATACATCATCAATCAAAGTCGAAGTTCTGTTCCAATTCAAAGTCTGCATCAAAACGAGTTCAGTCACAGTACCTGGATGTAGACTTGCCCCGCCCCTTTTACCAAGTCTGCTGTTAGATGTAACTTTAGCAGACTTTACAGTGACAATCTCACAATGCAATTAACGCTGTCCAGTGAGAAACTCAAACACTGGCAGAGGAGAAAACGCACAACTGTAAGAAACGGTTGCTGCAATGTAAAAATGTGAATGAGATGCTTATTTGTGACAGAATTTGGTTTGAAACTCAGAAACTCGTGTATTATGCCTCAACAATCTGCTGGCAATGCAACCAGATGAGACGTGTAGGTATGTAGAAGGAGACGTTAACAAAGTCTGCTGCTGTTCCAATAGTGGTAGAATCGTTCTGCGGACTCCTGTACCTCTGAAGTCCAAAGTCTGGAACAAACTGACCAAGTCTGAACTTCAGAGAATGCAAGCTCAAACTTCTGAGCTTTGAATTGAAAAACAGATTATGTGCCTTGTGATGTGATGGAGTTCAGAATGGGATACCAAAGCCATGTCCGGGTGTGACTGACAGTGGGTGCAGTCCCGGCAATACAGACAACTGCAGTTTCACTGGCAGCAGAAGCAGCAGGTCTCCATCCTACCTAACAAGTTCATGATCATCAGCCTGAAGACCATCATATGTATAGAATACAGATTTTCTTCCTCTTCATCTTTAGTCAAACTTTACGTCTGCACAGGTGGACTAATGCCATATTAGTGTTTGAAATGGATGAAATGTGCTTTATACATGTAGTTTGATTTGATCTTTACTGCTCACACTTTGCATTATGGGAATCTGGTGTTTCCGTTTAAAGGGTGACCTTGTAATGTGGTGACTCTCAGCCTGTCATCGTGGGTAAAGGCAGTTCTAGAAACTGTTTTTTCCCTTTTTTTTTTTTTGAGCCACTGATTTAACACCAGCCCATCCTCCTACAGACTCCAGACTCCCTGACCTCCACAGATGCTCTATTTGATGGACCAGTCCAAACCAGATCAGCAGCTCTCTGTGGGACAGTACCTGGTTGCCTCCCATCCTGTGGCATGGTCCGATCTCCACAGTCCCCCCGTTAGTGTGTCCCATACTGTCGATACAGTAACTGGTCTCAAAGCCTCGGATCTACACAGAGTCGGGACATCACACAGCATGGTGAACACAGTATGGTCACAAACACGCTGTGAGTGTGTGCTCAGGTGTGTGTAAGTGCTCAGGTGCTCTTACCTCCCCCCAATCCACATTTTTAGGAGGGAGAGGATAGTGGAGAGGGATGTCATAAGCGATCTCCTCCATGAACCACTTGAAGCTCTTACAGCGATGCTCCTCTCTGATGACAGAAAAACACAACACGAAGGGAACAGATCCGTTACACACACCAAACGAAGATGGGGACAACCACAGATACACTTGCAGGATATTTTTATCATGACCACTTTATTTATGAACACATCACTCTGATTCCATAGTTTTCAATCCTCAAAGCACCGCCTGCAGCTCATGAAGCAAAGCCTGATGGATGAACAGAAACTGGTTGATAAAATATTAAAACACATCAAACTGGCAGGAACAGAAACTCTTTCCAGCTTCATGGGTTGTTACCTCTCATTGCCCCATCATGAAGAAAACCAAACTCATGAAGTGGAAATCAAAAAACAACAAACATTACACAGTAGAAAAACTTATTAATGGAACACATCAGCAAACCTCATTTGAACCACACCCTAACATTTACTCACACACACACTTACTCATCTACGCAGTGACCCAATCAATTAATTATTCACATAGTTTTTCTGCAAATATTATCACCACCATTATCAAACATATTTTGTAACAATGATAATATTATTACCATCACTATTATATTTTTAATCACTTAGTTGTTGTCGTTTTTTTTTTTGTTTTGCTTGAAAACCAGCTACTTGTCTACCTCTCATCCAAACCGTAAATCCATCTAATCACCCCAAAAAATGTCTACCAATCCATCCATCCATCCATCCATCCATCCATCCATCCACCAATCACAGCAACCAACAATCTATCAAATCCTCTATTCATTAATCAATCCATTAAACCATTTATAAAATCATGCATCCTTCTACCCATCAAACCATCCAGCCATCAAACGTTTTTTTCCATCTTTCCAGTAGTCTAAGTATTTATCCACCAATCCATCAATCATTCATCCAGGGAACCATCGATCCATCGATCCATCGGTCAAACCATAGACACTCCCTACAGTAAGTTAGGGTTAATGTGAGGTCCTCAGTGGATTTCATACATGTTTGTTTCACTTCAGTGATTTTTGGGAGAGGGAGCCGATTGTACTAGGGTGATAGACACACCTCATTTAATGTTTCCCACGTAATGGTCTCACTGTATACAGTGAGCCTTACATATTGGGGCCAATACCAAAAAATGCAAAAGACAACACTTTTCAATGTGGCATCACCAGGGTCCCCTGACCTGAACCCCATAGAGACCAGCTGAAGCAGAGACTGGATGCTTGTACCCCACCCCCACATGACCTTGCAGAACTGTGTGTAGCACTTGTGGAGGAGTGGAATGCATTGCCTCAGAACAACATCATGAGGCTAGTGAGAAGCATGAGACGTCTCTGTCAAGCTGTCATTGAGGCAAATGGTGGAAACACCTGCTACTGATGTTGTCAGTTTTGATTATAACAAAGTAAGTCCCAAATAACCTGAAAACCTTGAATTCCCCTGACTTCATGACTGTTGCCAAAAGCTTATAGTCCGGAAATTACGATACAGAGAATCGTCCGGGCATCTAATACAGCACTACATGGCAAATAGTGTAAAGGCTTCAAATTTTACGTGTCATCATTTGTTTGCAACCTTGAGCTTTGCTAAAACTAGTTAGCCTGAACTGGCAGCCTTGCTTTTGTGTTTTAAGTTTTGACTCTGACCTGCTTCAGGTTAATCATGATGTGCACATACCTCTCACTTCATGTCTGTCATGTACTAACCATGACCTGGATGAATGAGAATCTACATGGATCTTTATGAGTTTGTACATTCATTAAAGTATGAGGTAAAAAAATCAGGGCTACAAATGAGATCACTGAGAGAGCCCACTACTACCTTACTCTCTCACAAGACATTCATATTAATGCCATTTGACATATTCTACATCTCCCAATGGACAAAAAAACATGTAGCAAGCAAAGCACTTGATGCTAACATATATGGTAAATTGCACCGATATGCTAGCGGTTAGCATACATCGATATTACTTTGGTTTCAGAGCAGATTTTCAACTTTCAGCACTAAACACACAAACAAATGAACATTACGCTCACACAAGAGATTCCTGTTCAATACATTCAACATGTTCTACATCTGCTACACCAAACAACAATGAGCCTGCAGGAGCTGTCATCCCATCTTTGAGAGGACAACTGTATGTTTACATGTCATTGCATTAAGTATTAGGCTGCAAGTAAAAACATTAACATCAACAACAAAACAATGGTGAAAATGAACAGTTTTGGATGTTTTGATAACAAGCATTTAATGGTAGCACACAGCACAGCACTTTTTTTTATGGTAACCGGGATGCTTCGGTCTCTGAAATAGCGACTGTTTTTTAATTTGTCTCGCCGTTTTCAAACAACTGGGCTCATAATCGTGATCTACATACTTACTTTCTCGCTAGAAAATATATTCTAACTAAATGAATTCGTAGTTTTCCGGTTGTTTTCTGTTGCTTGTGGTCGGACTATTTTAATTTTCCCGGCACTACTTCCCGGCCGACACGAAATGCATTCTGGGATATTGAGTATGCTCTGAGTGTAAACGCTCGGGTAGCCGCAGTATACTCAGATCAACTTTGAGTATTCAGTATGCAGTATGTACTGATTGAGTAGGTACAGTGGGGGAAATAAGTATTTGATCCCCTGCTGATACTAATACACTTTTTCACTTGATAAAATGCACAACAATTTATAACTTTTATACTGTGTGTTTTTATGTTTTTTCAATTGATATTCTGTCTATACTTATAACCAGTAAACAACCATAAAAATTAGAGTGTGTTAATTTCCCAGGGCAGTGGGCAAACTTACAAATTCAGCAGGGGATCAAATACTTATTTCCCCCACTGTAAGTAGATAGTAGGCAGTACGCCATCTCGAACACACCCAAAGAGTGCTGTCTGTGAGACGAGAACAAGTATGTATAAGAACAACAGTTTTACCTGAAGCGTTTGAGCTCACTGATGTCTCCGTGGGCCAGTGTGAGAGTCTCAGGACGACTGGCATAAAAGAAGTCCTTATATTCATCCCACCACACCTCCACTACACGCACATAGTTCTGTTCAAACACACACATACGCAGGATTTTACATATATTCTAGTTTAATGCTGAGATCAACTTATCTATGCTTCTTCAGCTTTGTTCATGCTGATGGTTTGAGGGCCCCAGCAGCTGATTTTGCTCAGAGGACGGGGACGCCAAATAATCACATTTTGAATGGATGTTAAAAAAATCAGTGAACACTGAACACAAATCAGAAAAGGGTAGAACTACATCTGATGAAGGTTGGAAACAGGAATGTTGGAAACTGGCCTCCTCTAGAAACCTCCAAGTATCCTGAGCACAGACTTTGACCTCAACCATTTTTAATCAGTGGCGGGTCATGCATTTCTCACTTAGGCCTTCAGTTACGCTCCGTCTGAAGTAATCCACCTCTCATTAACTAATTTATTGCTATAGAAACCATCTTATTATAATAAAAGATGCATAAGTGCAGTAAAAAGAACCGTTGCATCACAGATAGATAGTTGTAGCCAGTAGGGCTGCAACTAACGATTATTTTCATAATGGATTAATCTATCGATTAATCGAGTAATCGTTTGGTCCATAAAATGTCCAAAAATGTTGAAAAATTTCAATGTTTCCTGGAGTCCAAGATGACATCATCAAATGTCTTGTTTGCAAACCAAAGATAATCAGGACTGTCATTGAGAAGCAAAGAAACCAGAAAATATTCACATTTATGAAGTTGAAATTGGAGAACTTGGACGTCTTTTTCTTAAATAATTACTTAAACCGATTAATCGATTATCAAAATAGTTGTCGATTAATTAAGTTTGGTAATATGTTGACGTTACTGTATGCCTGTTAGACGGCCTTGGTGTTGTCAACTTAAAAACTGACTGGTTAAAACAACAGTTTTAACCAGTTTGATTGTTTTATGCTACAGGGCCAACAGAACTGATAGTGAAGGCCTCCAGGCAGATCTCTCTGACCCTAGCAACAAATGATGGATAAAATGTTATTGGATAAATGCTTTTATATGAAAAATACGTTTGGAAGCCGCGCAACCCTGGGAAAGCTATGAGAGGAAGCAAACAGACTGAAGAAAAGAAAATAAAATAACAAAAGTCTGTTACTCGGAAATTTTTAGGCCAGCAGAGAAGGCCTTGCAGGCCCTGATGGCCCACCTCTGTGTATAATACAGCTTCAAACGTTGGGGAACATGGCCGTTTGTTTTACTGTTAAACTGAGGTTAAATTCTGACCATTTACTGGGTTTAAAATTTAAGGAATGTGATCGTATCTTTAGTTATTCACCTTCAAACTGGATCTGTTTAAAAAAAGACCAAGAGTGAAGAGGTTTTGGCATGAAATCAGGTGAGTTTCAAATACTAATTATGTCAAGAAGCTCTGACAGCTTTGATTTGATGAAGAAGTTTAACTCAAGGGAACAAACCATAAATTAAAACCCTCTGTAAGTGTTCTTTGTGGTGCAGTCCACACATGATTTGACAAACAGCTGACCAAAGGCACTTTTATAAAGGTTTGACTTATCTCTCTGTTTTCCTGCTGACATTTATCTGTGTGTGAGTAATGACTTGACAAAGGTCTCTGCAGGTGTGTGTTGGTGTGAGCTGCTCTACCTTCAGAGTTGGGGAGGATCCAACATGTGCAGGAGGGGGGTTACCCTGCCACCCATGCAGTCTGTAGATGTGACCGACCCGAGAGCAGGGCACGAAGAGCAGCTGACCACCACACTGCCAGATCTACACACACACACACACACACACACACACACACACACACACACACACATTAAAGTGTGACATGAGAGTAAAGCTCTGAATCATGTATGTACTCCTGCACTGTGTGTACCTTGTAGGATATCTCAAAGTTTTCTCCTCCCCAGATCTGCAGTCCTGGATCATACAGACCCAGCTCAAAGAAGTAGTCTCTCTCTATAGCAAAGAGACCCCCCGCCATGGCTGGAGACCTGCAGCACACACACACACACACACACACACACACACACACACATACACACACAGTTAGCACACAGGTCAGATGAGTAAAGACCACATCAGGCAGATGGTCTGAGGTCAGGCTGGGTAGGTTAGCGAAAGCAGAGCTGAGAATGAGACCAACACACAGACATGATGAATGGATAAGTTACAGGTGCTTAGGAGGAGTGATGGTGCCCCAGTCTAAAGCCAAACACACCAGAAGCTCCCAGTTAACCTATCAACACAGACCTGACCCAGTGTGTTACAGTTTATGACACCGACCGTTTCAATTAGTGACACCAAACAAATCACAGAGTTGGACTGAGAGGAGACAACAAGTGAGAGGTTATCCCACCAACACACACAGATTGGACACCAATAACCAGTTAAACCAACACCAGAGGACAGGACCAGTTAAACCACAGAGTACACTCCAAGCAGCTGGAAGCACAGAGGGCACAGTGACAGGGACAGACGGCCCTTACAGCAGGACCAGAGCTCTGTTTAGTTGGTTAGTACAGTCTGACTCAGTCACAAATGTTCCAAAAATAACTTCTGCCACAGCACTGTCCTGTAACATCATCATAACAAAACCACAACACACGTTCCCCCTTTAGTACTGTTACTTTGAACTCTGACACTGCTCATACACTCTTACGCATTCCACATAGTGCTGTACCATAACCACAGTACCAGTCAAAAGCTTGGACACACCTTCTCATTCAATGCTTTTCTTTGTTTCTTACGGTGGCCCTGAGAGCTCACAACACTGCAACCTCAGAAAACATCTTTATTAATCTGACATCACATGCTCAGCATTTTTCTAATGTGTTGTGTCCAGTGTGTTTTCTAAATGCTGCGTATGTGTTGTCAAATTGATGAAGAAGTTTTCCTATCCTGCGTGTGTTTTGTCATTTTGCATGTGTTCTTTTAAATTGCAGTGCCGTGAGCTCTCAGACATCAAAACTAAGAAAGGACACACATGAAACCGTACAGTTAATAGAAATGTGTTAAACAAACCAGAATTTTTTAAAAATATTTTATACACTTCAAAGAAGCCATGTGTTGCTTTGATGACAGCTTTGCACACTCCTGGAATTCTCTCCACCTGGAATTCTCTCCATCTGTGGGTTCATTTGTGGGATTTCTTACCTTCATAATATGATTGTTGGATACAAATATATGGTCTAATCCATATTATGGCAAGAACCACTCAGCTAAGTCAAGAGAGACAACACCCCGTCATTACTTTAAGACATGAAGCTCAGTCAGTCTGGAAAATTTCAAGAACTCTGAACGTATCTTCAAGTGCAACCACAAAAAGCATCAAATGCTATGATGAAACAGGCTCTCATGAGGACCGCCCCAGGAGAGGAAGACCAGGAGTCAGCTCTACTGCAGAGGATAAGCTTATTGGATTAACCAGAGGTTAACCATAGAGGAGGAGGTGTGGGGACACTATGCCAACATTGTTGGTGACTTATTCAAAATTCAAGGCACACTGAACCAGCATGGCTGCCATAGCATCCTGTAGCGACATGCCATCCCATCTGGTTTGTGCTTTGTGGGACCATCATTTGTTTTTCAACGGGACCAAGACCCCAAACACACTCCCTGGTAATGTAAGGGCTGTTTCACAAAGAAGGAGAGTGATGGAAAGAGGAAGATGGACTGAGTGAAAGAAAAATGGCCAACAAGCGTGGAACACCTCTGGGAACTCCTTCCAGACTGCTGATTGGAGACCTTTCCAGGTGACTACTCCATGAAGCCAACAAAGAATGACAAGAAGGTACAAAGCTGTCATCAACGCTAAATGTGGCTACTTTAAAGACTTTAAAATATAAACCACGTTCTGGATTATTTTTTGTTATTACATGATTCCATATATGTAGTCTCAAAGTTTTGATGTCTTCAGAATTAATATACAATGTTGTAAAAAAACAATGAATGAGACTATGAAAGTTTCCTGGTTCTCACACCATGGTGATGTTATAATGTTACATCAGAAGGACTCAAACTTGATATATTTCTCTTTGTGTTGTCCCGCGTTTGTTTTGTGTACCTATATGGCTCACTGCGATTCTTTCTCTGTCTTTTTTCTCTTTCTCCTAGAGGAACTCTCTTCCAGAGCATGCTCCAGTCCCAGGCACCTCTAGCAAAGTTGTCCTCGTCTCCACCACCCTGGCTGGATATGGTAAACTTCTTGCCATCGATGGAGTCGATCAGAGGCACTGTACACACCGTTCTGACAGAGGTGGGGTGGGGACCATGTATTCATGACACATGGGGGGTGGGGGTGGGGTGGAGGGTGTGGGGGTGATGGACATGCAGGACAAAGACAGGCAGACACAGACAGCAGTGCCAGTGAAAGCCCAGAGACACGGGGTAGATGGAGGGGTGGAGATGGAGACACAAACAGAACAGGGATGAGTGTTAGCATGCTGTCTGCTCTCTGTAGCACAAGTACCGGTAGGGCAGCGTGGAGTGTTTTCTCTGGGCCTTCTCCCTTTGGCCCAGTGGGACTCTCTTCCACAGCAGACTCCAGTCCCATGCTCCTCGAGCCAGCCCGTCCTCGTCTCCACCCTGCTGGGGCTCCATGCTGTACTCATTACCATCTATATAGTCAATGAGAGGCACTGTGCACGCTGTCCTGTACACACAGCCAAAATACCCCGATATGGGGAGACACACACGCACACACAGACATGTAGATACACACACACACACACACACACACACCTGTGTTTCTTTCAGGCTGATTATGACTCATAAAGTGCACACAGTGAACGGGGCTCTACAGGTGTTTACACTGAGCTCAGTCCAGGAGGATTTCTACCATGAGTCTGGTTCTGCTCCAAATTTCTGCCTGTTAAAGGAGGCTTTGTTCTCACCACTGTTATGGCTAAATGCAGTAAAGGTCACTACTCATGGTGGGTTCAGGCTCCTCATCTTGTCTTGATGTTAATAATAAAACATTTGCAGGTCTGACCTGTTCACTTTTTTTTGGAAAGCGTCTTGAGAGATCGTTTGATTTGTCTAGAGCTATATAAATAAAGACTGATTGATTGAGTGTCTCTGTGGGGTTTACGGAGAGCTTTCTGATACCCCTTTCCAATAAGTGATCCTGGTGCAACTTCTGAGCTGATTTATAACTGAGAACCAACTTGAGAACCATCTACGAACCAGCTTGATTATCCCACAGACAAGAGCCATAACAGAGTCACATCATCATGTCACTTAATCTGTCTCTTTACGTCTCATCAGGAAACCTGCGCCTAGTTTAATACATATAGTCATCTAAATAAATATATTTTTCACTCTCTTTTTTTCTTCAGGGTTTATTCTTTTAAAGGCCAACCCAAGTTTAAGAGGGTCCTGAAGCATCCAGTTTTGAAGCGGTTGATCCAACTAGGAGGACCAGAATGCTATCAGACTGTCAAGTCTCCTCATCCAAAGAGACAGGAAAACTTGATGTTTGGTCTCTGTTAAGGTCTAAACCTGTAAACGTTTTTTGGAAAGTGTCCTGGGATAACATTTGTTTTGATTTGGTGCTACATAAATAAAGACTGATTGATTGTAAGGATTGGTGACTGCTCTAGTGCTGTGGATTCAGTCTACTCCCAACTGATCAGGATGAAGTTTTTAAAAAACTTAATAGTCAAAGGAGAAGGGCTCTGCTGCTTTTATTAAATTTACAGATGGAAATAAATGAGGGATCCAGTTGTCCTGTATTCTCTTGAGCTGAGCCGTGTTTTGAGTTGGGTTAACGATGGACTCTCTGCATGTTAAAGGTGGACTTGTTATAGAGGGTATCAGGCAGACTTTGAGGACGATCGGTTTGAGTTGGACTCTTTTACAGTTCGAGGGGGATCCTCTGTTGGTTTTAGGTGGACTCTGTGGTTTTAAGGTGGACTGCTGTACCTGTGGTACAGTGTAGTGTGGATTCTCAGGGACGTTTGAGAATGGAGCTGAATGAATGTGTCTCTAGGGGAACTACACTGTTTCTAACTCCAGCAGATCTACATGAAGAAAGAAGAGGAGGTGAGCTGTGGCACAAAGACAATGCTAAATGCTACAGCGTACTAAATACTACAGTGTGCTAAATGCTACAGCATGCTAAATGCTACAGAATGCTAAATGCTGCAGTGTGCTAAATGCTACAGAATGCTAAATGCTGCAGCGTGCTAAATGCTATAGCATGCTTAATGCTACAGCATGCTAAATGCTACAGCATGCTAAATGCTACAGAATGCTAAATGCTACAGCATGCTAAATGCTACAGAATGCTAAATGCTGCAGCGTGCTAAATGTTCCAGCGTGCTAAATGCTACACAAGCTAAATGATACAGCGTGCTAAATGCTACAATGTGCTAAATGCTACAGCCTGCTAAATATTGCAGCATACTAAATGCTGCAGCGTGCTAAATGCTACAGCATGCTAAATGCTACAGCATGCTAAATGCTGCAGCGTGCTAAATGTTGCAGCATGCTAAATGTTGCAGCATGCTAAATGTTGCAGGGTGCTAAATGCTGCAGGGTGCTAAATGCTGTGCTGCGCTGGTGGATTAAGATGATCTTATCATTTCCTCCCTCATGTGGAGTCTTTGTTTTTAAAATACCAGAATATGCTCTAGACCTGCTGTGTGTAGAGAGGCTTCAGATAACATTTTTGTGAACTGGATCTTTACAAATGAAGATTGATTGACTAATTGCATAAATGTGTGTGTGTGTGTGTGTGTGTTACCTGTCTTTCGATATAGGAGCGATCAGAGGAGCATACCAGTTGGCTCCAACCTCACAGTGAGCATCCAGGTAGATCAGCACCTGGAGAACAAACACATACAAATACCTGATATGTGCGTGTGTGTGTTCCTCCTGTGTGTGATGGTTTCTGGTTTCCACTGGTTCAGGTAGAAAAATCAGATTCAGAAACAAAGAAACCAAATAAAAAATTCTACATCAGCCTCCCAGACTCCTTCCTGTTCCTGTGATTAAAAGCCAGACTATTAATGATTTATAAACAAAGCCACTGACGTGTTTCTGGTGGAACAGTACCCACTCAGTGTGTGTGTGTGTGTTTGTATCAGTGACATCATCAGGTACCTGTCCTTTAGTGGCCTTCTGAGCTCCAATGCTCCTGGCCTGGATCAGTCCTTCCCTCTTCTCGTTCCTGAACAGTTTCACTAGACCGTTCCACTGTTTGATGTAGTCCTCCAGACGCTCCTTCAGGTGGACTGTACACACACACACACAAACAAACATGCCAAGAATGTCATGATGTCATCAAAGTGTGCATTAAGCCTTTTACTGTTGCTCCCATTGTTTTTTTCTTTTCCTACATGATTTCATTCTCTGTGTTCCCCAAACTTGTCAGAATTACTCAGTTTTTTTTCTTCTAGATTTTTCCTCTTTGGACGCACAGTTGGAGAGAGTTGTGGGCTGTTTTTAAAATGATTTTCAGTGGAATCACAGAATTTAGATTGAACTGTTGTTGATTTAATATTTACATCCATGATCAGATGGTCAAACAAACTAACCAACCAGGTGGGATCCTGGTCATGGTCATGCTTGAGGGCACCTGAGATTTGTCCTGGTACATTCAAAGACCTTTCCCCAACACCCCAGTGAATAACACGAGCCTACTACTATGATTTGAACCCCATTAAACAGACATCTGTGTTGTTGTTTTTTTTTGTTTGTTTTGTTTTGTTTTTTTGAAGGACTTTGAATATTTGTAAAGTCGCCCAACACAAGTACACAGGATCCCAGCTAATCAATAAAAAGTTCTTAAAGGCTACAAGCCTTGTTTGACAGGATTAGATCTCCTAGACTTAAATTATCTCCTCATAAAACTTGAATAAGAGAAATAACTGATCAGGAAATAAAGGCTAAGTTTTTGTTAGAAGGTTAATTAGTGAAATTTTGTTATAAATTTGTTATATGCAGAAGTCAGCAACAGCTGTTTTTTATTAAGTGGTGTATTTGACAGGGATTGATAGAGGAATAGTGATATGGTAGGAATGTTCTGTGTGTTAAAACTAATTAATCTGAACATCTGTCTGTCTTAAATTCACTGCACTCATATGATCAAATAATTTTCCGCCATAGAGAGATTTTCTTCTGCGCACTGTGCTCCACTCTGACATGAAACTTAATGTTGATGTTGCTGGTTCAGTGTGATGTTGCTGGGTCAGTGTGATGTTGCTGGGTCAGTGTGATGTTGCTGGATCAGTGTGATGTTGCTGGATCAGTGTGATGTTGCTGGATCAGTGTGATGTTGCTGGTTCAGTGTGATGTTGCTGGATCAGTGTGATGTTGCTGGGTCAGTGTGATGTTGCTGGGTCAGTGTGATGATGCTGGGTCAGTGTGATGATGCTGGGTCAGTGTGATGTTGCTGGGTCAGTGTGATGTTGCTGGGTCAGTGTGATGTTGCTGGGTCAGTGTGATGTTGCTGGGTCAGTGTGATGTTGCTGGGTCAGTGTGATGTTGCTGGGTCAGTGTGATGTTGCTGGGTCAGTGTGATGTTGCTGGGTCAGTGTGATGTTGCTGGGTCAGTGTGATGTTGCTGGGTCAATGTGGTGTTGCTGTAATGCATCTTGGACTCCAGTCATTGTACGTTCTGTGTTTTGTTGCTGAACTCTGACCTTTGTTGCTGAAGTCGTCGATCATGACAATCTCAGCCAGGTATCTCCTGGGGGTTCTCTTGATCACGCTGTGGACAGTCCTCATCAATGTGGACCAGCCTTCATTATGGAACACGATCACCACGCTGGAGGTCAGCAGTCTGTCATCATAGTGCCAGTACTTACACCTGGACAGGTGAGACACATAGTCATACAGGTGAATGGTTCTGTCTCTCTCACACAGAGGATACAGAGGATGTTACAGCTCCACTCTTCTTACTCATCTCCTCCTCAGTGATATGACTGATAGTCAGACCTGAAGAATCTTGTTGGATTAACATGTGGTGAAATTGATGGTTGAATTTCAACATGCAGACTGTTGTTTCCACAGCTGTGTGTCTGGAGGGTTTATACAGTAACCACAATCCAATGAAATACAGCAGTGTTGTAATACAGTGTGTAGGCATGGTATTACCCAATCCCTGAGCCTGTAAGGTACAAACACCATCCATGAACGGCTCTTCTGTTGCACTACATGACAAACTAGAGTGAATCAGCTTGTTTCAGCTGCTCTGCATGGACACAACTTTCTAGATGGTCAAAAGGGCCTGATGTGTGTGATCTTTGTGCTCACTGATTCATCCAATGAGTACAGATCCGTCACAACCCTTGAGAGAAGTGATGCATGCTACAGGTGTGAGCATCAGCCATTATTTGTTTTGGAAGAGTTAATTTCTGCGGCACGTGATTAGGGATGGGTACCAAATTCGGTACTTTTGGAGATACAGATCGAATTCTGTCTGTACTACTGAGTACCGATTCAAGTAAAATCAAACGGTACCATGTTTGATACCTTAATGCATCCTTGTGAAATACTTCAAATCTGAGGACACAGCTGGTGAAGCACAAAATTTTTCTCAAGGTTGAGGAGTGCACAATTTCTGATAAACTGAGACTGAATTTTTCAATAGAATTTTTCCAGAGGGGAAAGAAAAGGAATAGAAGTACAAAGAGCTGGGTTTGATTTGTGCATTACTGAGGAAAAACACAGCATAGATGCAGTTAATTCGTTCTGCTGTAGTTCATTTTAGTTATGGGTTTTCATCTTAAAGACATCTTTGAAACAACTGCGATGTTACAATACAACCAGTTGAATGCTGCTTTGATATATCTGTTAATTTTTTTATTGTGAAATAAATGTTGAATTAAAAAAGAGATTTTATTATTAAACAAATTAATATTAATTACCACATTAACACAAAAGTACCAAAAATGGGTACTTCTGAGTAGCGATACTGATTGCTAGGTACCAGGCATCAGTACTGGATCGGTTCAAATGTGGAAGGAACCCATCCCTACGTCTGATGCACTGTATGAGGTTCTGGACACATCAGCAGACACAAACCTGTCACACTTCTTTTCTGAAAGTTCCTCTGATACATCAATAAATAATAGAATTTTTTGAACGCACTGGTATCTGATGTAAAGAGCTCAAAGTTGTGTTCAAAGTATAAAACAGGAAGTAAAAGTCCTGTCAAGCAGGTATGCGCTGAGATTCTGTTTAATCAGAGCCTGACAAACCAGTTTCCAGGCACACTGTGTGTGTTTGCTCTGAGATATGTTTGACAATCAGGAGAATTTTGATTTGTTCACGTAAATAAAGCCAACCTGCAGTGACAGGTTTCATGATTTTCACTGAGATGTGATCCTAATGTCAGGACCAATCAGCCACTGTCTTATGATGATTTATTTTTCATAAACTGGTTTCCCCCTTCTCTGAAACTTTAGGCTCAGTTGATGATAAACATTTTCCATGCCCTGCATTTCTAGCCCTTCAGAACCCCCTGCTCAGTCAGCACCCGTTCATGTGTTTGTGGTGAGTCTCAGTTTCACAGTAAACAGTGAGGCTTCCAAAGAGGCTTCACTCTGATCTTATAGAGATAACAATATGATCTGGGATTGTTAGGATTAGTACAGCTCAGAGCAGGACTCAGAATTACGAGACTAAAATAATTCACTTGGCAATCTTGAAATCCCCATCATTTCTGAGTCAAGCAAGAGGATCAGAATCAGCATGTTTGTTTGTTGGATGGAAGTGGGCTCCTTCATTTTTGATGCTGCTGATTGTCTTCAGTGACACAGCATCCAGCAGATTAGTTTATCTGTTTATAGAAAGAACTAAATCTTCCTCAGATTACCAGCGATGGGAGCTGGGATATCATTACACTTGGCAGTGTTCCTCCTGTTTTTGCTCTCCATACAGAGAGACCAAATAAGGACACAATAACATTATTTAAGTATGATGAGTGATGGTGCTGGAGGGTCTGACTACAGTTAAGAGTTAAGGTGGGTCTATATAAATGTGCAGTGTGAACAGTCTGACTCACTCTTCATGGCGAATGTCATTGATGCTTCTGTCCAGAGAGATCATGTCACTGGCCACCATGTTGAAGCCAAACTCTTTGATGGAGGCCTGCATCGCCTCTTTGTACTCTGGACCCAGGACAAAAGGTTTTCCCTCCTCTCCAGGACCACCAGGGACCCCTGGAGGCTCCGGTTCTTTCAGCTCAAAGTTTCCCAGGATGCCTTTTTTTAGCACAGGGCTGGTGTAGGTGTGAGTGTGGGGTTTGAATGTCACATACTGCTGCTGGATCACCTCCTTCTGGTTGAGCTGCTGTTCTGGTTTTTGAGGACCACTGGGCTCTAATGGAGAGAAAACCAGGAACCAAACCATGACACACAGAGAACTGGTCTGAATCAAGTGTTTAAAGTGTTGATAGTCAGTGTCTGTTCACAGGATGTTAAGGATGAAGCCTCACCATGTTTGACTCTGATGGCGTGCAGGTCGACTTCCACTCCCTCCACACGAGGCCAGGGCACGACAGGCTTAAAGTGGTCTGCTCTGGGCAGGGCAGCATCCTCCTGTGAGACATAATAGAGGGTTAAACACCATCTTCTGCCTAATCTTTGAAGCTGGTGCACAATGCGGAGCTTTAAAAATGAATGCTCTGATAAACTGATGATTTATGACATTTAGAACTTTTCATACATGATCTATGTCTGTATAACGCAAGTCTGCATGAGCAGCTGTTGTTGTCTCAGCAGATGGATTTCTAACACAAGTTTGTCGTTGCCACTGTTACTTGTTAAATGCTGCAAAGTATTCTACTCATGGTGAGTTAAGATGAGATCAGACTCCTAACCTTGTCTTGATATTGGGACTTTATTGTAAAAAATACATAAAAATGTATAAAGTATGTGAAGGAAACAACTGTCTGATAGTAAATTAAGGGAGGATAAAAGTGTGTACTTTTAGCAAAGCAGGTATCCGCCACCTCCTGTACTCGTGTCACCTGTCATCCTTAGATAGTTCCTCTTGGACGATGTTCAACGGCCGCATGGTGACAGAGTGACGTGTGCGGATGTACAAATGGTATAATTAACCATTAAGGCGTGGACGCGTTTGAATGTGTGTGTGTGTGTGTGTGTGTGTGTGTGTGTGTGTGTGTGTGTGTGTGTGTGTGTGTGTGTTGGCACAACACAAACACGGCAAATCAGTTGTTTATCATCGAGGGCTAGCCAGAGGATCTCCATGACAACCAGTGTTAAGCTAACAGCTATCTTGAATGATAGCGAGCTTCCACAAAGTATCACTCTCTCTCTCACACACACACACACACACACACAACCACACAACCACACAAACACACACACACACCTGGCACTCGTAATAAATACGACCTGAGTGTAAAGAGCACCGTGACGTGTTGTTTCAGGGTTTGGTGACAGCACTGATAAAAGCCCACCATGTAGGTGAGCTGGTAGCTGTGGTTAACTCACCGGTTTTTCGAAAGGGTTGTCCTCGCTTGGTTTGGGGGACAGGGAGGACCAGAGGACCACCAGACCCAAAAACGTCCCCACGACCAGCAGAGTCCGCAGAATAAAGCCCACCTTAAGCCTCATACCTGAGCTAACTAGAGGAGCTAAGCTAGGATAGCTGCTAGCTTCAGACAGAGGCTGACCGACTGAAAGCTAGCTAACAATTTTAAGTTCTGAAGCAGAAACCGATCCGGACTTCACGTTAATGTGATGTTTGAGGTCGAACAGCGGGATTCACGGGTGTTACTCTCTCTGCCAGTCTCCTTACAGACAGGATCGACCGGCTCACACTGATACTGGTCCCGGTCCTGGTCCCGGTCCCGGTCCTGTTCCTGGTCCTGGTCTTGATGCTGGTTCCTGTCCAGCGGTGTTTTACACACGTGTAAATTCAGACTATTGTGTCCGCTGCGGTGTCAGCTACTCATATACGTTTCCTTCCGTCCCGGTCTAGTTGAGTCCTCGGTTCAGGTCATGTTACGGATGCGGATCCAGCAGGTTTTTCCGGGTGTGTTCTCTCAGAGGGGAGGTCTGTCAAGTTCCACTTACTCCACCTGTTCGTAATTACGAGGGCTTCGCTTGCACAGGTGTGCACCGACGATAACTGGGGTTGCACGGCAGAGGGAGTGACTGCAGAACAGCGTTTGATCGAACACCGGGCAGGATGATAAGCAGGGGCGTATCCAGAGGGGCTGTATGCCGCCCTTGAAATCTCATTGGTCACCCTAGGGGCCAGCAAGAAACTGTGAACTACGATTTGTTTTTGCCTTGGATTTGTGTAAGACATAGACTGTATAGTTTATGGACAGTATCATAACTCATTTGTTTCTGGTAGGATTTCTGAAGCTAGTCGTCAGCAGAGGCCGCTCTGGATGAGGTGGGTTTTTAGCCCCTTTACTGACAGCTCCAGGCTGTCTGCCTGTCAATCAGGGGGGCTGTGCCTCTGATTGTGCAAAACCATGAAACCATTTAAATATCTTGCTGCTGAGTTATGAAAATAAATTATCCCCTGTACAGTGCTAGCCCAACAAGCTATGCAGAATTTAGTCATTTTTTGTACCAGGCTGTAAACGTGTTTATTTCTATTTCTGATTTATTTATTCATTTATTTAGCCTAGTTTGTAAGTGGTTCTCCCGACAGGGGCGTCACCAGGAATTCTGGGCTCCCCCATAACCCCAACTGTATTACCCAATGATCCATTATAAGATAAATTACTATAATTTGCTTTTACAGCTATGAAAAGAAATGACTCAAATCTAAGCTATATATATTTTGCTGTCGTGTTTGGTTTATTATTATTTTTTTGTTGTTGTTGAAGAGAGCTGGGAAAGAATCAGGTGAGGATCATACAGGCAGCAAAGCAAGCCCAAATAAGCAACTGCAATTTAGAAAACAAGCCCAAAAACCTGCAACCAGCAACTCATGAGATTTACAAGCAACTTTACAGAAAAACACGCACAAAGTTGTTTCTAATAAGCAGACTTGGCAAAAATGCTTACAGATCAGGAACGGAATGGACTAAACCATTCTGCAATTGGGGGGGGGGGGGGGGGGGGGGCTATGAGAGGGACTCCCCATTTTTACAGAAAGGAATTATGAATATTTGTTCATTTCAGCCACTCCTTAGTCAAAGGCTCATGGCAGCCCGCCTGGAGTTTGACAAAAAGCCCCTGAAGGACTCTGAGACCAGGAGAAAGAAAACTCTCTGCTCTGATGAGACAAAGATTGAACTCTTTGGTGTGAATGCCAGGCGTCATATTTGGAGGAAACCAGGCACCATCATCACCTGGACAACATCATCCCTACAGTGAAGCATGGTGGTGGCAGCATCATGCTGTGGGGATGTTTTTCAGCAGCAGGAACTGGGAGACCAATCAGGATTGAGGGAAAGATGAATGAAGCAATGAACAGAGACATCCTGGATGAAAACCTGCTCCAGAGCGCTTTAGACCTCAGACTGGGGCCACGGTTCATCTTCCAGCAGGACAACGACCTGAAGCACACAGCCAAGATATCAAAGGAGGGACTTCAGGACGACTCTCTGAAGGTCCTTGAGGGGCCCAGCCAGAACCCAGACCTGAATCTGATCCAACATCTCTGGTGAGATCTGAAAATGTCTGAGCACCGACGTTTCCCATCCAACCTGATGGAGCTTGAGAGGAGCTGCAAAGAGGAACAGACCAAACTGTCCAAAGAGAGGTGAGCCAAGGTTGAGACATCATATTCAAAAAGACCTGAGGCTGAAACTGCTGCCAAAGGTGCTTCAACAAAGGACTGAGGAAAGACTGTGAAGACTTATGGACATGTAATGTTTTAGTTTTTGATTTTTGATAAATTTGCATAAAATAAAAAAAAAACTTATAGTCATTATGCTCCTCTCTGCTGACTGAGTGATCACACCTCTACTTAAGTTATTAATTTTTTATTGATATTTACACAAACAGGCAGACAAAATAAAAACAGTGTAAAATAAAAACTGTTCACAATATGTCACAGAGAGTGAGGTCAGACGATCACAGGTAACAGGAAGTGATGCTGATAAAATAAGAGAACCCCTGAGGGTGATGTCATGATGATGCAAGATATGTTCACATGTGTTTGATTTAGCATGTTAAAGATCATGCTGTAGGTGTGTTCCTCCTCCTATCTGTGATCCAGGTAATCAGTCAGCAAGGATGGAAGAGGGAGCATCGGGAGGAGTTTCAGCCTCGATCGACCAATCAGAGTCCTGATCTGCAGACGACACAACTGGCAGAGAGACCTCGGGGACACTGGAGAGAGAGGATAGACAGAGAAAGAGGGGGTGGGTTGGTGGAGAAGGGGGGGGGTGAGGTCAAACAGATAGAACAGATAGAACAGAGAGAGAGAGAGAGAGAGAGAGAGATTCAGTCATTGAGCTCTGTACCTCTCTGTGTTCTACCCTCTGACTTCTCAGCTGTTACCTTCAAAGCTCTGCAGCAGTTTTTGTGTCTGAGCACCAGGGGGCGCCAGCTCTACAGCACGGTGGTTGTTTTCGTCTCTGATGTTGACATCAGCGCCAAACTCCAGCAGCACAGACACCAGATCAGCACTCCCCCCTCTGACCGCTGCATGAAGAGGACTGTCTGCTCCACGACCCACGTTCACTCTGGCTCCTGGGGACAAACAGAAACCAGCAACCTATTTGGTACCAGCACAACAGGTATTAGTTAAGGCTAATGTGATCAAGCTCACACAGACAGCTGGGACACAGTTAGCACTGCTGTGGTGAGATAAACCTGCTGCAGACAAAACAAAAGTGTGATACAGGTAAGGACTGTGAAGTACAGGTGAACAAAATACAGGAAGTGATGCAGACCACGAGCCCTGTGATTGGTCCACTGGGCAGATTTGCGCTTCCTTTGTTTATAACATGTCTGGATTGCTGAACATTGGCGGTTTATTGGCTGCACATTTCATCTCCTCCAGTGTCTCCTCTGTCTCCTTGTACTAGTTACTGTACGATAAATGGTAACGTATCAACTTCAGTGTTTTGTAGCAGAGCGATGCAGACGCATTGAGTCAAAAATATGTAGGGATCATGACTTCATCAGCCACTGAGAGACAGAGTCAAGGCAGAAAATGAACCAGGCTTAAGACAGGTGTGATATAAGTAAGACAGGTGTGGTGCAGGTGGCACAGGTCTTACCTCTGTGTAGCAGGATCTTTGAGCACTCTGTATGTTGGTGTAAACAGGTGATATAGAGAGGTGAGCCCAGGTGAGACACTTCGTCTGGATCAGCTCCGTGGGACAGCAGGATCTCCACACACTGACTGTTACCTGCACACACAGGTAACCTTCACACTTATTCCCTGATCAACAGGAAGTCACCTAAACCTACTCAAACACCAGAACCTGACTGAGCACAATAAATCAAACACACACTGACACACCTGCACCTGCACCAGATCATTACTGCATGCACATTACTTCTGTGTGTGTGTGTCTTACCTCTCTTGCAAGCTTCGTGCAGGGCTGAGGGGAAGTGTGTGTGTGTGGTGTGTGTATGTGCTCCATTCTGCAGCAGCAGCTCCAAACAGCCCACGCTTCCCGAGGCGCAGCAGTTAAACAGAGGAGTCACTCCGTCTATGGTGGCCGCGTTCACCTGGATGAACACACAGAAGACGCAGAATAAGAATCATCATCAGCAGCAGCAGCAGGAGGAGGAGGAAGAGAAGAAGAAGAAATGTTTGCTCACGTTAGCTCCGGCACTGAGCAGCGCTCTCACACAGGCCACGTGTCCTGACAGACAGGCTTCGTGCAGCGGGGAGATGTGGTCTATGGTGACGATGTTGGCGTAATATCCCTGAACATAGAGACAAACAGAATCAGGAGGACTTATGACACACTCTTTCTCTTATGGTTAGTAATGAGACATCAAATGGCTCATACTGCACCTCATTTGCATTGCATGTACAGTCCACAGGTGTATTTGTGTGTGTTACCTGGGCAAGCAGTGTGCGCAGGGCAAGGAGTCGACCCTGAGACGCTGCCTCATGGAGAGGAGAGCGATCTGCCCAGGAGCCTAGAGCAGAGACAGACGGGTGTGTTACTGTTACTGTGGGCAGCATGCAATGAAGATTGATCTCTCTGTCTTAATCTGAACACACACATCAGCATTCAGGTAAGTGAACCTGGATGCTGATATCATCTCTGTCTGTCCAGGATCAGGTGATCCAGAGATCAGCTCTACAGGATCAAACTGATCCACACTCAGACTTTCACAGACGACCTGAGCTCAACATGTGACCACATGCTACAGACGGGGGGGCGCCCCAATCCACACAGACTAAAACGCAGACAGCTGATGAAATCTAACACCTGTCTGTGACATGTGGATCGTACCCATATCTCCGTCCCCCCAAGGACCGTCCAGCCACTGATACACATAAGACATCTTCAGAGTGACAGGAACACACACTGTGCAGCCAGTACCTAAAAATAACAGCAACCAGTTATTAACCAGATAACTAAACATGACTTAGACAAGTTAACGACAAAACACACTGACTAACCTGTCTGACCAGCCACTTCCCCTGATTGTTTAACCAGCTAACTAACCCACCTGAGACTCTTCAACCGTAGCCCAGTCCTAAATTCTACACTTACACACGTTTAGGTGTGTCCCCACTAAGTCAGTGAGGGCTTTGGGCTGTCCCACTGGAAGGCGGGGGGGGGGGGGGTCTTGTGCTGACTTTTTGAGGTCTTTATGCACCCTCAGGCATATCTGCAGACTTAGCATGAGGGTATTACCCATAGTTCATAGCAATGTGACATGAAACATGGGAAGCCCGCATACACAACAGGGTAAACAAATGTATAACAAAGAAATTCAAAAAGAGGCCGTAAACAAGCAGCATGGGATTACACATATAAAACAGGCTTAATCCACCTGATTCTACAGGTTATATCTTTATATGCTTATACAACTGAGGGGACAAAATAAATCATGGAATCAAGTTATAAATCTAAAAAAAAAAGAAAAAAACTTTGTGATTTCAGAATTTGGTTCTTCAGTCCATAGCTTCATCTTGGGGTCTTCAGTAGTCCATTGGTCCATTGCTCTGTCAGACCTCTTCCTGTCAGAGTTTCCAGTCCCAGTTTCTGAGTGTCTTTGGATGCTGAAGGAAACTCTCCTCCCTGAGCTCACCTTGACTTTCTTTGACTTCATTTCTCTGGAGTAAAGACCTGTTTCTGTAAATCTTCTGATGCTCTGTCTCTCTTTCATCATGAATCGTCTTTTCCTGATCATTTTTAGAGCGTTACACGACTTTCTGCAGGACAGTACTGTTCAATAAGGCTCACCATGAGGGTCTGACTCCACGGTGTGTTCAGATCTACTTCTACACACAGAGATGGTTGGAATGAACCCTGAATATGTTAGCACTAACTTTCAAGGCCTGTTCAAGATTTATTGCTGCAGAGTAGCTTGAAGTTGTTAAAGGGCTTTTTTTTCCCATTATTCTGACGTGTTCATTGTTTTTCAGTTTTGAGTAACCTTAACTTTTTTCCTCAGGCACTTCACCCCCTACTTTGATAACATTTCAAGATATTCATTAGACATGAACTGCATGAATTTCAATTAAAAAAAGAATTAAAAAAAAAAAAAAAAAAAACAGAACACAACAGAAAAAATGGGATGTTATAAAACTTTTGACCAGTAGTGTACATGCAGTGTAATTAATACATTAAGATTTATTTCATATTCCTTAGCCTTTTTGTCAATTTTGTGGTTAAGCTGTTTTGACTAATAAGAGTACAGAATAGAATAGAATAGAATAGAATAGAATAGAATGGAAATTCAGGAGTCACAGCAGCAAGGTAAAGTGCAAAAATTCCAAGAATACATAAAAAGTACAATATAATAAATGTCAACTAGAAAATAGAAAAAAAAGTGTCCATCAGAGACGACAGCTTGGTCATATTTCTTGTGTCAGCCACCACCTCCACAGGGTTCACAGGGTTCACAGGGTCCAGGACTGATTTGGCCTTCTTCACCAGTCTGTTCAGTCTCTCTCTCCTGTATCCTGTCTGCCTACAGCGGGTAAAATCCTTCAATGTGGTGTTCATGTCCGGTGTTAGCTCCATTAGCCATGTCTCTGTAAATAGCATGATGCTGGTCTGCCGGTATTCCTTCTGGTGCTGCGTTAGCACGGCTAGCTCGTCCATCTCATTGTAGATAGATCTTACATTCTTCCAAACCATGGATGGGAGGACGGGTTGATGTCGTCTCTTCTTAGCACACACGTCCTCTCCTTCTTCTCAGCTCGCAGGCAACTTTGGACTGGTTAGCATTGATATGCTACGGGCTGCTAACAGCTGAAGTCTCATGTGTTAACAATGTAACCATGGTTACATGTAGGATCCCCATAGACTGGATAGTTAATAGACAGTCTCCACAACGCCACCCGTCTGTTTCTGAAACAGATTTTTGAAGCAAAACGGCTGCGTGGCCATATTGGAAATGAGGTGGGCTGTGAGTCTCCACAGTAACAGCCATAGGGCGCCTGGCAGTCACGTGAAATGAGCTGTGCCTCTGATTGGTCAAACTGGTGATCTTAATATTGTCCAAACTGCCCTGTTAGAAAAAAATTCACCCCCCTTACAGTGCGTGCCGTTAGTGAAATTAACGATTCAGACTGGAGACATTATTTGTACCAGGCTGTAAATGTGCTTATTTTGGCCGTGAGAACAGCTTTTTTTGGCTTGGTGTGTTTGTGACTTCCGGTACTTCCGGAGCTAGCCTCAAGTGGACACTCGAGGAACAGCAGACTTTAGCACTTCAGCATCGTCTCATATTTTCAGACCGGAGGTTGCTGCTTGAGGATCCCCCGACAAATAGGAACAAAAAAGGTAAAAACACCACTGCAAACACAATCAATTTGGTGTCAGTTGCCAACAAATGAGCCGTAAAAAGTAATAAAAAATAATGAGAAGCCTGAAATATGAAGATAACAAAAAAGATAAGAAAGAAAATGAGAAAAAAGAACAACGAAAACAGAACTGCTGCAACAAGCTGCCACCCTTTCAGGTGCTGAGCAACTTTTTTTTTCATATAGGTAAATTTATTCCAAACCTACTACCAACTACATGTGAATGTAGTGTAAAGTAGGCACAGCACACTACCTACTGTTTTAACTTCCAACATTTACATGTAGGAGGAAGAGGTGGCTTGAAAAACAGCCAAAGTGGTACAAGACAGTGGCCACCTTGGGAAGATCATACCCATCATCAACAACAACAACAACAACAACAACAAGCAGGGCATTAACAACAACATAGAAATTCTAAATGTTCATTTTCATATGAACACACACTCTTTGTTTACCCCCCCCCCCATCATTAAAGCACAGTGAGGTAATGTGGTCTCTGATTGATGATGCTGATAAAGTCACATGACCCTGGTCATGATGATTAATTCAAACTTGATGATTCTTCCTGGATGTGATATTTCTTACTGATGAAATAAAAACAGTGAACCTCAGCCAACATGACCTGCTCCTGTGGTGATTTTTAAATGAAACCATGAAGGTATTATTCTCACTGATGAGCAGTGTGGAGCTGTTTGTTGTTACTAAGGCTCTGTGTAGTTACTCACTGAAAACAGACAGACTGAAGGGTACAGCTGAGAGTTTCTGCCTGAGCCTATGTGGGAACCCCCAGTCTGGATTTCGATGAGCACACGGTGAGTGAAGTGTGTTTATGATAATCTGTCAGCCACAGCGCGCGCTCACACACAGACATACAGAGTTCACGTTCTCACACATTTTCTCTACGACTGGCTGCATGCACAGCTGCTGGACTGAACTAACACGGCTGTCACTTTACCAGTCCTCCCTAAACTAAACCACAGCACCCAAACCCTGACCCCATGTCTGTTACCCTGCGCGTGAACAGAACCGACCTTGGCTGGTCAGGATACCCCAGCAAGCCTTCTTCCTCTCCGGGATGAATTCTGCACGAGCTCCGGGCTCTGCGCCTCTTTTTCGGGACACCTCCGGAGCTCCAGGCGGGATATCAGGCATGTTCAACAGACTTCAGCTCTCAAAAGTCCACTTCTCTGAACCACGACACGGAGAATCTGTGACGGACTTCAAGTCTCCTCCGGATCCTCTGAAACTCTGACTGACTGCGGCTGAAAGCTGCTCTCTGATTGGCTCAACTCTTTGTTGTTGTCCCGTTCGGAACATGTGACCACTTCACATGCGCGAACACGTGTGGACGACGGAAGCTATTTTTATCCTTACCCCCCCCCCCCCCCCACACACACACACACACACACACATACACAATCTGTCAGATAGGATATCTTATATGCATACATAACATATACCTATGTAGGCCAATATATGTGTGTGTGTGTGTGTGTGTGTGTGTGTGTGTGTGTGTGTGTGTGTGTGTGTGTGTGTGTGTGTGTGTGTGTGTGCGTTTGTTTTGACATGTCACTCAATCTGTCTGTTATTCTCTGTCTATCTGTCTCTCTGTGGAAAGACCTCTGTCTTTCTTGGTCTCTCTGTCTATCTAGTCAACCCACCCACCCACTCACTCACCCATCCCTTCACTCACTCGCTCACTGAGGGTCTCTCAGTGGGTGCAGCTGTTGGTTGTAAATAAAGGTAGAAGTGGGTCACAGAGTGTCAGACTCTCTCCGTCCGGTTAAAGTTAAACCTGATGGTAAAAATAGCTGATGTAAGTAATGCCAATGAGGGTATCAATGAATGAGTTAATGTATGATAAGATAATTGAGTGAATGTGTCCGTGGATAAATAGAAGTGTGAATGAATGCATGAGTGAGCTCCGAAGAATGAATGAGTGAATATGTAAATGAATAAAAGAATGACAGTATAGGTGAATGAAATAGGAAATAAATGTAAGAATCAGTAGTAAAGAAGGTATGAATGAAAAAATGACAGAGTAATGAAAAAGTTGTTAACATAAACTGAACATGGATAAATAAAATTATATTAAACAAATGTATGAATAAATACATGTGTGTAGAAATGGGTGAATGAATGAATATATGAATAAATGAGTAGATACATTTATGATTGAATAATTGTATGTATGAGTGAGTGAATCAATTAATTAATAACTGACTGACTGACTGAAAAAATGCTTAAACATAAAATGTTAATCAATTTATGACTGAAAAAAGTATGTAGAATAAAATGAGTTTGTGCATAAATGCGTAAATGAATGATTGTATAAATTAACTAATGAGTGAATATATGAATGTACAAATGAACGACTAAATAATAACAATAATAAATATATAATAATAAATACATCACCAGATAGATCTTAATAAATAATAAATCTATATGAATGAATACGTGAATAAATCAGTAAATGAATAATTGAATCAATAAACATTCAATAAGGGAACAAATTGACTTCTTGATTAAGAAATGAAAGAATTAAGTGACTAAACAACTGATTGAATAACTGAAAGAAAATATGAGTATATGAATGAATAAGTGAATAATAACTATAAATAAAATTAGTAAAGAAATAATTTAGAATAAATTAAAGAATAAATATATAATGAATGAATGAATGAATGAATGAATGAATGAATGAATGAATATATATATATTCAGGTTTACTGTCACATATATTAGAGTGAAATCCAAACAGATGACGTCGCATTAACATGTCAGCCTCAGTCTCTGAAGTTGAAGCCCTCGATCAGCTGCTGGGTGACTTAAATGATCTCATGCTTACAGCTGAGACAGAGACAACACAGAGACAGACAGAAACAAGGACATAAACATTAAAAAAACACACACCCGGAACAGAGAAGGAGCAGGAATCTGAAACCGTGGCCCTATTTTTGGATCTAAATGACAAACTGGTCAAAAGTTATACTTTACATCTCTTATCGGTCCTGGAGAATAAAGCAGACTCAGACTCTCTGTGATCTCAGCACAGAGGGCACACTGGTCACATGACATAAAATCTGCTGACGTCGGCAGGAAAAGTAACATCAGAGTAAGAAGGTGTCAACCTGTGTTCACACCACTAGGGGGTACTGTCGTCTCATCCACCTACTGACTGGCCTGTCAAGAATAAACCATAGACTGTATAATTAATGGACGTAGTCTCCGCGACGTCACCCATCTGTTCCTGAAACGGACTTTTGAAGCCAAACGGTCGGCGCGGCCATATTGGAAATGAGGCGTGCCGTGAGTCTCCACAGTAACAACCATAGGACTCTCCACAGTCACGTGATCTGAGCTGTGCCTCTGATTGGACGAACTGGCGAGCTTGATATTGTGGACACTGCCGAATTAGAAAAAAATTCACCCCCCCTACAGTGCGTTCCGTTAGTGAAATTAGCGATTCAGAGGGGAGACATTCTTTGTACCAGGCTGTAAATGTGCTTATTTTGGCCGTGAAAACGGCTTTTTTTGGCTTGGTGTGTACGTGACTTCCGGTACTTCCGGAGCCAGCCTCAAGCGGACACTCGAGGAACAGCAGACTTTAGCACTTCCGCATTGCCTCATATTTTCAGACCGGAGGTTGCCGCTTGGAATAAACCAAGCTTTCTTTATCGGACTGATGCAGCCGTAGCAAGTAAAGCCAACTCGTGGTGTGCGATACTGCAGAATGTGGTACTGATCCGACACTGAGTAAATATTGAACCAATACTGAGGATACCGGTACCGATACTTTTTACATGGACAGACAGCTTATCCATCAACCATAATCAGATTTTGAGTTTGACTTAGATTTGTCTTAGTGTAGTTAAATACTTTTAGTTCCAGTCAAAAAAAACAACCAAGAAATATTCAGATGTATTCACCTAGCTTCACAAATTATATGACTGTCTCAATAAGCTGTATATGATCTGTTTTCTGAAATTACAGCTATGATGACCACAGACCTAAATCACACACATTAAGTAATGATGAAATAATTTAATTCTTTGTTTCTCTTTTATAAATCAATTACCTGAATATGGTCGGCCGTAATGAAAGGACCCTGCTATTGACTTCTGTGCCAATGGTCTGGTTGCGGTTTGAGGGTTCGCCTTCTCCCTCAGAAATCACACTTGCAGTATTTTGGTAAAAAAAACAAAAACAAACAAACAAAACAAAAAAACATGCTCCTCTCTGCCATATTTCAGCAACCGTGCACAGCTGAGTGATGAATAACAACATTAATAGTAGAGCAGGGAAGGAGCAAGAGGGGTGGAGAGTGAATGAGTGAAGTGAGTGAGAAGAGTGTATGTAGAGAAGAAAAAGTGAGCCTTTTTCTTTTTTCCAGTGACGGAGGTTTATTAAAAAAGGTTGTAAATACAAACAATGTGTCATTGACATCTTATATGGAAATATGACACTAAGGTACAGGTGCATATTCTCTACAATCAAATTAAATTGCAAAAGGGGAAAATAAAATAAGAAAAGATCAAATAATTAAAAGTAAACATTTTACAAATAAAAATCAATCAATCATTCAATTTTATTAGAGCTTTTATTGTAGTCTGTGTCCCTCTATGGTATCCTGTTCAGGACATGCATTGGAAAAACAAATGATCAGTTGTTTCACAGTTTTTACAAAATGCACAATTCTTAAATTCTAATCCAAAGTGCTGGTGCAACAAGTTGCTGAATGGATAAACACTGTTCAGAACTGTAAAGTGAACTTCTTTAGCTTTGGCTTTAGGGGTTATGGGATATTTTATATATTGTGTTCTCAAAATTTGTATAAATTTATATATAAAAGGTTTGTTGATAGAGTTTTTGTAAGAATCCATAGGGTTTGATAAGTCATTAAATCTTGATCTTAAGATCTTGTTTGGGATGTTAATTTCCTCAAAGTTACAGCTACCTACCAGAAGAAGAGGGAGTTGAGGAGTAACAGAATCCGATTGAACAAGAATGCGCTCACAAACATACGATGGAGTTAGGAATAGCTCTGCTGATCCATTTGAAAGATATTTGACTACAGTCCACATCATATCTAGCAGAGAAGTCTTCATATGAAATGAGACCTTCATTTTTATGACTCAAATGGACTGGTGACCAAACTCCTTTATCAATCCAGTCCTTGTTGCACGGTGATCAACCTTTAATAGTGATATATCTGTTGTTCCAAATTGGCATATTTTGAGGAGTGAAATTATAATTGTGCAAAAGTTTCCAATACAGAAAAACCTGCTGGTGAAAAAGAGAGAGTTTGACTGGCGGTTTTTGAATTACAAAATCAAAAATGAGCAAAAATTCTATTCCACCAAAAGTTTCAAAGATCTCTCTGGGGATATGGCACCAAAAGCTATCATTATTTAAAATTTGATTTTAACCAGTTGATTTTCAATGTTCCATTTATTAAGTCAAAATCAGTAACTTGTAGGCCTCCATCTTTGTTTTCCTTTGATAACTCTGCTCTTTTTAAGTAATGACCTTTGACCTTTAAGATGAATTTATTTTATACAGTCTATGGGAGCCACTGGCACGGACGTTAAATTGAAACAGCTGCACGGCCTCTCAGCTCATAAAGCGCCACGTAATATTAAATATTATTTATTAAATAAATAAATAAATAAATAAATAAACAAACTGTCAGCTAGTGGAGAGATCAGTACAATTGTTTTTTAAAATTACGTCGTTTTCAGTTGTTCCGGGATGTTGACTGTATCTATGGTTTTAAATAAAGTTACTCAGAAAACCCTACTTCCGCTTATTCATCGCTAGTATTCAAATCGCTTCCTGTTTCTGATCCATCAAGTCAAACGTTGTACACAATGAGCGGAAAAACATTAATGATCTGACCCTGAAAAGTAACAGAGGCTCTTTGCCAACAGGACAGCGATTCAGTTATTGTAAGGACAGCAACCTGTCTGCTGTTCATATAAATTATTAAAGTAGTTTATTTATTTTCATAACCTTTTCTTATTTGGTCTGTCTTGGTCTTCACAAACCATCAAGGCGCTTTTAAAATCGACGCGTGGTTTTATTCTGAAAGTCCCGAACAGGAAGTACGCGTAACGTGCGTTGTGCTTTCCTGAGTGTACACATTAGCGGTTAGCTCTCTGCTCTCTCTCTCTCAGTTCCTCTGTTATATTTCATTTCTTTTTTATCCTTGCCTTTCCCAGGTGTGAAATATGAACACGGTCCTCTCCAGAGCGAACTCGCTCTTCGCCTTTTCTCTGTCCGTTATGGCGGCGCTCACCTTCGGCTGCTTCATCACCACCGCCTTCAAAGACCGGAGAGTCCCGGTGCACATCCAGGTCTCCAGAGTCCTACTGTAAGACCCGTATCTGTGGCACACCTGTGATATTTCATACATTAGTGAAACACTCTTTATGTTTGTGGCTCAGAGGGAGTAAAACGGGTTAAAGAGCGGAGAGTCTCGGCCTTTATCACCGTTAGCTTTAGCCATCGGATGGTAACGTGTAATTTCAATCCATCTGTTACATTAAGAGTAGTAAATATAATCAATAATAATCATATCTCAGTCCTCATGTAGATTGCTGTGAACTCAGAGGGAGTCTGCAGGTGTTCTGATATAAACTGCACCCGTTAGAAAGAGTGGGCGCAGTGTGAGCACCTGTTCCAGTCTCAGGTTTGTCCGTCACCTGGTTTTCACCCTGTTTTACTTTAACTGTGGGGTCATCCATGGACAGCTGTGAACACCATTACGGCTCTCCCACCTGTCAGGTGATCTCCCCTTCTGCTCTGAGTGCAAACAAACATCAGGAGACAGAACAGTTATTAAACACCTGAATGAGCACATAAGCGAGGCTAAATCAGTCTTCACCTCTGACTAAACCCTGCTTCACACCTCTGAGCTCTACATGTTGTTGCGTCTGTGTTGCTCTGAAATATCCCTTATAGCATCTTTAAGCAGTGTGGTCTCTGTGACAGTGATATCAGCTGTTTACAGTTGCTCTCTGTTTCCAGGTGTCCTCTCTGTCCCCTCAGTTTTCATGTGTGTTTTCTGGCTTTGTGTTTCACAGGAAGAACGTGGATGACTTCACAGGTCCCAGAGAGCGCAGTGACCTTGGCTTCGTCACCTTTGACCTCTCAGCTGATATCCTTTAATCTAATGTAACTGTTACACATTAGAAACTGTCTGTCACCCTGAGAGAAGCAGGGAAGATATGTTGAACAAACTCATGTTTCTGAAATGACTCATGGTCTAAAATAAATAAAATAGAGCGTCCATCAATCTTCTACCACTTATCCTGGTCTGGGTCTAGGGGGCAGCGGTGTCATCAATGAAGACCAGATGCGTCTGTCCCCAGCCTCTGGGAGAATACTGAGGTGTTCCCAGACCAGTCATTGTGTCCTGGGTCTACCCCGGGGTCTCCTCTCAGCTGGGCATGCCTTAAACACTTCCCCAGGGAGGTGTCCTAGAGGCATCCTCACCAGATGCTCGAACCACCTCATCTGGCTCCTCTGGATGTGGAGGAGTCTGAGCCCTGGACCCTGTCTCCAAGGCTGAGCCCAGACACCCTGTGGAGACAGATCATTTCAGTCGCTTGTATTTGTGATCTTGTCCTTTCAGTCACCACCTTGTGACCACAGGTGAGAGCTGGAATGTAAATTGACCGGTAGAGCCTTGCCTCCTGGATTTCCTCCTGGTGAGGCAGATTCTGGCAGGATCAGGAAACCAGTCTTTCAAAGAGTCGAGCTGACTGTTCATTACTTCACTGGGTGAAATGTTTCCAGACTTTAAAAGCTCGCTGAAGCAGCGCTGCTCATTCCAGCATTAAGAGCAGCAGAACGAGGCTTCAGCCTCCAGAACGAAATCAAAACAGCCGCCAGAAGTCGGCTGACTGAGGCAAAGACGCAAAACCTGATGCTGATCTCATCTGCCATGAGAGAACGGCAGAGGAGATCTCTCAGCGAGAAAAAAAGAAACAAAAAAAACAAAACAAAACCCAAACACATGATCAGTTTTAACTTGAAAGCAGTTCTGTGTTGTTTATCAGTTTAATTATAAAAAAGCGTGTCTTTACAAAGCTTCTGACAGCAGAGTCGGAATTTTTTTTATTATTATTATTAGTCTATTTTTTTTTTCTGTCCAGTAAGCTATTAATTGCCCTTCATAATTAATGTTACAAGTTGTATTTGAGTCGCTTTTATGATGCTAAAATATAGAATTAATAGTTAATAGGTCTCATCGATTTTTTTTTTTTTTTTTTTAAAAAGAGTGATCATTGTACATTATGATGGAAATTTTTTTGAATATTTTTTTAAAAACATCCGTGTCCCCCACACAGCATCTGCTTGGGGGACACAGTCAAAAGCCTTTTTCAGATCCACAAAGCACATGTGGACTGCTTGGACAAACTCCCATGCCCCCTCTATCAAGGGTACAGAGCTGGTTTGGTGTTCAACGACCAGGACAAAACCTGCATTGTTCCTCCTGAATCTGAGGTTCAATAATAATAATAATAATAATAATAATAAAACAAATGTAGTAAAAACAGGGTCAGCTCTGCTCTCTGTTCTTCTTTAACTGTCCCTACATCTGCAGCCCATCTTTGACTGGAACGTCAAACAGCTGTTTCTCTACCTGTCTGCAGAGTACGCCACCAAGAGCAACGTGAGGACACACACACACACACACTATCATGTTCAGACTAGACTTACATCAATAAGACAGGTTTTCAGATCCAACCAACAATCTTATGAAAGAAAAGCCATTAAGGATACATAATAACAACACTGATGATGACTCTGTGTGTGTGTGTGTGTGTGTGTGTGTGTTTCAGTCTCTGAACCAGGTAGTGCTGTGGGATAAAATCGTCCTTCGAGGTGAAAACACCAAACTGAACCTGAGAGACATGAAGTCCAAATATTTCTTCTTTGACGACGGCAACGGACTTAGGTAAGAAACAAACACATGCACGCACACACACACAACATCAGCATATGGTAATCATTTCCACAGGCAGCAAAGAGAAAGCTATCAGTGTTAGCTCAGTGTTGTGAACAGATTCAGCCATAAAGCTGTCATGAACAGAGAAATGATCTGAAGAGAGACGGAGTGTTTTTGTACCAGGCTGTAAACATCTTTGTTTCTGCGGTAAAGTTTTTAACATGGAGCTGCGGGGGGCTGAGTCACTGCTGGAGACTGCCTCTGGTGGACACTCAGGGAGCTGCAGTTTTTGGTGGAAGCTTTATTCCTCCTGCCTGGGCCAGGTTGAGAATGCTCTGCTGCTCTGTGATTGGCTGACTCTAATGCCTGTCTCTTCTGCAGGGCCAATAAGAACATCACTCTGACTCTGTCCTGGAACGTCGTCCCCAACGCAGGAATCCTGCCCCTTGTGGCCGGCAGCGGTCACATCAGCCTTCCCTTCCCTGACTCATACGAGACTACCAAGAGCTACTGATACACACACACACGACTGATTAGTTTATAATAAAAAGTGAAACTGGGTGTGTCTCTGTGGTTTGTTTCATTCTGAGTGTGTGTATGAACTGGGCGGGGCTAAAAACATCTGATCAATCCCAAACAGGAAGAGTCTGCTGTCATCAGATCAACATAAACTCTGACATCAGAGATGTAGAGGTGTAACACAGACTGACACAAACACAGCTGCAGTGACAGGTGATGACTGGAGGGGCTGGAGGTGTGAGCTCAGGTTTATGATCAGGTGTGACTCTGATTTCTCCTCTACACTGACTCCAAACAGAGCAGGATACAGATGGTGTATTTATATTGGTGATTGGGCTCCATTGAACAAGCCTTCCTGATCAGCCTCTGGTCCAGATGATGTCAGTAAATCATAATCAATGACTCACTGAAATGTTTCTCATAAATCTTCACCAGAGCTCTGAGATCCACACTTTGATTGGTCAAAGTTCTGACATCTAAGTTCTTACTGGTCAAAACACTGAGATATACACTCTAAAAACAGATTTTCCTCTGAAGATTCCTCATAACCACACACCTTCTGCTGGTACAGAGCTCAGATTAAACTGGAGATTACCAGATTAAATACAAGATTGCAAGATTAAATCTGATTACCATATCTCAAATCTCACATGACCAGATTAGATCCCAGAAAGACAGATTAAACCCAAAAAAGGGTTAGGATTAGGTATAACCCTAAAATACAATCTAATTTGAGCAGAAACCCAGATTACAAGACTGAATCCCAGATTTATTTCCAGTAACCAGATTAAATCCCAGATAAACAGATTAAATAAAAATTTAGAAGAATAAATGTCAACAGGTTTACAGTGAAGAATCATACAAACACAAATCAAAGATTCACTTTTTACTTCTTTCAGACTCAGTAGAAAACATTATGTACACAAAACCTTCAGCTGCATCCAGTTCACCCCCCCCCCCAAAAAAAAAAAAAACACAAAACAAAACAAAACAAAAAAACTACTCCATAACACAGTCTGCAGTGAAACATGAAAAGAACAATCAGTGAGTCTCTCCGTTCCAACAACTCCATGTCTGTGGACTTACTTAGCTTATCTTAGCGTTAGATGAGCCCTTTGTCACCTGTGTGTGTGTGTGTGTGTGTGTGTGTGTCAGTCCATGCGCTGGATAAGCTTCTCCTCCATCATGCAGTAGAGGGCGATGTGGGACAGATCAGAGATGAAAGCGTCACACGCTCGTCTGCTCACACCCGAACATCCACGGAGGTCCAACAGAGACAGAGAGGACAAACGCTTCATGTAGGACAGACAGGTGTCTGTCAGTTCACTGCAACCTGAGAGAGAGAGAGAGAGAGAGAGAGAGAGAGAGAGAGAGAGAGAGAAGAAAGGTGTTTCAGTGAAAGCCTGTGATATCATTTAATCAAAACATTAATATGAAATGTTCTGTTAAAATTAGAAACATGAGATCAGGTTTCTTTCTCCTAAGTTGAGGAGTGCCACAGGGCTCCAGTCTGGGTCCCGTCCTCTTTAACCTCTACACAGATGAATTGTCTAAAACCCTGAAACAGTCTGACGTCTCAGCCTAAGACAGATGTCAAATGTCATCTTTATATGCAGATGACCTGATACTGCTGGCTCCAGCAGCAGCTGGATCATCTGCAGACCTGTTGTTACAAACCAAATCTAGCTTAAATTTTACAACTGACCCATGGCTAAGCCACGCCCCCTTCACTTGCTCAGACAAACAATGAACATTCGGTGACAGGTCAGTGATGATATTTGGAGACGGGAACACCACGTCATCTAGAAGTCAGCAAAAGGGTCTAAACTACACATTAGAGGAAGATTTTAATCATTCTAATGTTGAGAAGGTCCATAAAAAGCTTCAGTTACAAGACAAAACTTACAGGCCCCAGAGCAAACCTGATAAACCACATGTCGATGTACCATCTCCAAAGAACAAAAACTAGAACAAAACAGGCCAATGAACTCCAACAGAGTGACATGATGAACAACGCAGCTAGCAAGGCTAACTTAAGCTAACGGTAAAGATGTTAAAGATCATTTTATATTTCTTTCCAGCATACTGACAACATGTCGCCTAAAATACGATGTTGACTCTCCTTCGAACATCCTTGTTCATTTTATTCATGTTGAGTCGATCTTGTGGTCTACAACACAACTTTATCTAAAGAAGACACTTTTCTGGGTTGCGGCGTGTCTTAGGAAAGGGTTAAAAACGCATTTGAGGGCGACACTTAACCGTAGGTCATTTGGTCATTGAACTCATCAGAGGTTTGAAAAATGGGATTAAAACTCCATCGAACACCAAAGAGGGGACGGACAGGAACTCCTACCCATGGTTTGTAAGGTGAATCAGGAACTCAAGATTTTGGAGTGTCCATATTTGGACAACACTACCTGTGTGGAGGGATAGAGGTCATGTGACTGTCCTCACCTGCCAGTGAGAGCTCGGTCAGGTTGTGCCGTGTGTGTGTCCCGGCGGCCGTCAGCAGAGCGATGGAGGAGTCAGAGATGTCCTTACAGTGAGACAGGTCCAGACTCTGCAGCTGAGGCATGTGTCTCTGCAGCAGCCTGAGGGACACCTCACTCACCTCCAGGCCCCCCAGACACAGAGTCACCATGTTCCTCAGCCTGCTGCGGGACGACTCGAGGCCTGAGAGGGAGGAGGCACAGAGGAAGACAGAGAAGAGGACACAAAGAGGAGGACAGAGAGAGGAGGGGACAGACAGGAGGACACAGAGTGGACAGGGAGGAGGCAGGAGGAATGAGGGTCAACATGGATGTCATGTGTGTGTGTGAGGTGTGTGTGTGTGTGTTTCTGACCTGGGGGGAGGAGGATCTCTTTGATCTGAGCGTCCCTGATCCCCTCACACCAGCGCAGGTCGAGCAGCCTCAGGCAGGGCAGAGAGGGAGACACCAGAGCAGAGAGACAGGACCAGGGCAGACCGGTGACCCTCAGCTCCCTCAGACCTGCAGACAGAGACGGGTGAGACATTTAAGACAGACACCCCGACACGAACCAGTCTGACATCAGCTGCCTTCTCATCAGCCTCTCAGCATGACGGCTATCAGCTCGTACCCACATCCAGCTACTGCACTGCCATCTTTGACTCTGTGTGTGTGTGTGTGTGTGTGTACCTGGCAGCCTGGTGAGCAGACAAGTGAGCTGTCTCTTGGCCAGCGGGGTCCAGGACAGGTCCAGAGAGGATGGCTGCCGTTTGATGATCCCTGCCAGAGACTGATTGGACAGAGGACTGCAGCGACTCACATCCACATTAGTCCACAGACGCTTATCACAACTCCTAGAGAGACGCAGAGAGACATACGGATAAACACCACACAGCAGTGACCAGAAGTGTCTCCTGTGTGCAGCTCATCCTGTGTGTGGACGAAGGGGAGACACTTCCTGTCTGTCAGGATGAACGCTCACAGCTGTGGCCAGCAGAGGAGAAGCTGAAGGCTCATCTCTAACAGTCAGACACGAAACAAGAGCAAACTGCACAAAGCTGTGTGTGTGTGTGTGTGTGTCGTACCACTTGTACCAGGCCTTGCAGACAGTCATACAGTTCAGCAGCTCAGATCGGTCCAGAAACCTGAACACTGACACCCACACCTCCTTCTCCCCTCCTCCCTCGTTTCCTACATCCTTGAAGGAAGGTAGGGACAGCAGGGAGGGAGGAGAGAGGGAGGAGGAGGGGGGAGGAGCTTCCTCTTCCTCTGATGAAGACCCTGAACCACCTCTGGTGCCTCTGTCTCCATGACTACCCCGCAGACGAGGCCTGTAGCAGCAGAAACAGGACATGATAGTTAAACATCACATGACCACAACTGGTTAATCCCTGAAACACTCCCATTATATCAGATTATATCAGATTGATTTTAGAGGCTGACTCTCAGGTTATATGCAAGGGTGCAAATTAATCACATAATCTATTACAATTCTTTATCTTTTGTTAACTTTCTTTTCTTTTATAGCTGGTTGCCTGGATCGGCACCATGGATTGGCCCTTTCCTATCGATACCCGATCCAGCTTTGAGGGGCCCGATCTGGCTGATACCAGGATCGGGATCGGTGCATTCCTTCCCCAAATGAAAAATTTTCATATTGCAAATTTACATGAATTACAGGAATGACCTATTTTGGATTCAAAACAGTAAAAAAACACTGAAAGGTGACAAGTTTGCACCCCTGTATGTGAAGAGGCTGACTGCTACACTGACTGCTTGTTAAACAAACCCTGTTTGGAGTCTGCTTCAATCCATGGATGAAATGGTTTTCAGCAGAGTGAGGTTAAAGTGTTTACATATGACCAAATCTGTGACTGTCTGAAATAATCTCCAGATTCACTCTGCCTTCACAGACTCCTCTGGGACAGAGACTCATCTTTACAGCCTGTTACAGACTGCAGGGGGTTTTTCATCATCACAGGTAGTACCTGCCGGGCCCTCGTGGTGCAGCTCCCTCTGTGCTGTCTGAGCTCTTTGGTCGAGGAGGTTTGGACAGAGTTTTCCTCTGGATGAAGGTCTGCTGACCTGTAGCGCCCCCTGCTGACCTCTGACCCACAGCAGCCTCCAGCTTTGGAACAATAGAGCCTGGAAACACAGAGGTCCTGTGAGTGAAGCCTCCAGGTACAGACCAACAGTCTTAAATCTACTGCAGCTAAAACACACAACATTACCGTGTTCTAAGAAACACACTGAGCATAGACGTCTTATTTCATGTTATTAAATGTGTTGTTAACATGTCATAAACATACAACTTTGGTCCAATACTGTGAAGTCTCACCAAGGTTCCTCCGGGCCTTGTGAGGGCGCTGTAACGTCACAGTCAGGTAGGAGCCGCTCAGCAGGTCATCACTCAGGTCAGACACCAGGAGGACTGGGGGTTCTGGGTCTGAGTCCCACTGCCCCTCCCCCTCCTCCTCCTCCTCCTCATCTTCCAGTGTGTCCAGCTCCTCCTCCTCGGGGTCAAAGTCCCGACCTTCACTGTCCTCCTCCTCGTCATCGTCGGTCTTCCTCCTCCTACTGTACCGACGCTCTTTGCCTCCTTCGTCGCTGTCATCCTCTTCTTCCTCCTCCTCTTCTTCGTCATCATCATCCTCATCATCTGACTCCTCGGACTCATCTCCTCTGCGTTGCATCCTGGAGCCCCCCCGAAGCCTCACCCCCCTCCCCCTGCGTCCTTCCCTAACTCCCACCCCTCGCTTCAGTTTGAGGACAGAGGAGCCAGCAGGCATGACCCCGCCCCTGTTCCCTCGGTAGGCGGAGCCTCCTCTCAGCAGGCCCCTTCTGTTGGCACTGAACCCCCTCCTGGCAGAGTGGACCCCTCCTCGAGCACTTAGTGTCATCTTCCTCCTCTGAGAGGCTAAGAGAGACAGAGACATGACAGACGTCAGGCTGAACAGAGAACATCCTCTCTGACTCTTTAAAGTTACACGTGTTTAGAAAGTAGAACCCTCAGACTGTTCTCTGAGAACGTCTTAAAGAGATTTATAAATCCATCTAAAAACAGTTTTCAATAAGATCTGTTTCACAGCTCCAACAGCTCTAACCTTCATCATCATCATCGCTAGCTGAATCGTCTCCATCCCGGCTGTGTCTCTGTCTGCGGTAAATCTTTGCCATACGAGCATCTAACAGGGACGAAGATTTACGCTTCTGCATGTGGAGCAGGAGGGGGGGGGGGTGCAAGGAGAGACAGAAGGAAAGGGGAGAGGAGCAAACCAGAAGAGAGAAAATTAGAGAGGAGAAAAAAAGTTCAACAGAGCCAAACGTAGAGGATAAAAACTCACCACAGGAAGGCCTTCAGCTTTGTGTCCTTTACTCTGCAGGAGGAAGAGGAGAGAGGAGAAGAGGAGAGAATGATGTCATAAATATTCGTCTGTGGAAACAAAACAAAGTGCCATTCGGACACCTCCTCTCTGAAAGCAGTGTTCTCCTGAACGTTCTCCGCTTGTGAATGAGATCATGTTTTATCGTTTTGATGTTATCAGAAAATAATAAAAACAATGAGAGGATGTGTCCAGACTGTTGGCTGGTGCTGTAGATCAAAAGGTCAGTCTGCCCTGGTTTAGCTTTACTGTTGCTACAGCCCACCGTCACCCCTGAGGATTATCACGGCCACATTAAGAAGATGTTTTGAAATAAAAAACAGACTTTGAAAAAATAAATGTTGTACTCCAGACACACAGAAGGTTTCTCAAGGAATGAGTCCCCCCCAAAATTCTTACCCAAGCTGCAAACCCTGACCATGACACATGAGGCCTATGTGAACGTGCTAAAAACTGCAGAAAAAGTGAAAACCTCATACAAACCAAGCGGGAAGAAAAAAAAAAAAAAAATCAGATTTTTACAGCATTACAAACACATTTACAGCCTGGATCAGAAAAAAACTGGATCTGAAGAGTTCATTTCTCTGACTGACAGGTCTGGCAAAGCCTGCCTCTTGAGTCAGCATTTCTAATACGGCCTCCACTGATGTTTGCTTCATACAGATGGGTGACATCATAAAGACTATGTCCATACATGTATTATACAGTCTATGGTCACGCCAGGTTGATGAAAAACAATGAGGAGACAACAAATGAGACAGTGTCACTGGGTCTTGGTGGATGGATAAATCAGGTTAAAAAAAAAAAATCCAGTGGAAGTGTGGAAAAGAGCGTTGCTGTGAGCAAACTATGCAACAAAGAGTTTTTTATTACCAGCACAGATCTATCATCTATCGGATCTATGAGCTGAGCTTTGCAAACACTGCCTGCCTGTAATGTTACAGGTTATGTTCCATTTGAAAAGATATTTGACTGAAAACAAACATGATCTTGTTGTTTCAGCTTATAATGTAAACGTCCATCCATTGATTCAGTCATCTAACAAAATCCATTTTAAACGAAAAATGTTGCATCTCGTGTCAAACACTGTTAAATGATCCACTAACTACAAAGTACAATAATTAATCATATATATATATACACACACATCACTTCATAAGATGATCCACGTCCCACAGAGTAACCACAGCTCCTGTAAGGAACCATTTATTTATATATATATATATATAATACATATATAATACATATATATATATATATATATATATATATATATATATATATATATATATATATATATATATATATATATACATATATATATATACATATATATATATACATATATATATATATACACACATATATATATACACACATATATATATATACACACATATATATATACACATATATATATACACATATATATATACACATATATATACACACATATATATATACACACATATATATATACACACACATATATATATACACACACATATATATATATACACACATATATATATATACACACATATATATACACATATATACACATATATACATATATATATATATATATATATATATATATATATATATATATATATACATATATATATATATATATATATATTAGTGGTGGGACTTGATTAAAAAAATTAATCGAATTAATTATGCCATTTGTAATTAATTAATTAATCGTAATTAATCGCATTTTAATCGCATCCATATTCAACATCGGAAGCAACACTTTTCAAACAGATTTTGTAGTTTAAACTTCTGTATGTGACTATTCAATGATTTAGTCTTCTACCAAAATCTGTTTATTTTGCTCAAAAAATGTTTTTTTGAAACGCGTCAATCTCCGCAGAGCAGATCGTACCAAACAGGAAAACAGACACGAAGAACGATCAGAGTTTCCAGACTTTTCAAAATAAAGCACCATGTTCAGACTGTCGATCGTAAAATTATCCTCGTATATTAAAACTACGACACTGGCACAGGGCCAGCAGTCATCAGCGGGTCAGACCCAGAGGAAATCTGACGCCATGGACGAGGAAAAGTTTATATTGGAGGCAGAAAACCTCATAATTATATACGATACAACACATCCTTTATATAAGGACACCAACAGAGACTAAAAGGGAAGGACTGAATTAATGAAGCTCTGGGAGGGCAGGTGAGTTTAACATACTAAATATCATGAAAGGAGTTGTCATGGGTGTGATTCCTGCAGGAACATGTGGTTCTCCTGTGATCTGTGATGCAGAGTGAATTGGCTCGCGCTGACGGACCGCGGCGACTGTTTTTTAAAAGTAAATTTTCCATCCACCGAGCTAAGCAAGGCGCTGTCATCAGTGTTATCCATCACTCAGTGCGTCGCTATAATCCGTCTGCCAGAAACTCGTGCACTGAGAACCGTTCTGTGTGATATAGACTATAATATATAATATAATATAAAATGCGATAAAATGCGTCATTTTTTTTAACGCCGTTAATTTCCCCCCGCGTTAATTATCGAATTAACGCGGGGGGAAATAATTTTCTCAAATTTTTTTTTTTCTGATATTCATAACAAAGCAGTGGAGATATAAAGGACTGGGCATTGAGCTGCTTTTAAAACCTGTAAAAACACCTTTACACATCTGCTCCACAAGCTCAGAAAGTTTGCTGCTCTTCTCATCTTCCCCTTCAAAATAACTAAACTGACTAAATTTAAAGTTAGATTAATTAATAATAACTGGACATGTTCACTCATAACAAATGAATTGTCTTAATTTTTCCCCTCCAATCTTTAATTTCCGTTTCCCCCCTTTTAGGTGGCTCTAACACAAAGTCCTGCACAGCGTAGCAGATAGCGCTGGCTGGCGTTCAGTTCCAGGTCAGTCCTGTGGATGATGCAACAGGTGTTCAGTAACGCTGTGTGACACCCATGTCTGTCGAGCAGGAGTGCACATCATTCTTTCAAACCGTTTATCTTCTCAGTGTTCTGAACCTTTCTACAGCTGATCACAGTCAGGGTGAGCTCATGAGACTAACCGATGAGAGTTTTATACTGTTGAACAGCTAAAGCACAGAGACAAGGATGATTCAATGAGCAGGATGGTATCACTGATGCTGCTGGTATTTCAGTGTTGTGTGAGATCAGACAGTACACACTGTACACAGGTCAGACACCAGCAGTCCTATACTCCTGATCGACAGCAGTGATGATGATGAAGACCGACTCCAAGCAGCAGAGTGAGACAGACAGAGAGACAGACAGTATCCAGGGCTTCCTCTGAGTCACCTCAAAACGAAAGCTGCCATGCCTTCAGAGTTATGACCTTTATTATCCAGATGTTTCTAATGTAAATCATATAGTTTGAATGGATCCATAGAAACAAAGTCTACATTTTCACCCATTTACAGACCATAATAAGAGTGTGGAACTGTTAGCAATGTTAGCAACAGTAACGTTTAATGTTTATGATGTAACTTCTCGCCTTCATGTGTTTCTTCAGTTACGTTTCAGAAAACAGAACGATGTTATTCTGCCCAGCCTGACAGAGAGAGAAACAGATCTTTGTAAGTTAACCCTCAGGATCCCAATCCTCCTGGCGGAATAAAACACCACTTACTTTTAAGTGACTGCATTCACAAACTGTTTGTCCAATCTTACTGCTTTTGGGATCCTGAGGGTTTATCGGGGTATGATGTTTGTGATATAAGTTTGTTTGTTGCAATGCGCTGAATGCTTTGTGGAGTTTTGAGTGTGTGCCGCAACAGTTTTCAGACTATTAAAATCATCAAACTAAATGAAAACTTACTGCTGTCACACAGGAAGTGACGATTCTTGCGACCAATCAACAGACTGCAGTGTTTCTAGCTCCACCTTCTGGGGTCTGATCGGTATGTCACGTACCACACCAAAAAGTGGGACGGTACGGGTCGGTAATTTGAGGCCTGTCCTGGTTTTAGTCAAAGGAAACGCTACAAAATGCCAACCATGCTGAGACGAACTGAAGCGCTTGGTGGAAATGGGGCTCAAGAAAACAAGAAAAATCCCACCCAACCAATCAGGAGCAGGAGCAGGGATCAAAGCACCATCCCTCTGACCTGCTCGACCCCTGAGCCATCAAATCTTATCAGTACCTTCAGTAAGGGTTCCTGCAGTCATGAGGAGGAGGCTGATGATTTCAAACACCTTAGCTTAGCAGATTAAACCAAACACCAGGGACACAAACAAAGATGGGAGAAGTGATTCTGTGAAAGACGCTGAGAAACTCATCGATGTAACGAAAGCGAAAACGGCGCAGTGAGGATGAGAGGAGTCACTGAAAGTGGACAGAGAGGCTCTCTGTGACAAGATGAGGAGGAAACAGGGGGGTGCAACAGAGGGGGAGGAGGAGGAGGAGAATGCGGAGTAGGCAGCTCCTCTCACCAGTCTCGAGCTGATTGGCTGAGAAGGCAGAGGGGCCGCCACCAAGAGGAGAGAGGCTGAGGAGGAGGAGGAGGAGCAGCAGGAGAGAGGAGGAGGAGGAGGAGGGAAGAAACCACAGCGGACCACTTCCCCATCCTGACAGGACCCCCCAGCAGAGGGCCCGGGGCCCAGCCGGAGGACCAGGGGCCCCCGGGAACGGACTTGCTGTTGGTGGGCAGGAGCCAACGACTCGTCACTGCCTGATGACTGACATCACAACCAACCAATCAGGAGCCAGGAAAAAAGACATTGACCAAAAACACTCAAAGACATGATAAACACACAGGAAACACACAAAACCCGTTAGCTCAGACACACTGTGGCTCTGTGTGTGTGTGTGTGTGTGTGTGTGTGTGTGGAGAGCGAGAGAGGGAGTCAGTGTGAGAAAGAGAGTCAGTGTGTGTGTACCTCTGGGTCAGTGATGCCCTGCACACACTTTGGACACTCCCAGCAGCTGGGCAGGTCTTTGTTCACCAGTCCTTCTCCCTGAACCTAGAAACACACACACACACACACATTAACAGAGGAACTGGGCTAAAATACACACCTACATTAGAAGCAGACGGTGTATGAGCAGTGTTTGCTTGTATGCATGTTTGCTCTCTCTCTTCTTTTGGGAGTCTAAATGCAGCAGAGTCTGTGCTCAGAGTTCACCTGGTTTATCACAAACACTAAAACATGTTTGATCCACTTCAGAGTTTCTAAGCTGGATCTTCATCTAGACTCTGAGTGTGTTAGCTCTGATAAATGAGAATATAATAAGAGTCTGTTTGATGAAAGAAGAGGATAAAACAACAGAAAAGCTATTTTTACACAGATATAAATAATTCAAATGTTGGATGTCAGAACTTCTCTATACTATTTCCTATCCTCATTGACTTTAACCCACAGACAGACACGTCCATGTTATAACTGATCCACAGTAACTGTGTGAAGGCCTGTGTGGTCTGTGTTAAATGTGTGTGTGTGCGTGTCTGTGTTACCGTGAGGCAGGCAGGATGAACGATCTGAGCGCAGTTGGAGCACTCCATCAGGATGAGGGACGGGTCTCCTGTCTCCTCTTGGTTCGGCTCCTTACAGATCTCACACACAGCTGACAGAGGGAGGCCCGGCTAAAGGAGAAGCAGGAGGAGTCACACACACACACACACAGAGAGTGTATTCCTAACATTTACTAATGTACAGCATATGTTTGATATGTTACTGCAACAGTTGACAACATACACGTCTGCCAGAACTAAGGTTCCACGACATGTGACTGAGGTACCTTCAAACATTTTGAAGCTGAGTCACACTTCATTTAGTTTTGCTGAGTTTCATCATCATGACATCAAATTAATTTCATGATCACACATTTCTTAATACGGTCCAAGTTACATGATCTGTTGATTTTACTGTCTGTTCATCACTAAAAGCGCAGTGTGTATTTTTCTGTCCCCTCCTCGCTCAGAGTCGCTCTCAGAAACTTCCTGAATCACTCTTAAGCTGAGACTTAAGAGTGTCAGGAATTTTTAGGCGAAGTTAGGAGCTCTCTGAGAGGACTCGAAGAAGCTTTGTGAATACGGGCTTCTGTTATTTATCTTATTTATATGATGTGATGGTCCAACACTGACAACTCTCCTCTGCTCTCTGTATCTCGCACGGCAGAGTTCCGCCCACGTGCACACAGATACAACTGGCCAGGAGGTGAACTGATTCAGAGGATTTGCTGAATCAATATTGAATTGGGGTAAGAAATATTGCAATGGATCAATACATTAATATTTTTACAAAGCCCCGTCGCATGTTCACAGTTCTCCTTTGCTCTCTGTATCGAAAACGGCAAAGTTCTGCCCCACACAGACAAAAAACGCGTGTGCGTGCACAGAGATGAGCACACTCCATACAGCGGACACAGAGTCAGAAAAAATAATGTCACAACCACCAACAGAAAAGTAACATAAGTAAACCAAGGGGAAACACTGCTTAAGGTGCTTCATAGTCAGGTGATATGATCCAGGTGTTACTCACAGAGAGACACTGTCTGAGCACACAGGTCTGTTTGAGTTTCCCTGGACCTCCAAACTTCTTCATGTCTCTGCAGAAGTTACAGTCTCCACACTCTGCCCTCATGCAGGCTTCACAACGCTTACACCTGCACACAAAGACAACACAAAGACAACACACACACAGCTCTACAGTTAACACCAGGGTCACACCTGAGCAGGTTGCACGTCTATAAGAGGCTTGTTCTAGTTTAATTTGGTGGCAAAAACACTCTCAGATATGCCTAATTTATTTGAATACTGTCTGATTTTTTTCAAGTTTCCATCTTACTTGAAATTAAAGCAAAAGTAATTTTTATACATATTCAAAAAATGATCTGAGTAGCTTCACTTTAAGCAATTTTATTCAAACTGTCTCTGCACAGGAACTTTTTCTCTGCCAGGATTAAATTAATTTACGGAGAAACCAAGGAAATTGTCACTTTGTGGTAGCTCTGACAGAGAAATGGTTATTTTTACTTTAAGTCAGTAATTCTATAATTCTAATGAATGAATCCAGCTGTCCCTCCTCCTGCCCAACACTACCCATAATAAGATCTTTCAGGGTTCATTTCTTTTTTCATAATGGCAGATAAATAATCAGATATATTGTTGTTACAGATGTGAAGATGTTCAGAGCTCTCCTCTCCTGCAGTCAGTCTGTCTCTCTGCAGAGCGAGGGGCTGCGTCTCACTCAGTAAACAGCAGTCTGACAGATCAAATAACAACTATAAGGTTCAAATCTGTTTGTGAGTGACAGTCAGCTGTTAGCTGTGGAGCTAGCTGCTCTGAAAGAGAGAGCAGAATAAATACGTGTTTGTATGTTCACATCTGATATTATCATGTCTGATATTAATAAAGTTTTGGCGTTGGAATCATGGAGCTTTTGACTAAAACTACAGAGTTCACATCCCCTCTGGCTTATGTCAAGCTGTTTGTGACTCACTGCTCTGCTGTGAGGGTCACTGTGCAGCACTGACACACATACAGAGCGCGCTGCACAGTGAACCAAGAGTCAAACGTCACAATGAAGAGAGACGATGGACGAACATCTGAAACATTCTTACCTGACTCTGCGACGTCGGAGCACAGACATGGAGGAGGCAGGTTTCTGTGGGCGTGGGATGATGGGGGTGGTGGCCAGTTTAGGACGAGGAGGAGGAGGGGGAGGGGGAGGAGGCTGGTACCCTGCGGGCTGATGAAGAAGAGCAGACAGGTGAAGAGCAGGTGAGGAAATGGGAACAGGACTGAGGTTACCTGAGCAGTCATTAACCAGGCTTAATATGATGACTTGACAGGTTAACAGCAGTGGATTCCATCAGTCTGAGACGTGTTTACTGTCATGACATCTTTACAATCAACCTCATCTTCATCATCATCATCATGCTTTTCATCATGTCTTTCTCATTCCTGACCATCACCACCATCCTGATCTTCATCATCCTCCTTGTGTCCTTATCATCACTATTACTCTCATCACAGTCGTCATAACCATCATCATCTTCATCATCATCCTCCTCAGTGTTTTGTCTGCTTACCCTCTTTGGCCACCTGATGATGGGTTTCCCCGTGTACGATAGTTTGGGGTTGTCGTTGGCGTGCTCCTTCAGCAGAGCCTGCAGACATCAGAAAGATTTTCACATGAAGGAGAAGAGAATGAGACTGTTGACACACAAAGAAAAACACACACACATGCAGACCTTGATGTGTGTGATGAGAGCTGGGGCGTTGTGTATTCCTGCAGGAACACACTTCTTGTTGGTGGGTAGAGCTTCTAGTTTTCCCAGCAGGTTCCACAATCCCTCCAGCTCCAGAGGAGTCACATGAGTTCTGTCTGCCTGCTCCTCCTCCTCCTCCTCTTCCTCCTCCTCCCCCTTCACCTGCTCAGAGGCTGCGTCAGAGCCGGTTGGCTTCTTCAGACCTGAACCACAGAGGACTCAGTCACACTCATTTCACAATGAAAAATAATGCGCGCACACACACACACACACACACACACACACTGTAACCCTTTTCGAGGATGTTTTGCTCGTACCGATGCCCAGAGAGTGTTTCTGAAACTCAGGTGTGAGGTAGGAGGTCTTCGTCAGGCTGAACACATAACGTTCCAAAACGTACCAGCACATCTCATAGTAGAACGGGTAACGGAACTTCACCGGGACCTGCAGACCAGGAGGAGACAGGGGTCACTATAAAGTCCATACAAAAACTATCAGTATGAAGGAGTGTGTGTGTGTGTGTGTGCATGTGTGTGTGCGCTCTTACCCGTGTCCTGTCCTCAATGTTACAGATGTTGAGCTGCATGGGGATGTTGAAGCTGTGCAGAAAGTTTCCTCCAAACACCATGGAGTCCACAGGAGTGTAGACAGCATGGATCCAGCCTGGGCACACACACACACACACTTAACGGGTTAAACTGCAGAGCAGGCTCCTCCTCTGTGTAAGGATATCAAAGTTGTACATTCATCCTCGATTTAAAGAGATATGACTGTCAGTATAAACCTGAGGGGATGATAAAGGTGCAGCCCTGCTTGAGCTCGATCCTCTGACAGTCCGACACACGGTCCCCCAGGAACACGTCTCCCTGTTTCCCTGACAGAACCCAGTTCTCATACAGCTCCAGGTTCTGAGGAGAGGGCGGGATCAGCCAGAACACCTGAAGACACACACACACACACACACATACACACAAAAACACACTCTGTGAAGAGGTGAATTCATGGGAGCAGTACCAGTGTTTCAGACTGTGTGTTAATCATCACCTTAGTCCCCCTCAGGATGTGATACCACACAGATGTTCCTCCGAAGTCGATGTGGAAGTCTGTGTAACAGCCCTCCACACTCATCAGACAGTACCTGCACACAAACACCATTAAAGAGGAGGACACACTAACTTCTGGAGGTTTCATTTGAATCCTCCTCCTGTGGAGTAAAGCTGGAGGCGCTCACTTCTGTACTTTGGGGTACTGCATGTCAGTGATGGAGTTGGTGGCGTCTCTCTGTCTCTCCTTCAGGTGTCGAGGCCACATGTTGTCGACCCAGTCAATCAGATCCACCTGCACACAGGTTTATATGTGGTATTATAACAAGAGACTCAGTCATCTTCACTGGAGACCAACAGATCAAACAGCCAATCACAAAGCAAGGCAGAACATGAGATAACCAGTCTGTCCGCAGCTTTGACTTCAAGGTAAAGAACAAGCCCACCTTCACTCACTGACTGAGCTTTTCTCTGCATCTCTCTCTCTCTGCATCTCTCTCTCTCTGCATCTCTCTCTCTCTGCATCTCTGCATCTCTCTCTGCATCTCTCTCTCTCTGCATCTCTCTCTCTCTGCATCTCTCTCTCTCTGCATCTCTCAGCATCTCTCTCTGCATCTCTGTATCTCTGCATCTCTCTCTGCATCTCTCTCTCTGCATCTCTGCATCTCTGTGTCTCTCTCTGCATCTCTCTCTGCGTCTCTCTCTCTGCATCTCTGCATCTCTCTCTCGCTGCATCTCTGCATCTCTCTCTCTCTGCATCTCTGCATCTCTCTCTCTCTGCATCTCTCTCTGCGTCTCTCTCTCTGCATCTCTGCATCTCTCTCTCGCTGCATCTCTGCATCTCTCTCTCTCTGCATCTCTGCATCTCTCTCTCTCTGCATCTCTGCATCTCTCTCTCTCTGCATCTCTCTCTCGCTGCATCTCTGCATCTCTCTCTCGCTGCATCTCTGCATCTCTGCATCTCTCTCTCGCTGCATCTCTGCATCTCTCTCTGCATCTCTCTCTCGCTGCATCTCTGCATCTCTCTCTGCATCTCTCTCTCGCTGCATCTCTGCATCTCTCTCTCGCTGCATCTCTCTCTCGCTGCATCTCTGCATCTCTCTCTGCATCTCTCTCTCGCTGCATCTCTGCATCTCTCTCTGCAACTCTGCATCTCTCTCTGCATCTCTCTCTGCATCTCTCTCTGCATCTCTCTCTGCATCTCTCTCTCTGCATCTTTGCATCTCTCTCTGCATCTCTCTCTCTCTCTCTGCATCTCTGCATCTCTCTCTCTGCATCTCTCTCTCTCTCTGCATCTCTCTCTCTCTCTGCATCTCTCTCTCTCTCTGCATCTCTCTCTCTCTCTGCATCTCTGCATCTCTCTCTCTCTGCATCTCTCTCTCTCTGCATCTCTCTCTGCATCTCTGCATCTCTCTCTGCATCTCTGCATCTCTCTCTGCATCTCTCTCTCTCTCTGCATCTCTCTCTCTCTCTCTGCATCTCTGCATCTCTCTCTCTCTGCATCTCTCTCTCTCTCTGCATCTCTCTCTCTCTGCATCTCTCTCTGCATCTCTGCATCTCTGCATCTCTCTCTGCATCTCTCTCTCGCTGCATCTCTGCATCTCTCTCTCGCTGCATCTCTCTCTCGCTGCATCTCTGCATCTCTCTCTCGCTGCATCTCTCTCTCGCTGCATCTCTGCATCTCTCTCTGCATCTCTCTCTAGCTGCATCTCTCTCTCGCTGCATCTCTGCATCTCTCTCTGCATCTCTCTCTAGCTGCATCTCTGCATCTCTCTCTAGCTGCATCTCTCTCTCGCTGCATCTCTCTCTCGCTGCATCTCTGCATCTCTCTCTGCATCTCTCTCTAGCTGCATCTCTGCATCTCTCTCTGCATCTCTCTCTCGCTGCATCTCTGCATCTCTCCCTCGCTGCATCTCTGCATCTCTCTCTGCATCTCTCTCTGCATCTCTGCATCTCTCTCTGCATCTCTCTCTCTGCATCTCTCTCTGCATCTCTCTCTCTGCATCACTCTCTCTCTGCATCTCTCTCTCTCTGCATCTCTCTCTCTCTGCATCTCTCTCTCTGCATCTCTCTCTCTCTCTGCATCTCTCTCTCTGCATCTCTCTCTCTCTCTCTGCGCATCTCTCTCTCTCTCTGCATCTCTCTCTCTCTGCATCTCTGCATCTCTCTCTGCATCTCTGCATCTCTCTCTCTCTGCATCTCTGCATCTCTCTCTCTCTGCATCTCTGCATCTCTCTCTCTGCATCTCTCTCTGCATCTCTGCATCTCTCTCTCTGCATCTCTCTCTCTGCATCTCTGCATCTCTCTCTGCTTCTCTGCATCTCTCTCTCTCTGCATCTCTGCATCTCTCTCTCTGCATCTCTCTCTGCATCTCTCTCTCTCTGCATCTCTCTGCATCGCTCTCTCTGCATCTCTGCATCTCTCTCTCTCTGCATCTCTGCATCTCTCTCTCTCTGCATCTCTGCATCTCTCTCTGCATCTCTCTCTCTGCATCTCTCTCTCTCTCTCTGCATCTCTGCATCTCTCTCTGCATCTCTGCATCTCTCTCTGCATCTCTGCATCTCTCTCTGCATCTCTGCATCTCTCTCTGCATCTCTGCATCTCTCTTTCTCCTCTCTCTCTCTCTCTCCTTCACCCTCTCTCTCCAACACAGGCTCTGGCCTCTCTCTGATGTATAAATCTGGTTCAGCTGGAGGTTTCTGCCTGTTAAAGGAAGTTTGTCCTTGTCACTGTTACTTGCTAAACGCTGCAAACTTCTCTACTCATGTTGGATTCAGATGAGATAAGATGAGGCTCCTTATCTTGTCTTCATGTTGGGTCTTGCTAATAACATAATATTAGCAGGTCTGTCTCCAGCTGAGTGTTCTTCACTTTTAAGTTAAAGCTTGGTGTGTGTGTGTGTGTGTGTGTGTGTGTGTGTGTGTGTGTGTGTGTGTGTCATACAGTGGTGGGTCTGTGGACCAGCGTCTCCAGCTTGGTGTGGCTGAACTCCAGGCTGATCACGTTGTAGAGTTTCTCTCTCTGAGCGGGCGGAGTCTCGTAGTAACGAGTCCACTGAGCCATCGACATCTCTGTGCCCTTCTGAGTGCTGACGTCCATCACATCAATCATACGCCGGCTACCTGAGGGGCGCACACACACACACACAAACACAAACACACACACACTTTAAAATCTGTAACTAGGAACAGATGAACTGTGAGAGCTTCAGCTCCCTCTTAAGAGGAGAGGAGTGGTCTCAGGAGCAAATCTTCCTCTGTTTCAGGTTTGCTGACATGTGTCTTCTGTCAAAGTGTCTCTAATGCAAAGTGAAGAAGAAAATCAGGAGCTGACGCCTGAAGTTACAGCCTTAATAAACCTGTCAAAGGTTTGTGGTGAGCTCTGAGTGTCCCTGCTCCAAACCTTCATCACACATCTGAACACAGATTGATAGACAGTCAGAGAGCTTACCAACAAACATCTTCACATCGTTCACACTGAAGTCCGGGTCAGGCATCCTGCACAAGACAAGATGATTAGAGACGAAAGAGCAGGAGGAGACAGGAGAAAAAGAGGGGAACAAGGGGGAGACAGAGGATGGGGGAGGAGGAGTTGTAAAGGCCTACTTGAGTCCAAGTCCTTCAGGTTTGTTGAACAGGATGGGGTCCCTCAGTCCTCCTCTCTGCACAAACTCATACGTCAGATCTGAAAGAAAAATAATAAATGATGTGACACGTTTCAGATTTCCCATCATACACTGCTCCTACAAATCCTAACAGAACACAATTCCAGTCTTTAAATCTCACACTCCCTCTCTCCTACCTTTGCCCTCCATGCGGAGCACTCGGTCAGAGTTGAACCTCTGGCTGCTGACCTTCTCCTCAAGGTCAAACATTCTCCGCCCGTCGATCTCCTCGTCTGAAATGCCGTCATCGTGGTAACGTCGACGGGTACCGGCACGCTGAGGAGGAAAAGAAAGGGGCACGGTGACGATGAGACCCAAGAACAATAAACACAGCAGCTCCAGATATGAACAATGAGAGCAGATCTGATTATTGACGATTTGTTTGGATTATCATGATGTAAACTCCTCCTGACAGCACAACAGCTCCAACTTCTCTCTCTCTGTCTCTCTCTCACACACACAAACACGCACACACGCACACAGATTTATATTGCAAACATTCAGCTTTCTCTGAAATTATCATTTTGTGTGTACTGTATACTGATCTTTATTAATGCTTTTAATTTTTCAGATGATAACTAATGTGTGTAGTTCCAGACCTTTACGGTCCCTGCTAAGATAATCATACATGTACACTTTTAAACAAAGACGTCTGGATAGGTGAGATCCACGGACAGACCGTAAACACAGCCATGTTTGTGTACGTCGCTTTCACCTGGTTAGTGTATAGATCAGTAAACCAACAACTTCATAAACTTAACCAGTACGGCATCTAGTTAGTGAGAAGATAAACAGGTTTCGATTAGTAACAGGTGAGTTAAACTTACCAGCCGTTTACTGTACCGAGGCTTTGAATTATCCATAACCAGGTAGATTATCACAGACCTATTTGCAGCCCATCAGGACCCCCACTACGTTCCATCACACCAGAACACTAGTTAACCTTCGGGTAACTAATCAAAACGGGTAACAGAACCGAGTCCTCAGTGATGGGTCTGTGAGGTGCTCTGTTAACCACTAAAACCCGTTAATTAACAGATTTATTCTGGACAAAACAAGCTAAATAATGGTCCAGATCGGCACAAAAGATACTCATGGAGTGAAATATGTCCCACCGCAGGAATAAAATGTTAAATTACATCATTTTCTCCTAATTATTATTAGAGAATAGGTCTAAATACACGAGCTTTGTTCCCTCCAAACCGTGACCGGATAATGTTAGCTTCTTCTGCACGAGCCCCGCTCCTTCCCACTCTAACGCTCCATGAGCAATAAGAATTTCTCAAAAATAAAGATTAAAATGTGTCAAGACAAACAGTTTGATCATTCTCTGTACGGTTCTTATGGTACTACTTGGGTTTAAAGTTAATACGCTCTCTGAACAGCCGCCATTTTCCATCCCAACACAAAACATCAACATGTCCCGCCCAAAACGTTCACCAGACCAATCACAGGCGCGCTGGATAGGCAGTCATTGGACAACTGCGCTGTCTATCACGTGAGAGCTCGATGTACTGTGATTGGATGTGAATTACCAATAGACACACTGAAGGGCTGGAAGGGAACCAATGGTAGCATATTTAGAAGACTATCTAGCACTTGATTGGTTACAGTAACTTTTACCCGTTGATGAGTGGACTGCCGCACTATCAATTAGAACAAGCATCCAATCAGGTGACAGTGAGACAGTTAACCCGCCCCATTACCCAATCTAACAAGTCATCCTGCTGTTAGCCTTATATTAGCTTCATAATAAACCGCTGTATATAACTCACCTTCATCCTGTCCCGTACCCGCCCGCCGACACTCAGCTTAGGTACTCCCGCAGGGAACGTGTCCTTTCGGGTTCGATTCCCACACACTCACCTCGCCGGAGGGACACGTTAGGAGCCCTCACCTCAACGAGGAAGTGCTCGCAACTCCATAAAAGGAAGTGTACTCTGGGCTGCTCAGCGCTGATTGGCTGGAGAAACTACCACGAGTCCTGTGATTGGTGTAAGGGATGTGTCTGTTAGTGAGAATATGGCGAGCGAGAGGGACAAGCCGAGCCGAGCGTTTAAATGATGATAACAAAAATGAAATACACCGTTTCTTTTTTATTTGATTTAAGAAAAAACAAAAGACATAAATCACAGCAGTATCACAGGTATTAAACAATGTCAGCAGAAACAAATTTAAACAATCTCTCTATGTGTTTAAACAGCTATTGAATAAAACAAAGCTATTAAAGACACAAAATGAACAGAATCAGTAAGTTCAGCCAAACATCAGGCTCGACTGTCAGACTTAGTCCAACTGGCTGCTCGAAACACAACCCAGGCCTCACACAGAGAGTTACAGGCTCAGCATTCAGGAGCTGGTAGATTTATCATCATATATAATATAATATAATATAATATAATATAATATAATATAATATAATATAATATAATATAATATAATATAATATAATATAATATTCTGCTTAGACTCTAAACACCTCTCAAATGTTACATGATAATACCAAGTGAGGAGCAGAGCTGTATTTAGAGTGTGAGGGGCTGAGTCTCTGACTCATTCTGTGAGGGGGCATAAGTAAAAATCAAAACGAGTCTACAATCACCTGTCATTTAAAGGTCGTCCACCTGTGATTCACCTGTTAGTCAAAATGAGCCTCCTTCCTACTGCCAATCAAAATGAGTCTACTACCACTCTCAACCAAAATAAGCCTACTAGAACCTACATATCAAAGATAGTCCACTACAACCTGTCAGTCAAAGATAGCCTACTACCACCTGTCACGAAAAATCAATCTACTACCACCTGTAAATCAAAACAAGTCTACTGTCACCTGTCAATGATGTCTCAGTGATCACTGACAGACACTGACAGACACTGAACCAGCTGATCTAGAGTCAGATTCATGTTACTGATCACTGACAGACACTGAATCAGCTGATCTAGAGTCAGATTCATGTTACTGATCACTGACAGACATTGAAGCAGCTGTCTGGCTCAGAGACAGATACAGACAGACTAACACAGAGTTAGGCTGTGTGTATCTGTTTGACATCATAACTCAGTAATGCTGAGCTAATCTACAGCTTAGAGAAAGTAAGAGGGAAATATTTTCTCCCGCTCTCCTTGATCTGTTTATCTCTTTCCCTCTCAAATGATCCCATATTAAGAGGATCAGTTATGAATGTGTGCCCTCAGGTATGCAGTGGGCTGTCACTAGGGATTGCCTGTCTGCAGGTTTGCAACGTTGGAGAGGAGATGTGCTCATACATTTGAATTATTCATGTTTGACAAGAGAGGAAAATATGTCTGTCACATACTCCTCATACTGCTGGTTAAGGTGTCCTGAGGTGTTTTTCTATTTCCTAAAGTATCCTTAGATCTCCACAGGTGGCTACAGGCATCCGCAGGTGAGTCCAGGTGTTTATTTGATAAAGCTGTAGAGGAAGGAGCCGAGGATGAGGGCAAGGATGACACAGCAGCAGAAGATCATCATTTGTTTCTGCAAAAATAGAGGAGATATATCATCATCATCACCATCATCATCATCATCATCATCATCATCATCATCATCATCATCATCATCATTTATCAATCCAATCTGAAGAGCATCATTAGTCACTCATAAAGATGGTCAGAGTCTGACAGGAACTGGCTTAAGCTCAACTGAGGATTTAGCCTGAACCAGGAAATAGCCTGATCCTTAAACAGGGATGATACATGCCCGTTCACTCATGTGTCTCTGTTGTTTGTATTGTTTTCATCTCTCCTGGTAGGAATTTAATCACAGAGCTTTAAACTCTACAGATGTTACTTTTTTGAGCCGTGAATTCTCCTGAAACCACTTTCTGTGTTGTTGCAGCTGAGGTGTCCTGTCTATCCCACTTACGAATGCTTGTTTACACATATTTCACACACATACAAAGGATTGTACAGGCCCCTTTATAACCTACATCATCATAAAGATGAGCACGCATTTTGTCAGCTGAAACATTGCTGAGCTCCATTCAGATGTGTTATCATTTTTTAAACACTAAATTCAAACTGTAAGCAGCTAAAAAAGTTTGTTGTTGTACTGTGGTCGGCTGTCAGAAACTATGCCATACTGTGAAGTCACCTTTAACCCTCAGGGGGTAACAGGGACATTTTTGTCCCCTCAAGGGTCGTAAATTAAAGGAACCTGCAAGGGTAAATTGTGTTCTGACTGGATCACAACAGTTACAGAGAAACTGGTGTTTTGGAGCTACGAGCAGTGGTGTAGTCGAGGGTATACGCCGGCATACGACGTATACCCACTTATTTTTCAGTCAGCATTGAGTATACCCACTTCTAAACCCCCAGATGCGCACCATTCAGTAATATCTTACTGCCAGATTGACCTTTTTTTCCCTCAAGGATGGTGAAGCCATGACCCACCCTCCTCTGCCTCTAATTGGCTGGTACTCGCTGCCTTCACTGATTAAATTGATTTACTTTAGACATGGTGACTGATGAGCCAATCAGAAGCAGAATAGGGATGGTCAGGCTGATTAAAACATCGCTAACACCTCAGGTGTCTGTGTGTGACACTTGACTGTGAACGGCAGCAGAGCAGACCAAACAACAGAACAAGCGGCGGTGAGTTGAATATGAACAATAATGCATCGTCAACTTCAGATTTAAAGTATTTTATTTAAATAAATGTTCAAAAAATAACTGAAACACCATGTTTGCCTCATGATAAATACATTTTACATTCATCCATTCTGCTTGTGTGACCAGTAGTAACTACAAACTGCTCCTAATTAAGTCATGATAATTTTATAATAGTGAGCACGTAGAAATGACAGATCTTTGGGTAGAGCAGTCTTACATGTCACTTGTTCTAAAACCGTCTTTTTTTCTGTACTACTTAAAAAAAGGTGAAAATTTAGAGTATACATTCTTCTTAAGGGACCACTACACCACTGGCTACGAGTGACCACTGAATGTGTCAGTGATTGTTGGCTGTCAGTCACCAGTTAACATGGTCACACTTTACACTGAAACAAACGTCTACAGCTGTGAGCTATTAAATGTGATTTCTGTGTCAAACCCCAGTGAACCAGGTTTGACTGGAGATAAGTAAAATTTACTGCCACAATTCTAAATCCAGTTTTTACTTGGTGTAGTTAATGATTTGTGGGTTTGGAGTTGAGCTTTAGATGTGGAGAATAAATTATTTGTGAATGTTTAAATTACAATAACTGAAATGGTTTTCATATTCAAAGTAAAACTATGGTATATTATCAAACCATCAACTATTCTTATTTAAAATCTTAAAATAGAAAATGACTGTTATCATGATATTTGGTGCAGTTCTCTGTCTGAATGTAGTTTTCTGGTTGGTTTAACATGATCCAGGTCTCATTCTCTGCAGTTTGTGTGCTCATTGTTGTCATTAGTGTCAAGTGACTGGTGTGCTAAAACCCCCGTCTTAATTTCTCCTCTTAAAAAGTTTGTCCACTTGCTGATGTCTTCCATCCACTCACTGATTTCTCACAAAGCTGGAAGTTGTTTACCAGCAATTAAATTATGTTATTTAGGTAACTGTGGTTCTTTGACCACGAACCTCCCTGCATAGCTTGACAAACCATGGTACCCTGCAGCAGGGCGGTTTCTTGCTATATGTGGACTATGCAAATGCACAGGGCCCCCAAGCCACTATGGGCCCCCGAAGCTGCATGTTCAGTCTCACCTGAAGAGCCACCACATAATTTAACCTGTCTTTATCTGCAGTTATCACACATGATTTTTTTTCCCATACATGCTTAAATAATAAATAAATTTAGGATACAAATAAAATAATCTGTAATGATAATCTGTGGCTAGTGTTTTGTGGCATAGATTAAGTCACTGTCAAGCATTGAGTGATGTCTGTGATGAGAATTGATAACTACCCATCATATGATATTAGTGACGGATATTAATGATGAACAGCAGCATGATGTCAAAACATATTTATCCTAGCGGGGCAGAAAATGGCAGGACAAATGGTCCGAGGATAAATGTAATCCATTTGTTCATGATGTGGGGTGACTGGGGGAGGTGTAACTTTGTGTTTTTAGCAAGTTTGTTTAGTATTTGTCCTGCTAGCTAGCTCAGCTAGCCTCATGTAAAGTGAACTTGCCAGGATTTGTATGCTTATAAAACTCTAGTGTTTGCTTCATAAACGCTGGCTGAATTATGTTAAACATGTAAAAGGACTGTGCTGCCCTGACTGACTGACAAGTGGGGCCCCAAAACAGCATCTTGCATAGGGCCCCCACAATACTAGAAACGGCCCTGCTCTGCAGTACTTATGTTGCCAAAATGTGTGTGCAGCCATGACTGTTTACAAACAGTTAAGAGTTCTAGTTGAGGCACTTGTGTCTGCGTCCAGTGATCAGAAAGTAAACAACACCCGGTTGCTTAGGGCAGAAGCTGATATATCTGAATAGATGACGTGATAAAAATTGTGGAAGCTATTGGCTGATTTGCTTTGTTGCGTTTTTGCAACATTAGGTAGTTTTGGCTACAAATAAGTAGTTTTGCATCTATGTATGATATCATCCTGTGCATGTTTTTTAAAAAGATTTGATATTTTTAGCACCTTTATGATTTCTAATTGTTTAATTAACTAATTTATTAATTTAAATGTTATCTTTTGTTACAAATCTTCTGCTGTGTACATATACAATAAAGATTCTAGCAAAGTTTGCCCTAACTAAATGTTCACTTTTGCCTTTGCAAGAACGATGTCATCCAATTTAAAAGCCAGCAATAGCAACTGCAGCCAATTAGGCCTTATGTTGCTTATTTGCCTCATTTGTAAACTGAGAACTTACCCTGCGCGCCTCCTGCTGAAACTTTGCTGCCTTTTTGGTGTCAGCCACTGCCCGCTCCACGAAGCCCACTGATTGGTCCATGTTACTCTCAATCCTGTCAATCATTCCCCCCTGAGAAAGGGAGAGGGGGGAGAGATTATATTGGAGACAGAAGTGTTAAAGTCCGCAGTTTTTTGAGTGTCCGCTTGAGGCTGGCTGCAGAAGTAGAGGAAGTCACGTACACACCAAGCCAAAAAAAAAAAAAAAAAAGCTGTTTTCACAGCAGAAATAAACATGTTTACAGCCTGGTACAAAAAATGTCTCCCACCTGAATCACTAATTTCACTAACAGCACGCACTGTACAGGGGGTGAATTTTTTATCTAACTCTAACTTTAGACAATATTAAGCTCACCAGTTTGTCCAATCAGAGGCAGTGCTCAGCTCACGTGACTGCTGGGCGCCCTATAACTGTTACTGTGGAGACTATAGCCCGCCTCATTTACAATATGGCTGCGCTGGCTGTTTTGCTTCACCAGTCCGTTTCAGAACCAGACTGGTGACGTCGCAGAGACTATGTCCATGAATTATACAGCCTTTGGTTATCTGTGATAGCATTAAGTTACACGACCTCATCCTGAATGTGATCACATGGTTAAGCTGTGAACCAATCAGCAAGGAGACAGTTGAATAACTTAAATCAACAGACTGCAGTTTAACAATCAGTCAAAATAATAAAAGATTACACAGGTCACATGACCCCGCAGCATGAAGGTCTTCAGAGAATGCCTCCTGTGTTTCTGTATGTTATTTGCATGTTGTATGAACCCTGTGTGTATATACTGTCTGCTAACTTGGTCCAACAGCGTGTTGTGCTTTTTCATTGTTTATTTGTTTTTCTTGTTGTTGTGTATAAACACAATAACAGCATGTTTTAGTATATACCTGCTTCTTGTCACATTAGATGTGTATGTGTTAAGTACTTTGTAAGTTGTATTAAGGCTGTTGTGTTGTGCTGTGTTATGTTGTGTGTGTGTGTAGTATGTAGTGTGTTGTATGTAGTGTGTAGTATGTAGTGTGTAGTGTGTAGTATGAAGTGTGTAATATTTAGTATGTAGAATGTAGTGTGTAGTATGAAGTGTGTAGTATGTAGTGTGTAGTGCATAGTATGCTGTGTGTAGCATGTAGTGTGTAGTGTGTAGTATGAAGTGTGTAGTGTTTAGTGTGTAGAATGAAGTGCGTAGTGTGTAGTATGAAGTGTGTAGTATGTAGTGCGTCGTATGCTGTGTGTAGTATGTAGTGTTGTATGTAATGTATAGTGTGTAGTATGAAGTGCGTAGTATGTACTGTGTAGTGTGTAGTATGTGGTGTATAGTGCTTAGTTTGTTTTGTGTAGTATGTAGTGTATAGTGTGTAGTATGAAGTGTGTAGTGTATAGTGTGTAGTATGAAGTGTGTAGTGTATAGTGTGTAGTATGAAGTGTGTAGTGTATAGTGTGTAGTATGAAGTGTGCAGTGTATAGTGTGTAGTATATAGTGTGTAGTGTAGTGTGTACCTGGTTCTCCACCAGCATGGCGATGTCCACAAACATATCGTGCAGCTCTTTGATGCTGCTCTCCAGCCTCATGATGTCTTTGTGTCGAGCCTCGATCTCATTCAGAGCCTGCTGGTTGATCTTTGAGTCCATGATCTGTGTGTGTGTGTGTGTTTGTTTGTGTAGAGGGTCAGGGGAAAACAGAGATAATAAGCTATCAGAGGATGTAATACAACACAGATATGATTAAATAGTACAGATATGGTGCAATATACTCAGGTATGTTCAAACACCTGAAAAAGTAACACAGTGACTCTCTTCTGTCTCCTCTTTCTCCTCTGAGTCAGTCTACTGATATAATCTGACTAACATACATGTAAACAGACATGTATGTTGATTTGCATGTATGGTTGTGTGTGGCGGTCCTCACCCCTGCTGTAAACACAGCGGCATTTCCTCCCTCCAGCATCTCCTCCAGCTCCTCATCAGTCGTGGCTTTTCCCGCTGCCGTGGAAATGAAACACAGAATCAGAAGAGTTTGGCAGATGCTGCCCCTAACCTTGAATGTGAAATATGTGTGTTGTATGTGAGGACATGATGACAATAAACAGTAACAATAATAATAAAAGATAGTTTGAGTGATCACCTGTGACACACACACACACACACACACACACACACACACACACACACACACACACACACACACACACATGCACACAAAAATAAACAAACAAAAATCAGTGACGTCTCTAAAGTGATAAAAACTATATCTCACTGATCTCCAGCTGGCGGGCGATGCGTCCCTTGCTCTTGTCTCTGAAGTCCATCTGAGCTTCGTTGTACTTTGTCATCACCTCCACAAACTTCTTAGCCAGAATTGCATGCTGGGAAGAAACAAACACTTAGAGGTAAGTTAAAGGCCATGAGTCTGAATCATACCAGACAACTTTTCAGTTAAGGAAATATCTTCATCAAACTTTCTAGAAACACCCACTGAATCAGGACCCACATCTCATCAAAGACCTTCTATCAGATCAATCTGATCCTCCTCAAAGTCTGACAGTTTTTGGAAATCCGAATCTAGAGATTTTCTTTAATACAGGTCTAGGTTTTTCCTAATCCAGAGTCAGCGTTACATCCAAATCAAGGATTTTTGTTTATTTCTGATCCAGTTTTTGCTTAGACCTAATCCAGAGTTTTTATTAGGTTCTTGTCCAGAGTTCTTGTTTATTCCTTATCAAGAGATTTTGTTGAATCCATATCTGAAGCTTTTGTTCAGTCATTTATAGTGTACAGCTGCCCCAGTGTACCCTGGGCAGCTGCAGGGTCATCAGCTGGCACCACCGCTCATAGACATTTACGCCCCAGTGTTCCCCTGCAGTGGCTTGATGGGGATGTCTCCCAGCCACCCTCCTAATCCAGAGTTCCTGTTCCAGTGTTCCTGTTTATTCCTAATCCAAAACTGGTGTTAAATCTTTATCAAGATTCAAATTTATTCCATATACAATCTTTTTTTAAACCCCTATCAACTTTTTTTTTTTTAAATTTTAACAAATTGTTCTTGTTTTATCCTAATCCAGACCTTTTGTATAATCATAATCCAGATTTCTGCTTTAATCCTTATCAAAATTTTATGTTCAATCCTCATCCAGGACTTCTGTTTAACTGTAATCAAGCGTTCTTGTTTAATATTTAAACAGAGTTTTTGTTCATTCCTAATTCAGATCTTTTGTTTTATCCTAATTCCAGGTTTTTGTTTAATCCTAATACAGAGTTCTTGTTTCATCTTCAAGTCGCTTTGGTGCATTTCTCACATCACTATTTAAGTTTGCACAAGAGTTAGTGCATTCCTCAAAACAATTAGTACAATTAGTCTGAATGGATGGTTGGTTCCTCTAAAGTGAGGTTTCATGTCAGTGAAAGTGTCATCAAGATGGAAAGTCCTGACACCATTGTTCATGAACACGGCAGTCAAATGTCTTTGTCATGTTTTCAGTACGACAGTTTACTCTGTAAGAGTTTCTAAATGAAAAAAAAAAAGCTCAAGACAGCACTAAACACCATCTGATTCTGCACGGCCTTTAAAAACTACAGTAAAGTTACACATCACTGTGTTCAGAGCGGAAACTGAGCACAAGACCCTGAAGACACACGTTTGACGTTTTTACTGCATTTTACTCTTTGCTGATCTAATTTGTTCACAGCATTGTGCAAACGAAAAACACTTATTTACAACAAACATAAGAAACACTCTTTGGGTCCCAGCTGCACCCGTCAACCATCTGACCTCTGAGCCCTGACCTTGAAGAATGACCTTGATTTGCGATTTTGTTGCAAGTATTTTCTTTACCTGTGATTTTCGTATCCTGAGGTCAGCAGAGGCTCTCTCATCTGTGTTTGACTCCAGCTGACGTTCAATACCTGATACGCACACACACACACACACACACACACACACACACACACACACACACACACACACACACACACACACACACACACACACTCATGGATTATGATGATAAAATGTTTTTATATGGCCTGACATTTAAAGTCAGGGTTGGTTGTCAGAGAAAACTAGCATGAATCTGAATGTAGCATCTCCTCAGGACTCCATTTAGCCCCCGCCCTCCCACACATGGAGCTCCTACAAAACGACCCCCCCCCCCGCTCACATGCATGAGCGCCGCTGATTTGTAATCATATGATGGTGACTGATTCAAAACAGACTCAAACCATCCTCAGCACATTGTTTTTGTTTGCTCTACATTACCAGTAATCAGGGTATAGGTAGTTATTCTGCTGTTCTCCAGTGTACTTGGATCCCTCTTGGTTATGCACATTGAATCAGGGCTAGTGCACACCGGTGAAATGCAGGCGGGCAGGCGCACAGGATGAGATTTGATTGGTTTAAAAAATTGGATCCCAAACTCTATTGTTGGTTGGTGTTTTCTCAGGTTTACTCCTGCTGTAGACAGCAGATATTTTTCACTCTATTTTCGTAACACATTATGTATTGATTGACATCAGGACATAAAGATCATTTTAACCAGCATAACAAAATGTCTGTCTAAATCTGATTACCAACACTGACTTTAAACACACTTACACATTTACATATACACACAGACACACACACATACAAAAGGAGTTACTGACTCTTGAGTTTGTTTCGTGCGTTGTTTGCAGATTTCTTGATCTCATTGGTGAGAGCCTCAACATCGTCCTGAGTCTCTGAGAGAGAGAGAGAGAGAGAGAGAGAGAGAGAGAGAGAGAGAGAGAGAGAGAGAGAAAGAGAGAGAGAGAGAGAGAGAGATTAAAAAATATATTATATATAATATATAAAAAATATATATTGAGTGACCCAGGGAAGGGATTCACAGGGAATGCTGATGTGATACAAAGCTAAACTCCATTTGATTGTGCAATATGGTCTGGTGCAATTATATTCAGTAAGGTGGGAACGCGTGCAATATAAATGGTGCAATATTATTCAGTGCAATAGGGACATGTGCAATATAAGCAGGTGCTCGATGACATGCAGTGCAGTGGGGATCGGTGCAGTTGAGGTTGCGTCTACTGGATGCTTGATGTGTGATGTCGGGAATGCAGTTTGTGTGTCTTTGTCTCTTCGTCACTTGTCTGCCTTCCTTGGGTTTGTCCTATTGTATTTAGTATTTAGTTTGTATAATGTCGTATATGTTGTGTTATCTTAATTTACTTTGTTTTGTTTTGTTTTGTTTTTTTGTTTTTTCCCCCTCTTTTTTCTTTCTCTTTTTTCTCTTCTGTTCGATCACCTGCCTTAGGACAACGGATGAAAATTAGCTATTGTGCTAACTCCGGCACATTTACAATTAAGTGTATAACGAAATTGTTAATTAATGTGCACTGTCCCAATTAAATAAATAAATAAATAAATGAATAAATAAACTCATGGTCACTACCTGGACCTGGGAACCAGACTGTTCTGTGGAGACCTCAATGCATGGACCAGTACAGAAGCAGTCAACAGAAGTGGACACCATTTTCTGCAACTCTGCTGAATGCTGTCTGTATGTGGTTAACGGTTAGTTTTTGGGGGGATATGTGTGGTCTCTACACTTACAGCTCTCCACTTGGTAACAGCACAGAGGACTTCAGCATCACTGACCTCCACCCCTTCTGTCTGTGAGCATTTACAGCCAGCCTCCTAAACCCCCATCAGACCACAGTATAATCACACCCTACATCAAAAAGACAGGAACAGACCCTCAGCCAGCAGAGCTCGCCTACCTGAAGGACAGAAAACAGCTCTGCAGATGGACAAACAAAAGCAAAGAGCCTTCAGAAGTACCTTTAGACATTTTACTTTCCACTTCATATCCCATCAGTATGAATAGACAGCCTTTAGACTTCCAGATCACTGAATCAAAACTACCAGCTGAACTCCAGGCCCTGCAGCCAAGGAAAGCCAGCATCCCTGATGGCCCACTAAATGAAAATACCTAAATTTAGTCATCATAAATTTAACTTTGCCTTATTAAAACTGTTCACCCTGATCCTGAGTGCTGGGTTTCCCTGACCTCTGGTGTGAAGGAATCATCAGCCCAGTCTTAGCTGAGCTGGATCAGTTTCTGCTCTTAACCCCAGTCCAAAAAAAGAGACGTCAAATTCAATCAACATTTAAAAAAACGTATGTTTTCTTTTTCTTCAAATAAATAAATAAATCAGAAATCAGAGTCAGCAGCAGAGATGCAGCATTGTATGTCCACCTGTGTCACAGTTAAAGAGACAGTCATTACAACACCTGAGCAGGTCCACAGCCAGACTGACAGACCTAACGATATCTGATAAACATGTATTATAAACTGAACTCAGAGAGAGAGAAAGAGGTGCAGAAAGAGACAGAGGTATGTAGGTATGTAACGATAACAACTCTTATAAGCTGTGTGTGTGTGTGTGTGTGTGTGTGTGTGTGTGTGTGTGTGTGTGTGTGTGTGTGTGTGTGTGTGTATTACTCTGCTCAGATGTAGGAGCTGACAGGATGGTGGAGTAAAGCTTTTTGATTTCTGTCACGCTTTCATCGATCTTATCGATGCTGCCTCGAATGTCTTCAATCTGAAACACACACACAAGATTAGAGAGCTGAATATCCACACCTCATTACATGCCATACCCCCCCCATCCAGGCCCCACCAGATACATCCTGTCTCTCCCACCTCATGTCCACACCACATCCTGTCCTTCTCCGCTCTGCATGTCCCACTCCCATCCTCTTCCGCCAGTCCTCAACCATTTCTACGACCCCCCCCCCACAACCCTTGCTGCATGTCTTCATTGAAACCTGTCCTCGCCTGCTGCATGTCCTTAACCTGTTCACCCCCCCCCCCCCCCCCCCCCCCATCCTGTCTACAGCTTTTACCATCACTCAAAGACTTCAGAGATACTGACCTGAGCAAAGAAATCATCCATGAATGCTTCGTTCTCCACAGGAACCACAACGTCATCACCTCCATCACTCTTCTGTGAAACACAGAGAGAGAGAGAGAGAGAGAGAGAGAGAGAGAGAGAGAGAGAGAGAGAGAGAGAGAGAGAGAGAGAGAGGCGAGAGAGAGAGAGAGAGAGAGAGAGAGAGAGAGAGAGAGAGAGAGAGAGAGAGAGTTAATTTATCCAAAATGTTATGGGTCTGAAGATCCAGCTGTCAAAGCAAATTTCTCTGATGTATTTGATCGCAAACACACCCAGGACACATATAGATAGATAGATAGATAGATAGATAGATAGATAGATAGATAGATAGATAGATAGATAGATAGATAGATAGATAGATAGATAGATAGATAGATAGACCCAGTAACTGAGATGCCTTCAGCTTTCTAGCAGAGGCTTGAAGGTTTTGTGCCAACACTGACTGGTTCCCTCCTACTTGACTGAGGACCAGCAGGAGAAAAACAGCCCTAAAGCATGATGCTGTCACCAACATGCTTCAGAATCAGAATCATTCATTCATCTTCTATACCGCTTCTCCTGTTCAGGGTCACGGGTGCCTGGAGCCTATCCCAGCTGGACTGGTCACCAGTCAATAGCAGGGCTGATACAAAGGGACAGACAACCATTCACGCTCACACCTACAGGCAATTTAGAATCACCAGTTCACCTGATGAGCATGTTATTGGAAGCCAGAGTACCTGGAGAGAACCCACACATGCATGGGGAGAACATGCAAACTCCACACAGAAAGGCACACCGTGCCCGAACTGGGATTCGACCCGGCGACCTTCTTGCTGTGAAGCAACAGCACGAACAGCTGCGCTACCGTGCACCCAGAATCAGAATCAGAATCAGAAATACTTTATTAATCCCAGGGGGAAATTTGGTATTACCATTGCTCTTTACATCACACAGCAGTTGGAAGTAAGATGGAATAGGGCAAACAGATAAGTGATAAGATAAGCAATAAAATCAGCAATAAAATAAGCAGTAAGTACCAGAAATAAGCAATGAGTACTAGTGAGAGTAAACTCTGTTTGGCTGGTAGCTTCATGAACTTACCAGCCACACTGGCTGCTGATCAAAAAAGTTAATTTAGAGCCCTGGTCTGATGCCTTGGAAATTCTTTTGTAGACTTCTTCTGAATGATACCTTTGAACAATAAGGTCCCTTTGATGCTTTGGGACCATGGCTTTTGCTATAAGATGCTACTGAGGAAATGTTAGGGAAGCCTACTAGAAGAGCTGAACAGCTTTATTTGAGGTTAATCAGAGGCTCTTTAAATGATGGCAGGTGTGGACTGATTTCACTTTGTTTATCTATCACTAAAAAAAAAGTTGTGTGAACTCAAAATTTCAAGGCAACTGTCTGCACTGGATTTTTGAGTTTTGAAGTCAACTACAAAATTTACATTTGAACCAACTAATAAGTTTTTGTTGCGATAACCTAAAATTTTCGAGTTCCGCATACTAAGAATTCTGAAACTTAAACATAGAGCCAACTTACTTTTGTATAGAAAAAGTTTAATTTCACTCACTTACACACTGTTATGGTACAGGACTATCAGCTTTGGCCAACACATTTTCACGAGTGTTTTCATATGACTGCAAGAGCATGGTTTGAATCCCAGTCTCCTGATTGGGTGACAGTGACTCTATGACTGGGCAAAAGCTGCTGCACAGAGCCCAAACACTCAAACTACTCAACTCATGATCAGTCCACCACCTGTAATTCCAATACAATAGTCAAATAAAAATATTCACCTTTATGGCAATAAAATCTCTACAGGACAAGAGAGCAGGGGAGACGGTGGCACAGATTTAAGTTGGAGACCCCTTCTTTGCCAAAGAATACTCAAAGAATTAAGTTATAGCCTCAAACCTTTAATTTTAAGTTTTGCTAACTTAACTTATGAAATACGACCAACTTTACATGACAGACTTAACAAAGGAAGCTGAGATAACTACTTTGAGGTCGTTTGCAACACAATAGAACATTTTTTGTTCACTTAACCAAAAAATCATTTTCAGGCCAACAATTTTATGTATGTATGTATGTATGTATGTATGTATGTATGTATGTATGTATGTATGTATGTATGTATTTATGTATGTATTTATGTATGTATGTATACTATTTATGTATGTATGTATGTATGTATGTATGTATGTATGTATGTATGTATGTATGTATGTATGTATGTATGTATGTATGTATGTATTTATGTATGTATGTATGTATGTATGTATGTATGTATGTATACTATTTATGTATGTATGTATGTATGTATGTATGTATGTATTTATGTATCTATGTATCTATGTATGTATGTATGTATGTATGTATGTATGTATATATGTATGTATGTATGTATGTATGTATGTATGTATGTATGTATGTATGTATGTATGTATGTATTTATGTATGTATGTATGTATGTATGTATGTATGTATGTATGTATGTATGTATTTTTTTACTCATTTATTCATTGATTCAGGTCATAGGGCACATTATGAGGGTGAAAAGTTCTGAATTGATTTACCCTGACATCCCAAAAACCTTGCATTTCAACAGGTGTGTGGACTTTTTATATCCACTTTGGATAAATAGATGAATAGATAAATAAACAGGTAGATCACATGATCGCCTGACCTGTCACCTGACACATACAGAGCAGCACGGTGCGTGATAGGCTCATGTGAGGACACCCTCAGGTTCCTCGGTCCGCATGCTCCTCACACAAACCACCCAATCAACACACCTTATCTACCAGTTAATATGATGTCACGACTCATCATCAGAAATACTACAGTTGATGAGACACACACACACACACACATTTACACTTTGAGACTGAATCACTTCATGGTACTAACTCAGTTAGTCTGGCCAATAATCATTTTTTAACACCGCTGACACAAAACAAACAAACAGGTAAAGATAAAAAAAACACCAGAAGATTGTTTACCTCTTTGAGTTGAGCCAGACGGTCCTTCATGACGTCACGTTGTTAAGAACTAAATAAAAGTAAAGAGAGATGAGTAGCTCAGGTCCAAAATGTCCTCCTGAATAACACTCACATACACACACTCACACACACATACACTCACACTCTGACATGACAGCAAGAGCCAAACAAGGAAAGCTTTCAGCTGTACTGTAAACTATAAACAAACAAAGCAATGAATAAATAAATGAAGCCTAATAAATCAATACATAGATTAAAACAAAGCCCCGGTGGGTTTGTCCTGAGTGTGTGAGTGTGTGTGAGTCAATGTCTGACACACAACCTGGAGTCTCTCTAAGCCTCATCCTCTAAGAACAGATTAGAGACACAGTTTCCAGGACGATAAATCCTCATCCCCCCTCCTTACCCCTCCTCCCACACACACCTATACATAAACCTGTGTGTGTGTGTGTGTGTGTGTGTGTGTGTGTGTGTGCGTGTGTGTGTGTGTGTGTAAATCATTTTAGAAGTATAAAGAGTTAAAAATATTTAAAAGTTATAAACTAAACACGGTGTTAAATCTGTTCAGGATCTGAATGAAACTTCATGTATTCTTAATATTTTTCCATTTTGTCAATAAAGTAAAAATACTCAGTCATTCAGTCTGATTTTATCCGAACATCACTGTAAAAAATTATTAATGGTATCAAACACTTTTTATATCAGACGTAGTTTAACGTTTTTATATCTTTTATTTTAACTAAAATAACTCTGATAAAGGTTTCAACTGGTGAAGTTTATTAAAGTTAAAGCTGCTCGTTTTATTACAGCCTGTGATGAGCTTAGACTGCCAGCAGGGGGCAGAAGACGCAGGCTGATCCCAATTATTCAAACACTTCAACCACTCATGACAATAAAATACAAAAAACAAAAGAAAAAAAAGAAAAAAGAAAAACAAGAAGAAAATGTAAGACTTTTTTTTTCATTTATTCTTTGGAAAGGCAGCTTTTTTTTTTTTTTATTATTTTGTTAGATCCTGTTCTGATTCTGATTGCAGCAGCCTTTTTAAAGTGTTTCTTAAAGTTTTTTTTCTCAGTCGCTTTGGTGCATTTCTCAAAACAATTAGTACTGAATGTATGGTTGGTTCCTCTAAAGTGTGTTTTCATGTCAGTGAAAGTGTCATCAAGATGGAAAGTCCTGACACCATTGTTCATGAACACGGCAGTCAAATGTCTTTGTCATGTTTTCAGTACGACAGTTTACTCTGTAAGAGTTTGAAAATGAAAAAAAAAGCTCAAGACAGCACTAAACACCATCTGATTCTGCACGGCCTTTAAAACTACAGTAAAGTTACACATCACTGTGTTCAGAGCGGAAACTGAGCACAAGACCCTGAAGACACGTGTTTGACGTTTTTACTGCATTTTACTCTTTGCTGATCTGATTTGTTCACAGCATTGTGCAAACGAAAAAACACTTATTTACAACAAACATAAGAAACACTCTTTGGGTCCAGCTGCACCCTTCAACCAGCCTCACCCATTGGGAGGCCGTGACTGACAACATGGTCTACAGCTGTAGCCCTGATTTCATCAGGAGTGTGCTCGTGTTTTGTCTCGTTCCTCCCTGCATCCTCACCCCTCTTCCCCACCCTGACCTTCCATCTCTGTGTCACAGTATTGTAGAAACAGTACACACTATATTCTGTTCGGTTCAGGATGCTTATCATTAGTTGCAAAGCGAGAGGCGATTTGAGGGGGGGTGAGGGGGAATGGCGTCTCCCTTGTTAGCAAAATGACCAAAATGTGTCCCCTTTGTTAAGCTGCCACCCCCTCTCTGTCAGGGCAGAGCAGGCTTCCTGCATGGATCACATCACTGACAGATCACGCTCTGATTGGCCTGTTCTGGGGAGCCTGGATGCTGCCATCTGAACCTTTCAACTTGAATTTTTGGATCAGTTTGAATTTAGAACTGAATATGATCAATTTATTTTGAGCATTTGCCTCCATATTACTGTGTATGCAAGATATATGATATGACAAATTGTTTGGAAGCCTGATTGTCCAGCATTCAGCTTATGTAACTGTGATGTGGAAACAGGAAGTCTCCAAAGCAAAAACCCTGAGAATGGACTTTACAGAGGAGGAGGAGGAGGAGGAGGAGGAGGAGGAGGAGGAGGAGACGTCTTGTTTCCAGCAGTCAAACCTATGAAATGAAATAAACAGATTATGGAATACATGATTTTAACCAGGTAGAAGGTGTAAAACTTTAGGAAACAAATAACTTTATACAGTCCACTCGCAGCAGCCCTGTGTTCATACCATTACATTTATACAGAATGAAGAATATTCCAGAGTTCTGGACAGAAAAGCAAGCAAAGAAGAAGAAGAAGGAGCTGTATCCATGTGGATGTTGTTGGACCGGAGACAGTTGGAAACACAATCATGTTGCAGAAGAGTGGATAAAGTTAAAGGTTGTTGCATCAGGAATCATAAAACAGGCACAGACACAGTCACTGTTTAAAAAACAAACAAACATGGCCACAGAACCTCAGAATTTCATAAGGCAGCTGAGAAACCAGGTAAAGGGCAAAAGAGAAAACAGTGGAAACCTTGACTACTGAGATGATGAGGGATCAGTTTCTGACCACTGACAGGGTGTTTAAAACTGTTTATAAATCTGCAAAATGTGGAAGGCCATACACTGATCTAGAAACAGACACAGACATCCAAGTCCTGAATGGACTGACATGGAAGGACTTCACATTCAGAAAGATCTGGTCTAGGTATTAGCCAGCACATGGCAACAGACATGACAAAGCAAGTAATTACAAGAGTTCTTGAAAGAATTCAAACATTTCCATTTTGGTTGATGAGTAAACGATCAGCGAAAAGTCAGTACCAGTAATTTACATCAGAGCAGGCACCAATGAAGAGCGTGGTTTTGGATATTGTAGAGCTCCCTGTCACCACAGCAGAGGTCATTCAAACACCATTACCAAACAGCCTATCTCATTATGGCTTTACAAAAGACATTTTGAAGGAGCTGGTTGTTTGTTTTGCATGTGATGGGGCCTCAGTCATACTAGGAAGCACGTCAGGTCCGGTGACCAGAGTGGTAAACCAGTTTCCCAGCATTCTCATCTGGCACTGTATAAACCAGCGACTGGAGTTGAGTGTAGGAGATGCTGTTGAGGAGGCTGCAGGAGGTCTCTATCAGTTTCAGTCTTTCTTTGATAAACTGTACAGCTTCGATCATGCTGCTGCTAAAAACCGAAGAGAGTTGAGTGCATGTTGTGAGACACTTTCCATGTCAGAATTTTGGGTGGATTTTGAGCCGGCCATATTGGAAATGAGGCGGGCTTTGAGTCTCCACAGTAACAGCCGTAAGGCACCCAGCAGTCACGTGAGCTGAGCTGAGCCTCTGATGACGAACTGGCGATCTTAATATTGTCTAAGTTAGAAACCCAAGTTAGAAAAAAAATTCACCCCCTGTACAGAGTGAAATAAGCGATTCAGACTGGAGACATTCTTTGTACCAGGCTGTAAATATGCCTTGAAAACAGCCTTTTTTGGCTTGGTGTGTACGCGACTTCCGGTACATCCGGAGCCAGCCTCAAGAAGACACTCGAGGGACAGCAGACTTTAACACTTTGGCATTGTCTCATACTTTCAGACTGGGGGTTGCCACTTGATTAATACAAACGAACAAAGCAAAATAAAAAAAAGTTAAAAATCTATGGTTAAAAGGTTTATGTTTTAATGTGACCTATTGTTATGTTAAAAAACAAACTTTAGGAAACTAAACCATAAAAAAGCGTCTCTTTTGGGTCGCTTTGCAGGTCCCAATCCGGATCAAGAAAGAAGGCTGTAATTTTGACATTAAAAATAAAATGTAGTTTAAAACACATTTACAGTGCTCCTCACTCACAGTTTATCTCTAACACGCAAATTAGCAACTGTGCAAATGATGCGTGGACTTCATTTAGCAGCTTCTAGTGTGTAGATGTGGCAGTGTGTGTGTGTGAGGCCAGCAAAAGAGAGGCTGAAGTGCAGCAAATGAAAGTCAGGGTATAACTTATGCAGAAGCATCAGTGTGACAAAGAAAAGATAAGAGTAAAGTGATGAATGCTGAAAGCAGCAAATGAGATCAGAGCCCAACTGATGGAGGATTTCTGGGGCTGATGCTGCTACCGATGTTGGGGACTGAAATGCGTAAATATGAGTGACACCCACAAACAAAGCTACATCTGGATCAGCATCTTTTGTTCATTTGATTTTTATGCAGAAATACTTTAATTAGAATATTTTTTTAAAAAGTAAGAAAGACTGCTTTTGTATTGGAACAAATGCACAAAATGGGGCAATTAGGAGTCATCTCATAAAAACACTGAATGGAAAAAGGTTTATCAAAACACAAATCGTTCATAGTTCTCTGATTAGGTACAAATATAAGACTACAAATAGTATTATAAATTAAGAGCTCTTTGGGAGCCAAAAGAGATGAGTCTTCTTTGGGAGCAGAGCCAAAAGAACCGACTCTCTGAAAAGAGTCAAACTTCCCATCCCTAGAACCCGTATGGTTTTGCACATGGGATTTGTTATTTAGTTGTGTGAGCAGAGCAGACAGTCCTCAGTGGTGCACTGCTCCCCAGCTTGAACTGATTTCAACATGTTGTTTTTCATCAAAGACTCCAACTAAAGATGCACATTTGTGCAAAAATATAATAAAATCAAAGCCACAAGCTGTGATACGGGAGCCCTCGTCCATGTGCGCCAGTCAGGGCATGTTGTGACAAACACATGTGCAGCAAGAACTGCACATGCACATGTGGATATGAGTCCAGAGAATGACCGTGATCGTTTGTGTTATACCCTAAACAGATTGGACAATATATGTGAAAGATCTTACTATGCATTACCAAAGGGTGGCGCTATTGCAGTAGTACAGTCTTGAGCATATGGATGTGTTGGGAGGTGGACCTTGATCATGTGTGTGAAATTTGAATCAGATTGGAGGTTAAATGAAGGAGCTACAATGAGTTCCTGGTTCATGGCGAGACATCAGAGTTTGATGCATCGCCATGGACACACCTTTAAATTACAGGACATGACCTGATCGATGATGCTTTCTGAAGGCTTGAAAGACATTACTGAACAAAACAAATTTTTAAAAAATGGAGGTTTTTGAACACAGTAAAACATGACTTCCTGTTGACAATAGGGGGCATTGTACTTTAAGGTGAAAAAAGCATATGGATGTGTTCAGGCTGTGAAACTGAATGTGTGTGTGAATTTTGGTCCAGATCCAACATCGTAAATGGGATGTGTTATGGTTTTCAATTTTCAGAAAAAAAATCATCAACTTTGGTGACCTCCCTTGGCCACACCCATTGATACAAAAAATTCTATGATAACTTTTAATCGTCAATGTGTCTAGTATACAGCATAAATATTTGAAGTTGAAGAAACTCTGGGACAAGTTTGATGAAATACATACCCTATGAATTGTTACAATTGTTTAACTCTGATTTCCAGAACTTCTTGTTCAGAATTCACTGGTCATAAGAGATTTTTTGAAGGTCTCCTCATGATAGTTATACACACTGAAAATCAGGCCCTACTTTCAGCTGAAAGTAGCCTGAGGAGCTGCAGTTTTAACTCACTAGGGGGAGCTGTGGCGCATGTATCGGCATGAAAACCGTATAGATGTACTCGGGCTGTGACACTTGGCGTGCGTCTCTGGAGTTAAACGTCCGATTTTAGCGATTTATAGGGTATACATTTGATCGAACTTGTTCCACAGTTATTTGCCCATCATCATGGCATTATCTTTCACATATTGTCTGATCTGTTTCAAGTATAACACACACAGTCCCTCTCTGGACTAGTAAACGTGCAGCTCTTGCTACACATGCAGCAGCTGCAACATGCCCTGACTGGCACACATGGGCGAAGGCACACTTATCACAACTTGCGGCTTTAATTTTTTTAAGGCCTTACCTGGACATCGGATAATCAAAACCAAGATCAGACTATCCCTAGAGTAACTAAAGCAGAGGGAACCCAGAAATAAATAGTTTGGGTAATGGCATTATGGTATGTAATAGTCTGGCCTGTTAGAGTTACCAATGGTTTAGGGAAAAAAAAAATCATGCATCAAGAAATCAATTCATGAAGGGAACACTGAAACTCAACCATATACAGAAAAACCACCATTGTAAGATATGAAGCTTGAGCTCAGTAGAAGCAAACTGTCACCACAAAACAGCAAAGAAGTCTATAGCTACATGTCATTTTAGGATTACCATGGAAGGATTGAGTAGTGTTTATTTTCCAGCACTTGGGCAGCAGATGTGTAATAGATTCTGGTGTCCACTAAATATTAACCTAATCCTGAAAAACTATAAAGCCAACCCTTTTTTAAAAGAATAGATCTTTAATAAAAGAATTTTCAAAGTCCATAAATTTACATTTTAAAACTCTTGAGACTGGACGTCCTTGGCTGTAACATCATCCTTGGGCCCTTTGGTCTTCTTGGGGAGAAGCACTGCTTGGATGTTTGGGATGACCCCACCCTCTGAGATTGTGATCCCTGCCAGCAGCTTGTTGAGCTCTTCATCGTTTTTCACTGCCAGCAAGAGGTGGCGAGGAGCAATACGCAGCTTCTTGTTGTCACGGCTGGCATTCCCAGCGAGCTCCAGGATCTCAGCACAGAGATATTCCAGGACAGCGGCCAGGTAGACGGCAGCGCCGTTACCTACCCTCTCTGCATAGCCGCCTTTCTTCAGCAGCCTGTGGATGCGGCCTACAGGGAATGTGATCCCAGCCCTGGAGGACCGGGACACTACTGATTTAGTTTTGGGTAGAACTTTTTTCCCGCGGCCAGACATCTTTAATCTGAGTGGAGAGAGACCTTCAGTTCAGCTTACAGGAAAACAAAAGCAGCTCAGGAAGAGGAAGAAGACTCCGTACAGTTTTGTTGTCTGGGATCAGGAAAAAAGGAACAAGGCCTAAACCCTGAAAAATAAACGATAAATGAAACAGATCAAAGAGTCTCCTTTCTCTAAAGGTCTAACACATCAAACACAAACACTCACCAGTATCCTGCACTTCAGTTCAGACGCAACAACCGCTTATCTCTGAAACACACAAAACTGCTTTTAAATGACTCAGGTAGTCGTTGATTGATTGCTCACACCTGGCTCCTCTGCTGCTCAGGGTCACCATGATCTGATGACATCACAAAGTGTGTGTGAAGACTTTTGTGTCTTGATCCAAAGAAAAGGAGAGATACTGACACGTTGATCTCTTGAGGCAAAAGTCAGATTAACTATATCCCCCACACCTGTGTGAAATACAAAGGTTTAAATGGGTCAACCCCTCCAAAACAGGTTATTTGACAATCCAGAGTCCAGAGTATCAAAAGCAAGTTATCTGAGCTGAGAGTTTTTCCTTTGAAGAGTTCTAATGCAGATACCCAAAATGTTCATTCTGATTGGAAAAAAAGACACTTTTTAAATCAAAAACTGAGCGTCTATTTCACATGAATGGCAAAAAGCAGTCATTTTACTTTAAAGATTTCATGGATATTAGGAATGACAATTGTTGAAAGGAAAAAAACCCTGATGATTTTTGGGGCCCTTGCCTGAGAATCAGGGCAATGGCCAGAACAATATTTTGTGGCCCCCTGCCTGAAATCAAAGCTTTGTGTTAGTGCGGCCCGCATGTTTTTTCTCACATGCATCTGGGCGTTTTATATGTTTTAACACTTGTGGGCTACCATAGATCAGGCTCATGACAACAACGCAAATTAGCAATTGGTCACTTGTAACATGTTTGGGTCACTGAGTGGAGGGAAAATATATCCTGTCACCTATAGAGCTATACGGTCTTTATCGGTGTTTGGATCATGTGTCTTTTTTGCAGCACCTATCTGTGTGAAAAGCTCTTCTCCACAATAAACTTGAATAAGTCAAAGTTCAGGTCCAAACTTAAAGATGAGCATCTTAAAGTCATACTGAGGGTCTCGGTTGCTTCCTCCCTCAAGTCAAATGTTCTGAAGAACCGTTCATGTTCTGCATGTTCAGACCTGTTAAGACTGAGACGAGTGGATCAGTTGTACCTTTTTTTTTTTTTTTTTTAAATTCTTGAAGCCCTTTTTTTTGTGGAACACGTGATGTGGCCCAGCCTCACCCAGACACTACCTCCAGCGGCCCCTTGGTAAGTTGAGTTTGAGACTCCTGCCTTAGGATTCTTTCTTTTTTTCCTGACTTTGTGACCCCAAATTGCGTGGCTTCTGCTTGAGATAACCACGAACACCACTAGCCACAAAATTCAGCCCGAGAGAAATTTTATGAGTGTACTGTTTTCATGTGGATTTCTGTTGCACAGCGCCCCCTGCTTCCACACAGATTTTCTCAGAGTCTCTCATAGTCTACTGTGCAGAGTCTGGCTGCACCAGGGCGGCTCCTTTGACCAAACAAAAATGTACAATGGTAAAAGGCGGAGCCACGCTGTCCATTCTTTTCCAGTCTATGGTTGCAACTCATGCTTCACACACACACCCTCATCAGTAAAAGATGAGGTTCACCTGAGAGACACTGCTCATTTTAGGAGACATCAGAAAAAATGATAAAGAAATTTATAAATTTGCTTGATAGATTTTGACTACTAGGTTACATTTACAGTGAGGGAAATAAGTATTTGATCCCCTGCTGATACTAATATACTTTTTCACTTGATAAAATGCACAACAGTTTATAACTTTTATACTGTGTTTTTTTATGCATTTTCAACTGATATTCTGTCTATACTTACAACCAGTAAACAACCATAAAAATTAGAGTGTGTTAATTTCCCAGGGCAGTGGGCAAACTTACAAATTCAGCAGGGGATCAAATACTTATTTCCCCCACTGTATGTAAGTAATGACTCAAGCAATGAAATGAGGACTATACGTTTTATAGGGAATGACTATTCAGCATTCATAAGTACAGTCAGTTTCTGACTGATGGAACATAAGCAAATGATCATGTAATAAAAGAGCAGAGAACTGTATGAAAGTAACTGAAGCATGTGTTTGTAATTTCTTGGAAGGAATGAGAAACTACGATGAGCACAGATGACTAAATGTTGTGGAGGCTGAACTAAGAGTCATGAGAATCATGAGAAAAGCACCAAAGCCACTGATAAAAACTGTCAATTCAAACAGTATTTTGACAGTATCTGATATCAACTTTTTATTCATATTTACATTAAAAACGGTTCGAAACAGAATTTATAAAACAGCATTTTTATAAAGCTGATGAACGAGCTTGAGTTTATTTCCTGAATGAAAAATGATTAGCAACCATTTTGCTCCTCATGCAGCTTCCTTTTCAACATCAGAAACCTTTGCCAGTCAGTAAATCTTGGGAAATGGAAAGAAAGGACCGGAACAGAAGTCGAGGTGTGTGTTTAATGATGATCTCATGATGAGTTCTCAGGTGAGGGTTTTCAGGACCATCTGGAAAGGAGTGTGGCAACTTGATTTTTAAAGGAGGCAGAATAACTTTGACTTTTGTGTGCTTTAAAGCTAATAATACTTCATTATTCTTTTATTTACAGGATGCCCTGTTCTGGACGCCCCCTATAATTTTAGCATTGTTCCTTCTTATTCTGTCAGACTGATATGCCTGCTCTGAGTGTATCTGGTGTATCTTACTGAAAATTTTGACTGTAAAATGTTTAAATTGTTTCAGCTCTGTGGTTGTTGGCACACAGCACTGTCTCAACTCGTAGGTGATTTATTTCTGTCTTTGTGAGACCGATGCGAGCCATGGGGAAGTGTTTGTCCACTGAACAGAACTGTTAAAAGCTCTTGTTGGGGGTGAAGAGCCACCAGTCTTCGGTCTGAAGAAGCAGAAGCTGAATGACTTTGCTGAGGTCATTATTTCAGCTTTTTTTTTCCCTTAGTTTGCTTTTTTATACATAACTCATCAGCCAGTAATGATCGTGACAATAATTGTGTTTACACAGCGCCTTTAAAAGCTGAGTTTACAAAGTACTTTGTAACTGTTTATTTAAACATTCAGTCTTCATAATAAGATAAGCTAATGGTAGCTAAAATTAGAAGGCACACTCTCTCCATGCTATCTCCTGTTTTTTTTTTTTTTAATAGGTTGCTTTGCTATAGGCAGGCCTTTTTTAAGGAAGAAGAGCAACTACAGCAAGCCCACAGCTCACTCCAAAAACAAACAAAAAAAACAGTTTTTTTACCTTGTTAAATGCTTCTTATCTATTCAGTCTATTTTGTCAATTCAGTGCTCAGATAACCCTTCTCTCTCTCTCTCTCTCTCTCTCTCTCTCTCTCTCTCTCTCTCTCTCTCTCTCTCTCTCTCTCTCTTTTCCAAAGACTTGTGTGGAGGAGAACATTACGCATGCCTGAAAAAAAGTTGCTGAATGGGATCAGGGAGAATCACATTTGTTTTCAGCCAAAGTGGAGCTGAGGAGACATGAAGAGGTGCTCAAGGAGGCTGTGAAGCAGTTAGTCTCCAATTTCGTCTTTCACATAGTGGAAGATGTGACAGCTGTGTTTTTTTTTTTCTTTTTTGGGACTATTTCACTTTCACTTTTTCAATGTATAGCCTACATACATTATCAATATACCCACCACAGTATAAAGACAAAATACAAAGTAAGGTGTAGAGGATAAACCTTGTTACCCAATCAAAAAGGAAGAGAAAGAACCCCCACCCAACCCAAAAAGCAGTCAGTGCACAAAGTCAATACAAACAACATTTTTAAAAATCATTTTCCAAAATAATTCAAACTGTTAAAAAAAAAGAGCTATTGCATTATCATCAGTACTGCGGAATAGACACCATAAGAAATGATTTGGCCCATGGGTGGCTGTGGAGGTGATTCACTGTAGAGATCTGCAGGGGACTGACGGTGGAGTTCTGCAGCCAGACCTCTCTCAAAATGTTGGTAGAGGTGGTTGTAGTAAGTAGTAGTAGTGGTAGTAGGAAGTAGTGGTCTGAGTTGTGGCACAAGTTACAGTTTTTGGTTGTTGTAATAGTTGTAGCACTGTTATTTTTTAGTAGTAATATCATTGTGGTATCGTATTCTATAGGTTATATAAGAAGAAGTATTTGTTCTAGAAGTAGGAAAATTATTACAAGTATAACTACGACAGAAGTTAATATAGAAGTATTCATAAGGTTGGTGTTGGTTTAAGTAGTAGGAGAATTAGTAGTAGTACAGTAATACTACTGCAATAGCATTAGCAATAGCAGTATAGGTACTATTTTTAGCAGAAGTAGTGATATTGAATGTAGTAGTGGTTTTCTTAGCATTACTAGTAGTATATGTATTAATAGTATGAGTCGTGGTATAGTTTTATTATTAGTTCTAAGCATTAGTATACATTTTAGCAGTGTTAGTTGTAGTTGTAATGTAAAGTTTGTAGTTTTAGTAGTTTATTTTGTATTATGTATGTAATCTGTAAATATGTTCAGTGAAAATTTTAATCTTTAATCTAATTTAGGGAAAAAAAAGAAAAAGACAAGAAAAACGTTGTTTGTTGTAGCGTTGCCATAGTTCCGACAGACCCTAAAGGCAGCACTTGTTGGCCGCTCCCCTCCCATCATCGCCACCGCCGTGTGGGTTTCTGTGTGTGTATTTGCTCCGTCAGTGTTTACGTGGATGCAGCATTGACACGGTTCTGAGAGTGTGTTATGAGCTCTGAATAGACCGAACAAAACCTGCACGAGACGGTAAGATACCCACACACTGCTGTATGAGAGGAAGAATAACGGTGATGATACATGTGATGCATAAGAGTGTGTATGTGTGATAGAGTGTTTCTTTGATGTTAGAACACGCCTTTCCGTTGGAACGGTGTTGTGGGTTTGCCGGTCGTAACTGTGAACAGTATGTACCGGGTCGGTCTGTTAACACTGAGGGGCTTACTGCCGTAAATAGAGCTGCTCCGTGAGACGTTTACGTGTCTGCGAGTTTATGTATTAAAGCGCGCGAGGGTGAGAGGAGTCACCGATTAATCTTATTATTTATTTATTTGTTTTGTGCACTGTGATTTTTTTTGTATGATCTCCATATGACAATCTCAAGTCCACACACACGGACACACACAAACACACCGCAGGGCTCCGTCTCGTCGAAGGTCCACGCCCCGCCCGCCGCGTTGATGCGATGAACATTTCAAACAGACTCCTATGTTCTGTCCAAAACAGTTTTTTTGTCCCTGTGGACCTTGGCGTTGCATGAAAGAAGGGCACGAAAGTATCCACCCTCTTTTGTCGTCCGCGTGTTTTTCTGGCACCATCAGTTCTTACAAGGAGCCCCTCCCTCACCCCCACCCTGGTTTAGGGCGGGGGTCCGTGAGGCTTTCACGTGCTGTAGGTAATAAGGAAATATGACCATGGAGGAGGACGGTCTTTTGTCAGACTGTCTGTGGGTGTTTACTCTCAGACACATTCATAAAGAGCTGCTGATATCTGAGGAAACAAAAACGTGTAAGCGTGCGTAGAGACTGCCCCTGTTCACGACATATTGAGACCGAACAGTACCGAGCCAGCTGCTGGGCTCTCCTCCTCAAGAGGACACCAGCCTGCTGTATACATGACCCAGGCTCCCAAATACTGTTAGCGAAGAGGACCACCATTAGGATGGAGTCCAACGTGCAGCCCACCTCCAGCAGGAGCACCTCCTTATGGCTCCCACTGACAGCAGCAACACCAGACGTGTTAGCAGAAACATAAGAAAACACCGTTAGATCTCTACACAGACTGAACAGAATGAGTTTCACAGAATGGTTTTCAGACAGGGTCAAAGAAGATCTGAGAACAGATGAAATCTCCTCTGCTATCAAGTCCACTGAAGAGTTCACAGCCCTCTGTACACGTTTAGTAACCAGTGAGGATGTGAGGCATGGTCTCAGTGATTCCATCAGTTCCAAGGTGACAGTAAGGGGTGTGGCTGCTCAGGGACAGGATGGTAAGGTTCAGTTTAGATGGTAAAACCTGTGGTCGAGGTTTTAAAGTAAAAAGTAAGTGTTTTCATCTGGAGATACTTTTCTGAAGACAGAGTGTGAGACAGAGTGGTCAGCAGCCTCCACAGGGAGACAGGCTGTCTGCCCCTGCAGTCTCAGCTCCATCCACTCTGTCAGTGGGAGCTGGTGGTCTGTCCCACAGACGCTCACCGTGGCCCTCGCAGATACCGGGGTCAGACATGATGTCCTCCAAGACGTCAACAGTCGGATGCCACCCACTGCAGGGTGACATCAGCTCAGCGGCACAGGTTGTTCAGGTCTGGCCAGTCTGACCGCTAACACACACACACACACACACACTCTCTCTCTCTCTCTCTCTCTCTCTCTCTCTCTCTCTCTCTCTCTCTCTGACAGACTGCAAACATGATGGTGATTCGACTTCAGCTTCTCTGATGACACGTTGACGGTTTTCACTATCACAGTGTGACCCAGCAGAAAGCAGTCAATAAATAAAGACGTCACCTTTATCTGATTTGAACTCAATACATGTTACTCCCTGTCTGACCCCAGAATAAGACATGTTCTGTAAAACCTCCTGAAAGAGGGCTGAGGGCGTTCTGTTTTAGTTAGAGGTTAAAACTATTAAAACTAGTGATGAGAAGTTCAGCTCTTTTCAGAGAGCCAGTTCTTTTGGCTCAGCTCTCAAAGAAGATCCGGCTCTTTTAGCTCCCAAACTGCTCCTAGTTTAGTATGATGTATAGCCTCATATTTTAGCCTAACCTGGTACATATTAATGATTAGTTTGATGATCAACCCTTTTGCTTTCTGTGTTTGTTTGAGATGCCTCATTTTGTAAACTTGTCCTGTTACAAAAGCAGGCGTTCTTATTTAAAAAATATTTTTAGGATTTTAAAACATGTATTTTTTTTGCCCAAAAATCATACAAACAAAATTTGCTGATCTAAATGCACCTTGGTTTGCAGGTGTCACTCATATTTACATGTTTTCCTGATGCGACGCACTCTCCTCCTCACTGCTGCCTGCTGTCTTGCTCACTGAATAGGGACAATATGCTTTACCTGACTAAGTGTCCCCCTCTGCTATCACATAATGGTATGATCCTATATCCTTACATGTGATTGGCTGCATGGCTAGCATGCTTTTAATCAAAAAAATGTTGTGGCTCTGACTCAGTGGAAGTCTTATGATTCTTATGATGAGCCGCGTCTTTTAAACATGGCACATCACTATTTGAATCACAGGTAGAAACCTTCGACAAGTAGGCTGGATCACATGATCACTCAGTATGTTTACATGCACGCAGCGGTCCGGCTAAGGTCATAACTCGATCGTAGTCGCAGCGAGGAGTCTACTTCCTCATCCGGCTGAACGTAGAGGCTTACAGAGACCCGCTGAGTCCTGCTGAATCCAACCGCAGCTCGATGCAACCGCGTTATCTCAGTGTGTCTAACTAGCTACATGGAGTCCGTATTCACCCCGGCTAAGCCGTTTACATGCATTATAATAGTCCGATCTTGTGCTGACTAAACTCATAGTCTGATTTCTGAAGCTGCATGTAAACACACTGAGTGTGTTCTTCATCACATGATCAGTTCTGAGCAGAGGAGCACAGTGACAGAGGGACCTCACTGCATCTTTCTAAAATTAGAGACTCAGCTGCTCTCTGAGAATAGACACACACACACACACACACACACACACACACACACACAAACAGCTGCAGCCTTGCAGCCTGTCAGGAATGGTAGGTCTTTATGTCACACTTTCAGGGGGTCTCACTCCGCCGTGGGCCTCCACCGATCTGATCAGCTGTGTTTCCTCTGAGCGGTCTGATCCTTCTCTCAGGGTACCGAGTGTGCTGATCTGACTTTAAACATGTAGCTGGACAAACTGCAGCCATCTGACTGAGAGAGAGAGAGGTGGATTAAATCTCTCCTTATCTGATGTTATATGAGCAGTAGAATTATGCATTGAAATGAATTATGACTTTGACTATTTCCTTTTACCTGATTTTATAAAGATATAAATGTTGATCATTATGGGTGAAATAAACAAGTATTAAGATGTTTATATAAACATTAAATGAATGAATCATTATAAACAAACAAAACTCACTACAGTGTATAAGAGTTATGAGGAGTGTTTCTGAGTGAAGCTTGAATGAAAAGTTGTTTGAGTTATTTATTCAAGATAAATGTGTAGCTGGGGCTGCACGGTAGCACAGCTGTTAGTGCTGTTGCTTCACAGCAAGAAGGTCGCCGGTTCGAATCCTGGTTCAGGCACAATGTGTCTTTCTGTGTGGTTAGCATGTTCTCCCCGTGCATGTTTGAGTTCTGTCCGAGTACTCCAGCTTCCTCCTACAGTCCAAAAAAATGCTCAACTGGTGATTCTAAATTGCCTGTAGGTGTGAGCGTGAATGGTCTTTTGTCTCTGTGTGTCAGCCCTGTGATTGGCTGGAGACCAGTCCAGGGTGTACCCCGCCTCTCACCCTAAGACAGCTGGGAAAGACTCCAGACACCCACGACCCTGAACAGGAGAAGCGGTATAGCAGATGAATGAATGAATAAAAAATATGTATCTGTTCTTAACAAAGAGGAGAAGAAGAAAGACACTGTCCACAGACAACAGACACTGTTTAGATCACTGTCCACAGACACCGTACTAAGAAAATGTCCACAGCTGCTGTTTGAACAATACCACAATACAACAGCAATAGGCTGCAGCTCCTCAAGACAACAATACAAACCGTAATAGTAAAACACAACAGGAATCTGAATCTCTTTGTTGTCCTGTGAAGGTAAAATAGTGCTGCAGCAGGAACACACAACAGACAGGTTCACAATGACAATATAAGAATAAAAGCCTTTGCACACTGAGTCTGTCTTCTGCATTTTTTTCTGATCTTCCAGGTTGTTTGGAGGGTTGTTTGAATATTCAGAGATGCTGTAGGCTACTTGTAACGTCATCATTATCATTTAGTTAATCTTGCAGTTTAACTTATCAAATTTTCGCAATTAATATAAAGCTCAATGCATCAAATTCAGTATAGAAAGTGTCATTGTGTGACTTTTTTTTTTGGATTATGGATCCAAAAATCACATGATGGACTCAGTGTGCAAAGACCTTAAGACTCAATTAAAGGTCTTAAAGTCAGACAAAAAAACGACATAAGAAACAGCTTAAAAGAAACACTGAACACATAAAAATTAAGAAGAAGAAGAATGCTCAGTCCAGAGCTCGTACCAATCTGGAAAATAACTACCCAGTACTGCAGGAAAAGTGCAATGTGAAGATGTGCAAATAAGCAAGTCGTGCACTTAAAAGCTGATTGCCATTAAATAATTTCGAAGTAGATGATTAGGACAGTCCAGGATAGCGTTAGCCTTCCTCAAGACCAGTCTGTTGTAGATAGACGACATTTCCCCGGCCTGCTGACATCCTGAGATTTTTCCAGCAGTTTTAACAAAACTACCCAGACGATCCTTATTGGACCAGGTCAGATTTCCAACTATGCAACAATACAAACAGTTGAAACATTCAATAAAACTTCTGTTAAAGAGAGGCATCATCTCAGAAGAAACATGGAAGGTTCTGATTTTCTTCAGAAAGAATCTTTGCTGAACCTTTTTGGAAGTAGCATCAACATGGTGTTTGAATAACAGTTTGTTGTCAAGGACTAAACCAAGGAGTCCATCAGTGACTCCTGTATGCTGTGATCATTAAACCTCTGTTTGTGTGTGTGTGTGTGTGTGTTCACAGATGCTGTGGAGGTGTGTGTTCCTGCTCTTTGCTGCTCTCTCTGTAGGTGAGTATGGTCCCCTCCATAAGAGCAGATTTCCTCACGCTCACCATCATCACTGACAGAGGAACTCAGAGGTTAAAGGTCACAGTCAGGTGTCAGGTGGAGGCAGTCAGTCAGAGTTCATCTACAGCCTGCTGTCTGCTGAGCTGTTTGTTCATCCACAGACTCTGTACAAAGTCACTGTCCACAAATACTGTCTCCAGACACTATTCATGGACGCCATTCATAGACAATGTCCACAGACACTGTCCACAGACACCATCCACAGACACCATCCACAGAATCCATCCTCAGTCCTAGTCCAGACTCTACTGGACTCTACTCAGTCAATCGTTACTGAGCTTTTGTCAAAGCTGAAGTTGTTATTGTGTCTGTTGTTTTTGTTGTCTGTTGTTGTTGATGTGTCCTTGTTGTTGTTGTCTCAGAGACGTACCATGTGCGTGACCTACATGAACGTCTGGCTCATGGTCGTCAGTTGAAGATCTACCTCCCAAAGAGCGCGGAGAAGCTGGAGTTTAGCCCTGCTGATGACCAGAGTAAGACCTTCCTGTACTGGGAGAGAGGCCACACCAGGTGAGGGTCACTGCGTGGAGGATAGGTGAAGTCAGTTACCATGGTGACTGCAGCATGTGTTGTCCTCTGCAGGTTCACAAGGGGACGAGTGTCTGGGACAGGAAGTGACCGCCGCTGGTACATTGACAAGGTGACACTCAGTTTACCATGAGAGCCAGACAGAAAATCCATCATCATACTGATACTGTGTGTGTGTGTGTGTGTGTCAGGTAACCTATGAGGATGAAGGGACGTACACACAAAGAGATTTCTGGGGTAAAGAGATCTCCACCGTCAAAGTGGCTGTCACACGTGAGTAAGATCAGCTTCGTGTTGAGTCATTCAACACACTTCCCAAAAAAGCTTGGACACTGTGTAAAATTTAAATTAAAGATATTACCATGATTTCCTAATCTCATGGACTCTAATTTTATTCAGTAAAATATACAATAACACAGTGTTTCTCAAATTATTTCAGACCAAGGGCCATTACCCCCCCCCCCCCCCCCCCAAAAAAAAAAAAAAAAAAAAAGAAAAAAACTCATGGGCCACCGAGCTAAAAAGCCCCCAGAACAACAGACCAGTTAGCCAACTGATGTAATATAAACTGGCTTCATACATGTACTGGCTACTACTACTGGTGCTAACGTTAGCTTCCACTGTGTCCACGATTATGATTGGCTGTTGCAACTGAAGAAGATGCATATCAAAGCAGGAGAGTTGTCATGAAAAATGGCTGACCAGCGTCCGCATGATAAAAACAGTAAAGAATAACTTATGTGAGGCGTTTCCACAGCCATTCTTAAGGAACCTTCAAGAGGAATTCAGCGTTTCACCGTCTTTTCTGGTTTACTTTCATCAGCCAACACACAAACTTGTCCAGTCATAAAAGATGAGGACGATAAACCAGTTTGATCTGTCAGCTTTGCTCTGTTTTCATCAAATATAGACTTGAAATTATTTACAAAGCATCGGCCTCTGTTATCGTCAGTTGGAGTGTGTTTTATAAACATGTTAAATATGTATGTCTAACATCTATTTGAAGTCTGTCAATAACATGTTTGCGTGTTTTGCAGCGCGTCATAACTACGTAAAGTGCGTGGCAGGAGAGAGCCTGCGTATCTCTCTGGAGGGACTCGACCTCGCTGACAGCTTCCTGTCCTTCAGCGGAAATGCCGCCAACGTCACTTTGGTAAGGATGATGTGGATGGATGTGTGACTGAATGAGAGAGCTGATAAATAACAGAGCGGGCTGTTTACAGTAAGGATGGTGGTTTACTGTGCAGGTTTTTGTGAACAGTTTGTTATTTCAATGAGGTGTCATTCAGAAATGTCAGGAAGCACGTCCCTGTCCTGGAAGCGGTTTCAGCCACACTGAAATGTGTTGAGTCTTTCTAGAAGTTTAATCACCACCAGCCAGCAGTTTCTCTCCACAGCATCAAGGAAGCTGTGGAGGGGCTGTCTCAGGTGTGGCCGATGTCGTCCCCTGACACCAGGTGTTTTGTCCTCAGGTGAGGGAGGGGGCTCGGGTATCTCAGGACATACCTGAGTACTGGGACCGTGTTCTGACTCACTCCATGACCATCGAGATCCAGAACGTGAACGTCAGCGATGAAGGACGATACGAGCTGAGAGACCGCAGGGATCGACTGGTGTCCATCACCAGGATGGACCTGACAGGTGAGGAACACCTTTAGTCTGCACAGGTAAAAGTTCCATTTATCTTCATGTGTTTGATGGATCAAAATGTTGAGTTCATCTTTAGAACATGGATTGTGTTTGGCGTTAGGGTTTCGCCCTGTTCACTCCTCACTTGTTTACCTTACCTGCAGAAATCTAAGGAGTGATTAGGTCATATCCAGGGCTTTCACACCAGCACGACTCAGTGCCGGTTCTAGTTCCTGAACTTATTTTTGTGCCAGCAACACAAAACCAGGGGGGAACTGAACATTGATATGAGGTGCCTTATATTTTTAGATGTTACTTTATGTTCAGAGAATTTTATTTATTTATTTATTTACAGTCTTGTTTTGTTTACAGTCTACACTAAGAAAGACGTGGTGCTTTTTATTTTACGTTTACGTCTGTTTTTATTTTCAGCTGTGTTGAAAAATGGCACAGATGGAAAAGAACGTTTGTTCTGCTTAAACTGATGTTAACACAGGCTGGTTTGCAATCAACTAGGGCTGAACGATTTTGGAAAATAAACTAATTGCGATTTTTTTTAATCAGTATTACGATTTAGCATGCAATGTTTTTTTTTTAATTTTGTGGGGGGGGCTGTTTATTCTGCATTATTTACTAAAACACAAGCAATCAATCATTCTATAGTCTGACCTACACGACGAAGCATCCTGTCAACATGTAAAGACTTCTTTCCTTGGTGGTTGAGGTTTCAGTCATGCAGTTGTCATATATGTCCTTGTGCTGCTTTCTTAAATGCTGGAACAGGTTTGTAGTGTTGACCCTTGTAGCTATGGTAACCAGGCATGTTTTGCACAAAACCTCACGCTGTGTCGCATCTTCTTTCCTAAATCCAAAATAGCTTCAGACAACTGACGTTCTGTTCCTCTTTGACACCAAACTCCCCTCATCTGTCCTCTCTTCAACAACAACTCAACAAATCAAAACTTAGTGTGGCTGAAGTTGTTCTCTTCGACCCCGTTCACATGTCTCGTTCTTCTTCAGAGATTTTTGGCTGTTGTCAAACCAGCTTAAAGGTGCATTACTGCCACCTACTGCATGCATGTACAGTAAGGTTGCGTCTGTGTACATGAAACTTTTTTTTTCTATTACTCTGCCCTACTATAAAGCACCAAGGTTCTGATAATCCAGAATGGAACTGGTTCCAGAACCATAACTTGTTGGTCAGAGCCTGCAGGTGAATCTGGGAAGTGGTGGAAGTCTTTAGGACAGGGAGGGGAAAGAAAAGTCTTGGATGCGGTATAATTCCTGAAACCATCAGACTGTCAGCTTTACATTCCTCTGTAGGAAAAAGAACATGTTTCATTAGGTGGATTTGAAAAGTTATCAAAACATAGCTGAAATGTTTTTATCATGACGATAACAAACATGATCATATGCAACAATTTAACAGAGAAATAAAACGTCAGCAAATAAAAATGGAAAAAACACAACCTATCACAAGCTCGTTTAATCTGTCCCACACATCTTTATTTAAAATCTCTTATTCTTGAAGAGAGGATTGAAGCTCCGCCCCCTGTGTTCTCTGCAGATCATCATGAGTACGAGGGGAATCCACTCATGGCCCTGCTCTTGCTGCTGGGCATCCCTGCAGGAATCTGCTGCTGCTGCCGCAAGAAGATCTTCAAGAAGAAAGCCAGCATGGCGTCCACACTGCAGGTAGAAACACACACACGCACACACACACACACACACACACACACACACACACACACACACACACACACACACACACACACACACACACACACTCATGAGGTGAGTTGCAGTTATTCAGACTCAGTCAGTTCACAGTGGATAACTTTCTGCAGATCTGACTTGTGATGATTTGGTGTGCTCTCTCTCTCTCTCTCTCTCTCTCTCTCTCTCTCTCTCTCTGTGTGTCCCATCCCATCAGGCCTCACCTGAAGCAGTCCACCCCCCTCCTCCTCCTGGCCCCGTCGGTCCGGCTCCTCCATACAGCTCACCTGGACCTCCAGGAGGGGTGATGCTGCTCTTTGGATTTCTCCTGATCCGTTTTTGTCTTGTCAAAACTTCACGTCATGTGTTTCTCTGTGTGTCCAAATAAAGCTGTTTAAATCAGATCATCACAACTAAAACTGTAACATAACGATGTAACAACAACAACAACAACAACGATACTAAATCTGATCAGTCAGGATGTCAACGTGCCAACATTCTGATCAATCTGTGTTCACTGATTAATTTCTAATGTTTGTGTGTGTGTGTGTGTGTGTGTGTGTGTGTGTGTGTGTGTCTACAGGTGTACTACCACGGCCCTGACCCTAGCATGGTACTCATACACACTCAGTGATAATCTGATGATACCATTAATGTTTGGATTTGTCTTTCGCGAACAGTGAACCACAGGGGAGGGTTTTCACTTTATGTGTGTGTGTGTGTGTGTGTGTGTGTGTGTTTTCTTCAGCCCCCAGGTCCTGGTCAGTGGGTTGGACCTGCACCCTCCCCGGTAAGCTGCTCAGCGGACAAACAAACTGTCTCAGATTCTGGTCTGGTTTGCTTATCTCCACACTTCCTGTTTACTACTCTCACCCGACCTCTAATTGGTTGTCTGCAGGGATTTAACCCGGCCTACCCCCCTCAGAATGCGGTCTACCCCCCTGCTGGTCCACAGTGGAATGGTCCTCCTCCAGTCCAGTACCCCACTGGCCCTGTGGCTCCCATGGTACAACCAGATGACCAATTCAAGATACGGCGGTAACACGACACACACCGCACCACCGCAGTCTCATGAAGAGTCCCTGTATTTGTGTGTGTGTGTGTGTGTGTGTGTGTGTGTGTGTGTGTGTAGGCTTATGCTCCAGCTGCAGTCATGTACAGCTCTCCTCCACCAGAGGGCAGCAGTGAGCTGCCGGTTAAAGAAGAGCTGAAGATGGAGAACATGAACTCCTCACCTGCAGACCCTCTGCTGACCGCCACAACACAGGTACACATGCTCACTCTAGTGCACACACACACACATATACACACACACACACACACATATACACACACACCTCCTCCTCTCCTCCTCCTCTTCCTCTCACTCCTGGCATTGGCATCCATTGCTCCTGAACAGAAACACTCACCTGTTTCCTTTTTGGGCCAAAGCTCTGATTCTGATTGTGAAACTGTGTGACAGGTGTTTGTCCATGTCAGTGAGCAGAGTGGGGTAAATAACTTTAGAGTTTTGAATGACAGAGTGTTCATCGTGAAACAAAAATAAAAAAATCTTCATGAAAATTTTGCTAAATGCAGAGAATTGTGTGAAGTGTTTTAAAACAGTGTGTTTGAGAGCTGCAGTTAGAGTGTAAAGCAGGAGTTGTGTTTGCAGTTAATTGGTTCAGGAGAACCACAACATTGTGTCTCAAGCACCAGTGTTTGTGTGTAAACGATCAAGGAAAAACTGTCCTGATCAGTCTCAGAGGTGCTTCTACGACATGACGTGCCAGCCATCCAAAAGTAAAGACAAAACCTCCAACTGCCGCCTGGAGGGGAGGCTGTAAGTGTAGGGAGAGCTTGACTGATACAGATTTCAGCCCCTTTAAGATCATGATCCTGATAAACCTCAGCCTCATTGGTTAAGCCTGGTATCTACCTGTGAACTTCGGTTAACTGTGTCCATTGTATGTGCTCCTGTAGCTGACTGACTGTGAGGAAGGTGAGTCTGCACTGAGATCTGATCACCTGTAGTCAGCCTGATTAGTCACCTGAAGAGAAAGAGTCCAGTGAGCTAAGCTTGTGTGTGTGTGTGTGTGTGTGTGTGTGGGTGATTTTCTTGTGACCTATCTGTCCCTCCCCCCTACAGGCTGACCCTGCACCTTCTACTGATGCTCCAGTGCCGGCCCCCTCCTCCACAGGTGCTCCACCTGATGGTGCCTTCAAGTTCCAGATTGATGGAGGGAAAGACTCCACCAACTTCCTGTAGAGCTGCAGACCATGATGTCCGGCGCCCCCTGTGGACATGTTGAGTCCTCTGAGTGCAAATGTCAGGATGCAGGTTTTGTGTGTGTGTGTGTGTGTGTGTGTGTGTGTGTGTGTGTGTGTGTGTGTGTGTGTGTGTGGAGGGGTTTGAACAGTATTTGTTAGGGCTGGGACAATATGCTTTTCTCCTGATTCGATTCTTTTACGATGTTTAGGGTGCCAATTCGCTTTAAATTGGGATTCTTGGATAATGGTGATAGTTGTGATTTGACTTCCCTTATTTAACACCAGCTCATGTGAAGTTGAATGATGATGATGTCTACAGACTGTATCAGGAGCCATATTTCCCCCCAAAAATGAACATCACATGTGAGTCAGCTTTTAAAATGTATTCGAAGGGATCTGGCGTCATGTTACCAGATAGTCAAAAAAAAAAACATGTCACCCTCTGCTGGAGAAAAGTAGTCATGTTTTTTCAACCAAAATTACAGATTTAAATTTGGAAAAAAAAAAAAGATTTTTAACAAAAAAAAAAGATTTTAAAATTGTTAAACAAAAAAACCTGATACTTATGTGAAACGATTTTTTCTCCCACCCCTAGTATTTGTCTCAATATTTAAACTTGCTGAAGGAAAGGAGGAGGTTTGTTAGCATTGTTAGCGTTGTTATCATGTGGAAAGATCACAGTACGTTTACATGCAGCTTCAGAAATTGAACTATGAGTTTTGTCAGCGCGAGATCGGGCTATTAAAATAGACTGAATACGGACTCTGCATAGCTCGATTAACACACCCAGATAACGCGGTTGCTATTGATCTGCGGTTGGAATCGGCAGGGGTTGGCGGGTATTGGTAATTCTCATCGTTCAGCCAAAAGAGGAAGTAAATGATGATAATAAATAGGGTCACTGCACTCATACAGTCTGTGGCTCCAACATAACAAACACACACCATGACACACACATGAATAAAAACATGAAGAGCTACAGCTGCATCCATCTCAGCCATCGTGGTTAGAATGTTGTTTTCTCTTCAGGTGAACAGAAACTAGTTTGATACACACACAGCTTCACTCATCAATAAAGGACACAGCGCCACCTATTGAAGCAGAGTGAGACGTTCTCAGCCAGAAGTCTGCTTGTAAACACAGACCAGACCAGACCCCCCACTGAGACTTTACCATCCAGCTGTGACCTTAGCTGGACTGCTGCGTGCATGTAAACGTACTGATTGGTTTGAGTTATTCTAATTAAAGTTGAGTATAATGGGTCACTAACACATTATTCTGTTTAAAATCTGTTTCCACTGACTGTCAGTCTCCTACAGACTGACAGTGGGCCACCATCCAGAGTATACTCAAAGTATAATCAAGCGACACTCCAACCAGATATAGACTCATTTAAACCTAAACGTATACCACAATGTATAGCAGGAACAAGAACAAACATCTATACTTCCAACAAACACAACATCCCATCATTCATTGGGCTTGAACACTACATGAACAAGAAATAACCTGAAGCTTTCCCACAAAGCTCTATGGAGGAAGTGACTGTGTTTATCTTTTATAGCTCGAGGATGTCTGGGTCTTTGCAGCCTTTTATCCTTGTGCAGTCTCACCTCTAGGCTGCCCTCAACTCAAAGTGCTCTTTATACACACACCTTACAGTGGTTACACACTACAGCTTGATGAAAGGACTCTCATGGATCTGGTCTCAGCAGAATTCTGATGGTTTTGGTCACAGTAGGATTCTGATGGATCTGCTCTCAGCAGGATTCTAATGGATCCGGTCTCAGCAGACAAACAGGTTTATAAAACAGCAGCTACCTCACGTTGGGATACTAACCATCCTCACTGGTCCATATGGTAGCTACCAGCCAATCAGAGAGAAGCAGGGGTTGTCTGCTTCCTGGTTGCGATCAGATGATCTCAGTGCCTCTCTGCCACTTTTTCACATTTTGAACATTTCTGTGTTTTACCTGTGTGATGTTCTCTGTGTTGAACTGTATGTGATCCTCACTCTGTGCAGTTGGAGGTGACGTGGTAGGCGGAGCTAAAGACTCCACCAGTTGATGTTACGAACTCTGGTTTCTCATTCAACTCCGTTTAATCCGTCAGTTTATCTTTTGTCAACTAACAATATGTCAATAAAGTTTGTATGTGAGCTGCGAGTCAGTGATCAGTTAATTCAGCCTCTTAACTTTTACAAAGAGCAGTTGGTATAAAAACGTCATGTATCTGTTTATGTATTTATTTAAATTTCTTTTAATAAGGAGTTACAAAGGATGAACAGATTTAAAGATTTGACCAAAAGAAAAACATGATGATGATCAGCTCCTCTGAGTTTAATTTAAACTTAAAGCTACCAGCGTTTATTAAGAGGAAACAATCATCTGTTTTCAAACAAAAAACACAAAAACATCCCCATGAAAACTAGTCCACTGACAGGGGTAAACACAGTTACCTTAACCAACACCTGTTTATCAGTTTGATTCGTGCACCTCTTTGACATGTCGACTCATGTCATGACATGAATGAGCTGGGGACTGAGGGGGAAAATAAGAATAAGAACCACACCTTCATACCTGAGAAATATTTTATTAGGCACATGGGCTTCATGTAGAGATGAATGTTCGCATGGTAAATAAAAAAAAACATCCAAGTTTTAATCTGACATCTCCAACCGACAAACTGTAGAAAAAAAAATATTCAAACACAGAAACAAACTTTGGTATAAAGTTCTACACACACGTTTCTTACAAACAGTAAAAAACAGTTTGATGAAAAGATTCAAAATATCTGCAGGTTACAGATTACACAGATTACAATGCACAGACTGCAGATAAACATACACAGACAGATTAACACACAGATTACAGTTATCAGATTATGACAGACTAGGTAACCTTTCACAGGCACATTTTAGCAAAAGACAAAAATATGTTCAAATATTACATCCAGGAACAAAACAAATCTTATTTTTTATTATAATCTGATAATAATTCATTTCTAATGTTTTTTTTTAAATTTTAATTAATAATGTGATTATTATTATTTTATTTATTATTATTAATCTTCTTAATAATTTGATTCATTGTGTATAATTCTGATGATTGAGAGCATTTAATCTGTTTATTTAATCTGATTATTTATCTGATTTAAACTGATTGTAAATGTAAACTAATCTGAATTTTGGTTTGTCTCATCTGATTATTAACTTTATGTAATCCAATGTTAATCTGTTTATAAATCTGATTTAGTTTGATTATTTATCAGAATATCAATCAGTTTTAATTAGATTCAATCTGATAATAAATGTTGTTGATTTTTCATCTGATTTAACATTTAATCTGATTTAATCTGATCTCAGAGTTCGTGTAACCACACCCTTCACTCCCCTATATCCTCCGCCTCTCCATCTCTCTGAGCCTCCTCTCCAGAATCTTCACCTGCTCCTCCAGGTGAGCTGTTTTATTTTCTGCAGTGGAGGAACGCCCCGTCCCCACACCCAGTAAAACACAGACAAATACCAACACAGCCAATCGCACGGCGGTGGTCTCTGAGCTCGCCTCGTGGTCACTCAAGATGAGTCCAAAACAGCCCACAGCCATGCCCACTTTCAGCAGCCAGAGAGTCCGCCTCAGAGTAGAGGCAACCAATCGGAGAGCGAGGGACAGCAGCCAGTAGCCAATCAGAGCAAGGAGAAACCACTTGGCCACAAAGATCAGACCGCCAGGTGTGACTCTGTCCACAGGTACATTCACTGATCAAAGACAGACAGCAGATAAATGGATCAGTAATCTGACTGCAGACGTATGAAACAAGATCAGAACGCGTGTGTGTGTGTGTGTGTGTGTGTGTGTGTGTGTGTGTGTGTGTGTGTGTGTGTGTGTGTGTGTGTGTGTGTGCGTGTGTGTTTACCGTGGATTCCAGCTGTCTCCAGGAGGTTTGAAACGTACTTCAAGAGAACATTCAGGCCACCAGCGATACTTCCTGCAACCACACTGAGAACCTGAGAGAAGGCCTGGGGGGGGGGGGGGGGGGGGGGGGATAAGAAGAAACACCTTGAGAGGGGAACCTTGTAGGACCAAAACCATTGATTAAATAGTGGTAAAGGGGAGTCCTGTTCTTTTTATAGACCCCATGGACTTAGGGGGTTACAGGTGTAAGAACCTGACTGAGCGTGTGCAGCAGATCTCTTCAGCCTTGTATCAAGCCACTCCTGAACCATAGTCTAAATCAGTAGCGTCTTACCCGGGCTGAGGAGAAAAATAATCTGGAAGAATCCAAGTCTAAAAGAAGAGTGGAGAGGCACAGAATCCAAGTGGTTTGAAGTCAGTGTAAAGTTTCCACAGTCAGTGATGATCTTTTACTGCTGTTGCTCCACAGTAGAGCATGTTTCTCTCTGCTGACAGGCTTTATGGAGATGCTGATCTGATTTTCTAGCATGACTTGACACAAAGTTGGTTGTAAGGTAACCATGATATTACTGAGCTTGACTGGGACCAGCTGAAGCATAGACTGGATGCTCGTACCCCACCCATGACCTTGCAGAACTGTGTGTAGCACTTGTGGAGGAGTGGAACACATTGCCTCAGAACAACATCATGAGGCTAGTGAGGAGCAAGAGACATCTCTGTCAGGCTGTCATTGAGACAAATGGTGGAAACACCTGCTACTGACTTTGTCAGTTTTGGTTATTTGGGGATATCTTTGTTATTGTCTAAATTGTTGGGGTAATAAATATTGAACTAATGAAAATGGTTTCTTCTCATTCATTAATAGTAAAATCAAAGGGAAATATTACTGATTTCATTACAAATCAGATCAATTAGGAAAAACGAACGCCAAAATAACAAAGGCTGTTCCTGATCAGAGGCTGTTTTATGTAACCAACTTGCTTAGTGGTGGACCTTAGGTTTAGGATTATAATGATAATATGATTAGGTTTATTTCATTTGTATAATTAATTTCCATTAAGCTCAGAGCAGCTGGAGTGGAGTTTAGATAACAAAGTCATAAATTCATGAAAATAATTGCTCAAGAGTAGGAGGATAATGTGATGGCTAGAGTACTCCTCAGTGCACAGCGTAGTAAATGGCACCTCCAGTCTCAGGTCAGTCCTCAGGTTGGCACCACAAGTGCTGTGTGACGTCATGTGAAACCCAGCATACCTTTCAGATGGCCAGCATTTCTGTATTTAAAATCCCTTCCATTGTTGTTTAACATTATAACCTTATGAGATACTGAACTCTGGGTTTTCATTGAATGTAAGCTAAAATCACCAAGATTAAAAGAATTAATGCCTGAAAGCCTGAAGTGTGTTACTTTGTACTGAAGTTCATGATGTGTAAAATGTAAATAAAAACATAATACAATCATAAGCAAATTTCGTAAATCCATATTTTATCCACAATAAAACAGACGACTCGTGTGTGTGTGTGTGTGTGTGTGTGTGTGTGTGTGTGTGTGTGTGTGTGTGTGTGTGTGTGTGTCAAACTCTACAAGAGCTCTTACAGTCATGAAAACTGTCTTGTGTGAATGCAGACTTAACTCCGGACTGTATTTAAGTTAGAAAGAACTCGTGTCATGTATGAATGGAAACAGGAAGTGACGTTGCATACTGCTGCGTTCACTGACCCCGGCCACATTAAAACCCCCGTTTGTCATTTCAGTGCTGACTGGTCCCGGGTTTGTGATTTCATGTTCCGATCTCTAATCTCATTCAGACTGGTCCCTGGTGGTCCACACTGGTCTGTCTCACCCTGCCCCTCCTCATGAATTCACCTCTGAACAGAACTTCGTTTAAACCTCTAGAACTTCATTTAAACTCTCCATCAGAACATTTCTCACCTTCTGCACAGACAGCACCGTCTGCTCTCCGGCAACTCGGTTCAGGTAAGCCCTACCCTCCTCGGCCAGCTCAGTCAGGGCAGTCCGGATGTCCTGGATCATCCCGGAGCTGGAGTGGCTATCAAACACTTTCTCCCCCAAAACAGAACTCATCAGCCCGCAGAGGAGCAACCAGAGCCTGCTGAAAGCTGTCTGCGTGGACCGGGCGGACATCCTGTGAAAGTACCGTTCAAATAAAGACCAAAACACACCTTTAACCCACGAGAGTCTCGGGTAAACGGTGAGGGACGACGGGAGTCTCAAAATGTGGAAAAACAGAGTTACTAACTTTCATAGAGGGGACACGAGCGCCCCCCAGAGGACTGAATTAGTAGCCAGGTTCGTGTAGCCCTCCTCTGTGTCTCAGCGAACACCTCCGCAACGTTCTGCGGAGAACGTCTGTTTGTAATCGCGTGAGAATCTACCATGTCTGTGATTTGTGAAATAAAAACGGCACGGCAAGTCACCCACTATATGTCCGTATACACACAGGTCCAAACCAGTCTGAGGCGGCGTCTCTGTGATTTCAGGCGTTTATTTTATTTTATTTTATTTTATTTTATTTTATTTCAATTTTCTGAACCCTTTGCAAGTCAAAAATGAGGCAACATTCAATTTGAAGGGTTCAACTGAACCTTTGAGAGAAACAAGCAGGGAAGAGTCTCGTCGTGTTAATAGGCAAACAAGGGCCTAATTTATGGGCGTTAAAACAATTGTCCTTTTTCAGTCACTCATTAGGCTAACAAAAATATCAATATAATTAAAAATATTAATAACAAAAATAAAGGCTCTGTAATCAAAGAGGTCTGTGGAAAGAAAGGCCTAAATATGATTTGGTGTCTCTGTTTTGGCATGTGACAGCATCAACAAAAATATTCAAACACTTGCAATCAATTTGTGGATCACAGCCTTGGTTTTTTTTCTGTGTTTTTGCTTCTCAGTGAAGGTTATTAGACATAGATGGTGATTCTGTTATGATCTCCCGGTTCTTTGGACAAACACCTCCCAAGAATCACTGGAAGAAGAGCTATTTCTCAGTTCAACATTTATTCTGGTCACAGGCAAGGTTTACAGCGCTGGTCTCAACAGAATGAGCCCCGATATCCGGGTGCAGTACAGTTTTAACACATTCATTGGCTACGCCTATACAGAGGTTGAGCTTAACTAAACAACCGAGAGTAAGTGGCCATCATTATGATTGACACTGCTGTCTCAACCCACAGCTGGTGTCAGGTTTCAGAGAGATGTGCCATTCAAATGTGTGTGTGTTGTTTGAGCATGGTGTTAATGGAGACTGTGTAGAAGGTCATTCAGAGTCAGTAAGGCCTGCAGACGTTAGCTGGAGACAGGAGCTATCTGTCTGTCCGCCAGCTACACACACATTGTCCCTGAGATTGTATGAGAACACAACGTAAGACGAGATAAAATGCTGAGCTAAACCAACGACATACCAAGACAGTGATAACCAAATCAGAAATATCCTAACAATCCCCCTTTTGACACATGTTAATCATATGTCAACAACAAAAATAAGTAAGTGAGGATTGTTATTACGCATGTCTGCCCTTCCAGTCCCAGATCCAAGAATCCTGTACCTGGCCCCCCAAACCAGGACATTCATCAGGAAACAGGTGGGAGAACAGAGATGCTGACTAAGACTATATGTGATGCATATGGGTGTAAGCAGTTCTTCGTTGCACTTAAAAGCAGCAAGCATTCTTCATTGCACATTGCGTGTGGAACTCTCTAAATCATTAATAAAATTTAATAATGATAAAAACAGCAAAAAATGATACAAGACAATATTAGCAAATTAAATTTCTGCATCTTATCCTGATACAATCTTTCAATTCAATTTATTGTAAGCACCTTGGTTCATCCTAAGAGTCCCATGCTCCTAAGTGTGTGCAGAGACAGAGAGATCTATATATGGTTATGTATTATCCTTAGCAGAACATGTGTATTTACAAGGGGGCAGGGGAGAAAATACGGTATTCAGGATCCTCTTCATCCTCGGATGTCTGGCAACCTGTTGAAGGAATGGGTTCAGTAGCATGTTGCTATTGATAAAGTGGTGGCGCTGAGAATGATTTTTAATCGCAGTGGTGATACATTAAGGCAGAGGAGTCTGATGCATGGTAAAGGTTTAACAGTAATACTGCAGATATCAATGTGATGATTAAAGATTTCCATTCATGATTGTTTTAATGTTTGTCAAACCATGCAGACAGAGGACTGTCTACGCCTCAGTCCTCAGTCGATTCTTCTGTGGTGCTCGCAGGCCAAACTGAACCTTGGTAAACGAGTCATCTGGACTATTATTATGTGGAACGAATACACAACAATTTGTTACACCACTGCACAGACGCCACCTTTTTCAGCCAATCAAAAATTTAGTAAAATAGTATAAAACAGAATGTACTTGATTAATCCCTAAAGTAGCTCATCATGTATTCTTAAATTCCCTTTTTGCTCCTCAGATAGACACTTAATTCAACTGATTAAAGAAATGTTATTGGACCATAATTCTCTTTAGTTATTTTGATTTATATGAGCCACTATAATTTTCTTCTTCTTAACTGAAAATTAAATCAGTATACTTTAGAAATTCAGGATCTGTCTGTCATAATCATGTTCTCTGTTTATTCTCCAGATCTGATGGTATTGTGCATGTTACATATATCTTCTTCAGCAGTGAGAACTTATTATAATCATAAGACAATATTACAAATTATCAATATTATCTACTCCCCCTTTTTAAATACTAATTTTATTATTTAAACCCATGCATGTGCAAAGTTAATAAATCATGGCATCCGCTCCTTTAGTGTGTGAACAATACGTAAAATCAATACTCTTGGGTAACAGGATTGTGGTGAGAAGAAGTTATGATTATTCAAATATTTAGACAATTGGTCAAAGATCATTTTCTCAAGTATTTTTGCTCTTTTATTCATAATTGCGATAGGTCTATAAGCACTCTATAAGCACCTCCTTACGGATACTCTAGCGGACTTACCAGTTAAAAGAGACAAATTTAATAGTAAATGATAAAGCATGAAAGGCAAATTTTCCTAAAAAGAAAAATTTAAATTATTTGACAGACAGTCCTTGTAACATTTTTATAACTAATTTTATTCTCATTTGTCAGCTCGTAATAAGCAGTCACTTCAAAAGGATTATTTTCTTTCCCAGTTAATATTAATGATATCTCAAATACAGCATTCAGGATCAACATTATTACTTTTCCTTACTTCGATAAATTCAAAGAACTCTGAAAGATTCACTTATAACTTTGGTTCAATAATTTAATTTTCCATTCTTGTTTATTTATTTATTTATTGTTCAGGTCAGTTGGTTTGAAATCTCTTTAAATATCTTTAATTCCATATTTACAGCCTAGTAGACGACCAAAATCATAGCAACTTTCTTCATTATCAGATTTTATATAAGAAACATTATTTACACCAAGTGACATTTTTACTTTTACCAACTGACCACTAAATTGTTTGAGTTTCCACCATCGAATGAGAAATATTCAATATGCCAATTGTAACTAAAAAGCAGTAGTGGCTCCCAGACCACATCCTGCACCAGGTTTCATTTTTAGGTCAGCAGGTCTCATTTGATTTAAGTCAACAGCTAGCTGCTTTTCAAATTCAGAATTTTTAGTCCACCTCAGAGTCAGTCAGTGTGTTTCAGCTCAGTTTTGACACGGTCAAGCTTTGTCTCAGTTGGGTCAGTTGAGTTGTGATCGTATAGTGATTTTTATGAGCTGGCCAGGCTCCCCCTTTAGATACAGGATGAACCCGTCCTTTTCATCAACATCAAGTGTGCACACAGAGACAGGGATGTTTAAGTTTAAAGAATGCTCTGTCAGCAGCTGCTTCTCCATCTTACTTGGGTTAACCTTGTATCTTATCTCTCTGAGTTAAGCTTTTGCCAATTGTTTCTAAAATCATGTGTTTTTTCTTAGAAATAAATACATTAGTTAAAAACATTTTGCCTGCTAAAGATACTATAAATACTAATTTAATAAGATGTGTCTTATTTTCCAATTATATCTGCAAAACAAAACAAAACAAAAAATCCCCAAGCTGTGCACAGCCGAATATACAGCATTCACACACGCACCAAGAGCAGTATCTCCTGATAACACTCATTAATCTGAATCTAAACACGCCCATTCAATTGAAACGTTAGCCCTTTTAATTTAAATAACTCTTTATAATAATCCCCCAAGAAAGAAACATATTGAAGCAGAGTCCCACTAAGTGACTACTACAGACACACACTCACAAGCAGAGGGAAGATGCAGATAGACACACACAGAGGCAGAAGGTCACACACACACATGGATTCACACAAACAAACTTTATCATTCTTGCACCCGCTCCTCTCTGTCTTTTGCTCCAACTTAAGAAATTACTCCTGAATAAAACCACATACAAAACAAGAAAAATAACAGAACACAACAAAAACAAAGAAACAATAAAAAAAATCTGACACCATATACGAACACATCATCTTCACTTCTCAGTCAAAGTCCCAAAATCTAACTGCAACTCTTTTCTGCAAGAGTCATTGATTCTGGGCAGCCCTAGGCAGGCATCTGACCACCAGCGGGCGCCTGATGCCACTGCTGTTGTGAAGGTGTGGGATCCAGCTGATGCTGCTGGGGTGGAGGACCCTGAGTGTTTGGCTGGGATGCTGGATAAAATGAATTACTGTACTGGGGTTCACCACCTGCAGGATTGCACTGATTGTTTTGTTGGTAACTTTAAGGACATTGGTGTGCCCAGTGCCCCAAGCCACCGCAGTGATAACACTGATCTTCATCATTGGGGCCTCCACGCCTGCACCTCTGCAACCTCCTGCCCCTACTGTATCTTTGTGCTTGATACCTGTTACATTGTGGAGGGTGTGGATATGAATTATATCCCGAAGGTTGTTGATACCCCACTGGCTGTTTAGGAACACTGTCAGATTGGAGTGAGGCCTTGGCCTGATTGTTTTGAGGCTGCTGCTGCAGCATTTTCCTGTCCCTTTTGTTTTGGTTAACTTTGTCTCTCAAATCCAGAAGCTGTGCTCTTGTTAACTGTGCCTGGAGATCACTTAGTTCTCTTTCTTCCTTTTGGTGCTTTTCAGTTTCATTGTCAAGATGTACTTTAACATGTTCCTCCCAAACATTATAATGCATGACATTTAACCCCACTGTGCTTTTCAGTTTATCCTGTACCGATCTTGGGAGAGAGTTTTCAACAGCTCCCCTGAACAATTTTCCAACTGCATCATCTGCTTTCGGCTCTTCCCCAGTTTTGTTTTGCCAAAGCTCTCTTACTCTCATGAGATAAGCAGCTGCCTTTTCTCCCTTTTTTGGTGGAATATCACACAGCTCTGCAGATTTTGTATTCAGTGGATAAAATCTCTTCACACAGGACCATAGGCCATCTACCACATTACATAATGCAATAGTGTCCGGTAAATCATTTGTTCCCGCAGTGCGCTCTATTTCAGTCAAAGCACTGTACGATGAGCATGCAGTAAAAACTCTCCGAAAGTCACCCAGGGCCGGGATCACCCCTGCCCAGGCACCCAAAAAGGCCTTGATCCAAAGGGCTCCCCCTTCGCTAAGGTCAGGCAACTGGGATCGGATCATGACTGTGTCGTACAGACTGAATGGTGAATAGGTTGTGGAGGAATTCCCTCCCCTTGGACCCATTGTGGCAAGCAAGGACACCTGATATGTGTCTCTGCAGCTGTGTATGTTTCCTAGTGATTGGTCAATTTCTGTGTCACCCAAGGCTAAAGCTCCACATTTCTCCTGTAATTCCTGGATCACTGATGTCAAACCATGTGGTGAGCATGCGTGTGTATCCCTTTGTTCATAAGGGGCCTTGCCACATGTCTGTGCATTACAATAGACCTGGTCAGGGACCCCAGTGTAGTTTAGAGTCTCCCATCTGGCAGGTCTTGAGTCTGGCTTGCTAGGGGTACTGGTGTGTACGAACAGATTACAGGCACTCCACCCTGCCGTTTCATTTAAATATTTTACAACTTGATTTGTTTCTGTCTCTGATCCCGCATAGGGGGATGTCTGTAGCAAACCATTTTGAATTACTAATACCGAGCCACTTTTAGTTGCTGCTGGGGCTGGTTCAGTCTGTGGCATTTGTCTGTGTGCCTGCTGTATGGTTTGTTTTAACAGGGCATTTGCTTCTCTGTATGGATTACTATGAGCCTGAGGAGTACACTCTGGAGGATTCAGAGTCCTCTCATCTGGCTTTGGAGCAGAGGTCGGGGGTGCGGTCATCATGATTACAAATTTTAATTCTCCGGGAAAGCACTTACAGTCCTGATAGAACTCTTCAGCTTTCTCAGTCTCCTTTTTAGCTGCCCATCTCTGCAGCATAGTGCAGTTTTCTTCGGCCTCCTGGCATACCTTCAGGGCTCTCTCCGCCATCTTTAATATCTGACTGAGCCCATTAGGTGACGGTGGAGGGCTCTCACAGTCTGCCATCATACCCCGTAATTGCAACTTTTTAACCCATGCCACAAATCTCTCCTGTTCATGGCTCACTTGTTCTCGCCGGGCTTTCCCCGTCCAGTTACAAACAGCTGAATAACACACCGATCCAACAGAACCGGGTTTACACTTTTTCCATTGCTCAATCACTTCAAGACACATTTTGAAATCAGGTATAGAGATAGCGTTTCCAGTTAGAGTGAGTGGTTCTCCTGACCACAAGTGCTGGACTTAACCGAGAAGCTTCTACACAGAGACTGTCTCTGTGCGCTCGGTTACTTGGAGTTACCTCAGTCCAAACACTCACTTTACTCAACTTTTACTGAGGACAACGCTCTAAAGATGACACCCTGTTTAGCTTTTTCCTATACCTCCCAGACCCCAACAGAAATTATTCAGGATCCACTGAAAAGGGGCGGAATTCTCAGAAGCTCTGGCTGCTGATACGCACCCCCAGACTGTGGTAAAAATATCACTGAATAACGAAACCACCCACCAAGAACATGAAAACAAGGAAACATGGGACAATAACAGTCACAAACACAAAACACAAACACCATCAAAAACCACACCACACAAAGAATGGGATACCTTTCCCTGTGTCCATATTTATTTTCAAATTTCTACATCTCAACTGGAGATCTTACTCAACCGCTCAACGGGAGTCTCTTCATTACTCTACGGGCATCCCCGGAGTCATCTCTTCATCTCGCCGCAGCTCACACTTTGAACGGTCTCTGATAGCCTTACACTGGAGCGCACAGTTCAAAGGGTCTCAAACAGCCTCAACCTAACTTTTCTTCGCCGGAGCTCACACTTAAACGGTCTCTGACAGCCACACGCTGGAGCGCACAGTTAAAAGGGTCTCAAACAGCCTTCTAAAAAAATTTTTTGAACTCTGATTGAACCAAATTACCTAAAATTCCCTACGTGGACACTTATTTTCTGACCCTATGTATGTGTGTGTGTGCGTGTGTGTGTGTAGTTTAAAACCTTACCTCTGACCAGAGAATACAATTTTTACTTCAGCGGTTTAAACAATTTATTTAATTAAACGACTGGAGAGGATCATCTCAGACAATTCCATAAATTTGGATCACATCAATGTGCAGAAATTTTAAATCTCAAAAAGGTTTCCTGCTCACCTTTTCCTCAGAGGCCTCTGAATTGTCTGAGGAAATCACTCTGCAATCCTCTCTCCACAGTCCCAATGCTCAGACTTTGAGAGGTTGAGTCCTCGAGGTCACGGCACCAATTGATATGATCTCCCGGTTCTTTGGACAAACACCTCCCAAGAATCACCCGAAGAAGAGCTGTTTCTCTGTTCAACATTTATTCTGGTCACAGGCAAAGTTCACAGCGCTGGTCTCAACAGAATGAGCCCCGATATCAGGGTGAAATACAGTTTTAACACATTCATTGGCTACACCTATACAGAGGTTGAGCTTAACTAAACAACAGAGAGTAAGTGGCCATCATTATGATTGACACAGCTGTCTCAACCCACAGCTGGTGTCAGGTTTCAGAGACATGTGCTATTCAAATGTGTGTGTGTTGTTTGGTGTTAATGGAGACTGTGTAGAAGGTCATTCAGAGTCAGTAAGGCCTGCAGACGTTAGCTGGAGACAGGAGCTATCAGTCTGTCCGCCAGATATACACTCATTGTCCCTGAGATTGTATGAGAACACAACGTGAGACGAGATAAAATGCTGAGCTAAACCAACGACATAACAAGACAGTGATAACCAAATCAGAAATATCCTAACAATTCTGAATGTATGTCCAAGTTTCTGTATGAGCAGAAATCCAGAGATCCAGATGTTGAGAGTGAATGAAAAGGCTTTGCAGACGTAAGAGAGTTCTTGCTTTCAGAGTGTTTATTGCCTGTGTACATTATGTCAATGCCATCAGATTTTGAGATAAACCGTTGCCTTTCTGTAGACCTAAGAATTAAAATAAGAGCGCAAGGCTTTAGCAACCAGTACACTGTGTTCCAAATTATTTTTTCTGTGCATTTTTATGAATATTTTACCAACCATGTAAACAGTCATTTATAAATTTGTTGAGAAGTCAGGTAGTGAGAAAATTTCTTTAAATATGTGCTCAATAATATGCTTTTGAAAGTACTGTGGCTGTGTATGGTGACTCCTCTGCCCTTCTGTTTTCACGTTAAAGAGTTTTGGGTGCCACTCTAGAGGACAAAATGTTTTGGTGACGCTACCAAATGCTAATGTTTTAGCCCTAATGTTTACCAATGATGCCAACAAATGCTAATGCCCCTTAGTGTCTAGTGCCTTAATGCCTTACAAATGTTGCCTCCAAGCTATAGAACACAACTTTAAGCAAATGAGTGCACATGGGTAATCACAAAGAAGACAAAAATAGTGTAACAAATCTCAGGTTTACAGGTTTACATAATGGATAACTTAAGCATATAAGCAACAGCATAGAATACATATATAACACAGCATTAACAAACTCATTTGCACAATATTTTGGTGAATTTTTTATAGCAGTTCACACTTATAAGCTAGTCTTGTGGGCTGCTTATAATTAAAGGGGTAGTCTTCTTTTTCTCGTCTTCCTTTTGATTCTTTAAACTTAAGTGTTTAATGAACATGTTGCTCTATTGTTGATCTTCTGTAACACTATTTTCTGAGGTGTTCTATTTTTAGGGTAAAAACAAATGGATGGACACCCCTAAACCTTAGAACTAGAATAATGATGACAGGCAGATACAGCCCCAAAGTCTACCAATGATGTGAATGCTAAGGTTTTAACCCCAATATTTACCAGTGATGCTAACAAATGCTATTGTTTTAACTCTATTGATTATCAGTAATACTACACCAGTGTGTCAGCTTCAGTTTTTCCAGTGATGCTAACACATGCTAATGTGTTAACTCTATTCTTTACTAATGATGCAAACATATGCAAATCTTTAACTCTAATGATTATCAATAAAACTACACCAGTGTGTCAGCTCCAGTTTTATTCCCAGTGATGCTAACAAATGTAAATGATAAAGCCCCAATGTTAATCTATGATACTTTGCTCATGCTTCATCCCCAATGTTTACTAGAGGTACAAACAAAAGCTACTGTGTAAGCCTATATCAGGGCGGCCAACCTGCGGCTCATGTGCCTCATGCGGCTCTTTGCCTATCAGTGTGCGGCTCATTGATTCATTCAGAACAACAACAAAAAGATCAGTTCATTCTTATGAATGCAGTGAAGAAAGTCAGAGGAGTGGATTTTGTCACCATATTTAGTGACTTTTCAGACCCCTCTAGCAACTCTTTTTTGAAAAAAAAAGTGACAAGCGACAAATCTAGTGACTTTTCTGGAGTTTGGAGACTGATGTGAAAGCATGTATTGATCTCAAATGCCTGCACCCTCACTCACAGCAGTCCATCCAAGCTGCAGCCTGAGCAGACGACTGCGTGCAAATAAATCACGTTAGTTTATCTCTTTTGGGTCAAGTTTGCAGATCAAAAGCCCAGAAAAATAGGAGCATTTTTATTGTGACATAAAAAAAAAGAATCAACAGAAGAAAAGTTCATTTTTAGTGATAAAAATATTTACAGTGTTTTATTTCTTACGGTTTTATTCCTTTCTCTCTCTGTGTCCATGACAATAAGTTTGTGTCTGTAGCCTGAAAGTTGGGGAGGAGACAAAACGGGAATAGAGAGAGAGGGAGTGTGTGTGTGTGTGTGTGTGTGTGTGTGTGTGTGTGTTTGTAAACGTGAAAAATAAGTACATTTTTATGATAACACACCTACAATATCAGCACTCGTCGAAATATGAGGACATTTTTCGGGTCCTCATTTTTCCAAGCATACCACAGTGTTGCAGAGCATCCCATAATACCCCTAAACCAAAAATCTCACATGTCCTAAAAAATCACAATTTTTGGAAATTGAGTGTGTGTGTGTGTATTTCACTTTTTGCTCACCTTCAATACGCCAACTAGTGGTCGGATTTGGTACTTAACACACTTTTCACACACTTAGTCACGTGACTCCAAGCTACGCCCTCATATGTCTTAGTTTTGTCGTGCACACACTCCATGTGTTTTGGCTAGTTTTAGCATTACTAAACTAATTAACAGATTTCACTCCTAGTTGGATCAATAAAATACATTTTTAAAGAATGCTGATTGTGTAAATTACCGATCTACTTATATAAGGAACCAATTCCTCAATACTGTATAATTTTACATCGATCAGCCAATGCTAGCAACTAGCTAATAAGAGAATGTTAGCTAGCGAAAACGAAAGTCAAGGACTCCTGCCTTGAGGATCATTTTCAACGCAGAGCATCAAGGAGCACAAGGTAATTCAACGATTTCTCCTCTCTATTTCAACTAAAAATACTCATTTAGCTGTTCTTTGTTACGTATTTTAACAAGGAACAGCATTTTTGGTTTGTTTTTAATCAATAATCGATGCCGTTTGTATTAGTAGCGCACTTGTTACCGCGAGTAATTTAACTTGTTAAATCCAGAATTTCTACGTTAACCACCGGTTGGTCTATTTTATATTCTTCCCATGACTTTTTATCGTCTTTTGGTGTAGATGTTTACTAGTGAATGAGCGGAGAGACCATGAAAAAGAGAGCAAGACTACGACCCGAGGCAGAGGCCATTCAGTTCATTTTATCTAAACGAGCCCTGTTTAAAGGGCCCAATGGATTAATGACTTTAAAGGTAAGTTGTTAATTCCTATCGTTGGACTGCTTAGTGTCTACATGCAGCAGGGATACTCTTTTCCGAACTCCCCACCCCACCCCCTGCGCTGTGAACGGGCACACACTCTGACCGGCTCATGCGCTTGTCAAAAAGACATTGATATTCTAATTTAAGGTATGCTGAAGGGGCGCAGAATATCATATCATTAATTGACTGTATTTTAAGTCAAAATTTTAATGCGACACTGTCGATAAGTGCGTCTCCCGATCGAAGCACAAGTCCGTGCCTACTCGTGCGTAAAAGCGCACCGAATCTGTCGGGGGGGAGATGGGGAGGCTCTTTAAACTGTAAGTTTATTATTATCAAATTTGATAAAGTAAAAATAAACTACCTCAAAGTGATGCATCACTTTAACCATCCTCTATTGATCAGACTGTAGAAAACTACCTGCACCAAAACTAACGTGTCAGTTGAGAGATATAGTGAACGAGTAACAGGCCATTATAAATTAGTTCTAGCTTGATTTTTTTTTACTATTATCTATGACTTTTGTAAATGATCTGTTTGCTAAGCACAATTTTAGCTACCTTAATATGTACTGTGGTTAATTTGTAAATCTTTACCCTTTTTTATTATTTACATTTGTGCTGTTTAAGTAATATTCTGATCACCTTAATTAATAAACCTATGTTGGATTGTATGACTTAATAATTCGTTTCTAAAAAATTAAATGTCTTCTTTTTTAATTTTAGCATAGATGAATCCACTGAAGATGGGTCACTGGGCCAACTGGCAAATGATGCCCACAAGTCCCCAAAGTGCACGTCATCTTTGTCTGTCTGCAATTGAAGACATCCAAGGACAACGTGAAATAACGTATGATTATGGGAAAGCTCATTGGCCATGGCAGACTTTGGTGAGTAAGATCCTGTAATAAAGTGAAGTGCATTTAACTTAATTTTGGCTGATGTAAAATCAGCCCATTTAGGCAGCTGTTTCTCAATGGGCATGATTTACCTTTAGTGAGGTTGACCCACAGGCATTACAGGAGGATTTTAAGATCTCTCTGACATCCACCAGATAAGCTCAGTGTCAGGATCACTGACTCTTTATGTGTGGGGTCGTCAAGTCCTCATTTTGTTCTAGATTGATTCAGACTGAACTCTCTGTGTGTGTGAGTCAGACCAAGTCCTCATTTTGTTCTAGCTTGTTTCAGACTGAACTCTCTGTGTGTGAGTCAGACCAAGTCCTCATTTTGTTCTAGCTTGTTTCAGACTGAACTCTCTGTGTGTGAGTCAGACCAAGTCCTCATTTTGTTCTAGATTGATTCAGACTGAAGTGTGTGTGTGTGAGGTCTTCAAGTCCTCATTTTGTTCTAGATTGATTCGGACTGAAGTGTGTGTTATACTTAAGTACGTCTTTTTATTCTTACTTGTGTTATGAATCAATGACACAAACACTTATCAACTACCATAGTTGTAAATCATATTACTTGTTTTTATGCAGAATATTTCTGACTGTTGTCTCAATCTTGTTTCAGGAGTCAAGCGTCGGGGTAACTGCTGGAGGGTCAGGAGATCCAGAGGAGATCAGGGGAGCCTCTTCATCGTACCAACAGGTCATTTTCTTATATTTTTATTGGGTTGAGGCCTAAAAGCAGGCTCAGTTTGCTTCAAAAATAAATAGTGGTGTTTTTTTTTTTTTGTTGTTTTTTGTTTTTGTTTTTTTCGTAGACGTAAACCTAGTTGTTGTTCAAATCTTCATAATGACAACAAAGCTATCAGTATTTTCAGAGTGTAGTAGCATCTTAATGTTGAGTTTCTCTAACTGAGCTGACAGATCGGCCCATTTAGGCAGCTGTTTCTCAATGGGCATGATTTACCTTTAGTGAGGTTGACCCACTGACATTACAGGAGGATTTTAAGATCTCTCTGACATCCACCAGATAAGCTCAGTGTCAGGATCACTGACTCTTTATGTGTGAGGTCGTCAAGTCCTCATTTTGTTCTAGATTGATTCAGACTGAAGTGTGTGTGTGGTGTCGTCAAGTCCTCGTTTTGTTCTAGATTGTTTCAGACTGAAGTGTGTGTGTGTGAGGTTGTCAAGTCCTCATTTTGTTCTAGATTGATTCAGATTGAACTCTCTGTGTGAGTCAGACCAAGTCCTCATTTTGTTCTAGATTGATTCAGACTGAAGTGTGTGTGTGTGAGTCAGACCAAGTCCTCATTTTGTTCTAGCTTGTTTCAGATTGAACTCTCTGTGTGAGTCAGACCAAGTCCTCATTTTGTTCTAGCTTGTTTCAGATTGAACTCTCTGTGTGAGTCAGACCAAGTCCTCATTTTGTTCTAGATTGATTCAGACTGAAGTGTGTGTGTGTGAGGTCTTCAAGTCCTCATTTTTTTCTAGATTGATTCAGACTGAAGTGTGTGTGAGGTCTTCAAGTCCTCATTTTGTTCTAGATTGATTCAGACTGAAGTGTGTGTTATACTTAAGTACTTCTTTTTATTCTTACTTGTGTTATGAATCAATGACACAAACACTTATCAACTACCATAGTTGTAAATCATATTACTTGTTTTTATGCAGAATATTTCTGACTGTTGTCTCAATCTTGTTTCAGGAGTCAAGCGTCACGGTAACTGCTGGAAGTTTAGGAGATCCAGAGGAGATCAGGGGAGCCTCTTCATCGTGCCAACAGGTCATTTTCTTATATTTTTATTGGGTTGAGGCCTAAAAGCAGGCTCAGTTTGCTTCAAAAATAAATAGTTGTGTGATTTTTTTTGTTGTTTTTTGTTTTTGTTTTTTTCGTAGACGTAAACCTAGTTGTTGTTCAAATCTTCATAATGACAACAAAGCTATCAGTATTTTCAGAGTGTAGTAGCATCTTAATGTTGAGTTTCTCTAACTGAGCTGACAGATCGGCCCATTTAGGCAGCTGTTTCTCAATGGGCATGATTTACCTTTAGTGAGGTTGACCCACTGACATTACAGGAGGATTTTAAGATCTCTCTGACATCCACCAGATAAGCTCAGTGTCAGGATCACTGACTCTTTATGTGTGAGGTCGTCAAGTCCTCATTTTGTTCTAGATTGATTCAGACTGAAGTGTGTGTGTGGTGTTGTCAAGTCCTCATTTTGTTCTAGATTGTTTCAGACTGAAGTGTGTGTGTGTGAGGTTGTCAAGTCCTCATTTTGTTCTAGATTGATTCAGACTGAAGTGTGTGTGTGAGGTTGTCAAGTCCTCATTTTGTTCTAGCTTGTTTCAGATTGAACTCTTTGTGTGTGAGTCAGACCAAGTCCTCATTTTGTTCTAGATTGATTCAGACTGAAGTGTGTGTGTGTGAGTCAGACCAAGTCCTCATTTTGTTCTAGCTTGTTTCAGACTGAACTCTCTGTGTGAGTCAGACCAAGTCCTCATTTTGTTCTAGCTTGTTTCAGACTGAACTCTCTGTGTGTGAGTCAGACCAAGTCCTCATTTTGTTCGAAATTGATTCAGACTGAAGTGTGTGTGAGGTCTTCAAGTCCTCATTTTGTTCTAGATTGATTCAGACTGAAGTGTGTGTTATACTCAAGTACTTCTTTTTATTCTTACTTGTGTTATGAATCAATGACACAAACACTTATCAACTACCATAGTTGTAAATCATATTACTTGTTTTTATGCAGAATATTTCTGACTGTTGTCTCAATCTTGTTTCAGGAGTCAAGCGTCACGGTAACTGCTGGAGGGTCAGGAGATCCAGAGGAGATCGGGGGAGCCTCTTCATCGTACCAACAGGTCATTTTCTTATATTTTTATTGGGTTGAGGCCTAAAAGCAGGCTCAGTTTGCTTCAAAAATAAATAGTGGTGTTTTTTTTTTTTTTTGTTTTTTGTTTTTGTTTTTTTCGTAGACGTAAACCTAGTTGTTGTTCAAATCTTCATAATGACAACAAAGCTATCAGTATTTTCAGAGTGTAGTAGCATCTTAATGTTGAGTTTCTCTAACTGAGCTGACAGATCGGCCCATTTAGGCAGCTGTTTCTCAATGGGCATGATTTACCTTTAGTGAGGTTGACCCACTGACATTACAGGAGGATTTTAAGATCTCTCTGACATCCACCAGATAAGCTCAGTGTCAGGATCACTGACTCTTTATGTGTGAGGTCGTCAAGTCCTCATTTTGTTCTAGATTGATTCAGACTGAAGTGTGTGTGTGAGGTCGTCAAGTCCTCGTTTTGTTCTAGATTGATTCAGACTGAAGTGTGTGTGTGTGAGGTTGTCAAGTCCTCATTTTGTTCTAGATTGATTCAGACTGAAGTGAGTGTGTGTGAGGTCGTCAAGTCCTCATTTTGTTCTAGATTGATTCAGACTGAAGTGTGTGTGAGGTCTTCAAGTCCTCATTTTGTTCTAGATTGATTCAGACTGAAGTGTGTGTTATACTTAAGTACTTTTTTTTGTTCTTACTTGTGTTATGAATCAATGACACAAACACTTATCAACTACCATAGTTGTAAATCATATTACTTGTTTTTATGCAGAATATTTCTGACTGTTGTCTCAATCTTGTTTCAGGAGTCAAGCGTCGGGGTAACTGCTGGAGGGTCAGGAGATCCAGAGGAGATCAGGGGAGCCTCTTCATCGTACCAACAGGTCATTTTCTTATATTTTTATTGGGTTGAGGCCTAAAAGCAGGCTCAGTTTGCTTCAAAAATAAATAGTGGTGTTTTTTTTTTTTGTTGTTTTTTGTTTTTGTTTTTTTCGTAGACGTAAACCTAGTTGTTGTTCAAATCTTCATAATGACAACAAAGCTATCAGTATTTTCAGAGTGTAGTAGCATCTTAATGTTGAGTTTCTCTAACTGAGCTGACAGATCGGCCCATTTAGGCAGCTGTTTCTCAATGGGCATGATTTACCTTTAGTGAGGTTGACCCACTGACATTACAGGAGGATTTTAAGATCTCTCTGACATCCACCAGATAAGCTCAGTGTCAGGATCACTGACTCTTTATGTGTGAGGTCGTCACGTCCTCATTTTGTTCTAGATTGATTCAGACTGAAGTGTGTGTGTGGTGTCGTCAAGTCCTCATTTTGTTCTAGATTGTTTCAGACTGAAGTGTGTGTGTGTGAGGTTGTCAAGTCCTCATTTTGTTCTAGATTGATTCAGATTGAACTCTCTGTGTGAGTCAGACCAAGTCCTCATTTTGTTCTAGATTGATTCAGACTGAAGTGTGTGTGTGTGAGTCAGACCAAGTCCTCATTTTGTTCTAGCTTGTTTCAGATTGAACTCTCTGTGTGAGTCAGACCAAGTCCTCATTTTGTTCTAGCTTGTTTCAGATTGAACTCTCTGTGTGAGTCAGACCAAGTCCTCATTTTGTTCTAGCTTGTTTCAGATTGAACTCTCTGTGTGAGTCAGACCAAGTCCTCATTTTGTTCGAGATTGATTCAGATTGAACTCTCTGTGTGAGTCAGACCAAGTCCTCATTTTGTTCTAGATTGATTCAGACTGAAGTGAGTGTGTGTGAGGTCGTCAAGTCCTCATTTTGTTCTAGATTGATTCAGACTGAAGTGTGTGTGAGGTCGTCAAGTCCTCATTTTGTTCTAGATTGATTCAGACTGAAGTGTGTGTTATACTTAAGTACTTCTTTTTATTCTTACTTGTGTTATGAATCAATGACACAAACACTTATCAACTACCATAGTTGTAAATCATATTACTTGTTTTTATGCAGAATATTTCTGACTGTTGTCTCAATCTTGTTTCAGGAGTCAAGCGTCGGGGTAACTGCTGGAGGGTCAGGAGATCCAGAGGAGATCAGGGGAGCCTCTTCATCGTACCAACAGGTCATTTTCTTATATTTTTATTGGGTTGAGGCCTAAAAGCAGGCTCAGTTTGCTTCAAAAATAAATAGTGGTGTTTTTTTTTTTTGTTGTTTTTTGTTTTTGTTTTTTTCGTAGACGTAAACCTAGTTGTTGTTCAAATCTTCATAATGACAACAAAGCTATCAGTATTTTCAGAGTGTAGTAGCATCTTAATGTTGAGTTTCTCTAACTGAGCTGACAGATCGGCCCATTTAGGCAGCTGTTTCTCAATGGGCATGATTTACCTTTAGTGAGGTTGACCCACTGACATTACAGGAGGATTTTAAGATCTCTCTGACATCCACCAGATAAGCTCAGTGTCAGGATCACTGACTCTTTCTGTGTGAGGTCGTCAAGTCCTCATTTTGTTCTAGATTGATTCAGACTGAAGTGTGTGTGTGATGTCGTCAAGTCCTCATTTTGTTCTAGATTGATTCAGACTGAAGTGTGTGTGTGAGGTCGTCAAGTCCTCATTTTGTTCTAGATTGATTCAGACTGAAGTGTGTGTTATACTTAAGTACTTCTTTTTATTCTTACTTGTGTTATGAATCAATGACACAAACACTTATCAACTACCATAGTTGTAAATCATATTACTTGTTTTTATGCATAATATTTCTGACTGTTGTCTCAATCTTGTTTCAGGAGTCTTTTAGCATAATACATACTCTAATTCATTCTTCTAGGTTCCCAGAAAAACACAACACCTCAAGCATCATCAGCATCATCTAATGGAAAGCAAGGTAAAGGGGCTTTTGCATTTTTTTGTGTTCTTATCAACTAAAATATTTTATCATTGTGGGCATTTTTCTATCCTAGTATGCATTGTTCAGTTTAGTAGAGCCTTTGCTCAATTGTTAAGCTGTTTTCTTTCTTTATGCACTTATGACAGCTAGGAAGGCGAGAAGCAAGTGGACAGTTGAAGAAGTGAAGGCAGTTGAACGGCACCTGTCTCATTTCATTACAAGTTGCAAAGTACCAGGTAAAAAGGACTGTGATTCCTTCCTCAAGGCAGAGACACTGGCTCTGAAAGACTGAGATTGGGTTGCCATCAAGTACTACATTCACAATAGAATCATAGTAGGAAGATGAGTAGATAAAACTAAAAAAGGCACACTGTGACCCTGGTACAGTTCATAGTAAATTTCTTTTTTCCCTTTTTTATTTTATTTTTTTTACTGTTTTAAATTGAATATATGTTGCTCAGTGCTGCAAAATGCCTACACTATTATGCATGGTTGTTTTTCCTTCAATCTTCATTCTCCTGCTTTGATTTATAGCACTGGGCATTTCTTCCAGAAAACAAGATTTGAGATAATAAGTTAATTGAAATTGATACTTCTAGGGATATACAGTACATAAAGTGTATTCTCATTTTTGACATTGTGTTAGTTGGTTGTAATTTGCTCTAAGTTACATCAGAGGGTTCATAATGTTTACAGACAGGTTAGTTGAATGTGCTGTTGCATGTAAGATAGGAGCTTCAACAGGTTAGTTGAAATCCTTTTATAGCAAGATGACCACATTGTGGTCGAGTTTGAATATGCTATTTGTACTGCTCTGCCTTATGCCATGAAGAGAATGAGGCAAGGTTTCTGTGTTCTATGGGCGTAGATATGTAATGTACATATTTTGCAAACAATTAAAATTTCAAAAAGGCAGAAATTGATCCATGTTTTTGTTTGCATAAACATCAATTGCAACTTTCATAAAATCAATACAATAGTAACATTTTTAAAATCTGAATGACCACTATTTTAGCTATGTCAAGCCTTTAGACAGGCTTGTTTAACCCTGTTGTATTAGTGTAAAAATCTGACATTTCTGTCAAGGTTAATGTATGCCTATTATGTGAAAAATTCACACATGTAAACAGTTAAAAATTACAGTTTTACAGTAAAAAAAGATGCAAATTGTAGTTTTTTCCTGGGTCTTAATAAGTCATGTAAACGTGAAAAATGTGTGTGTCCATGGGTTTCAAAAGTCACATAAACCTGAGATATCAGTGTGTGATGGGGTTGGCCCTCATATATCACAGAAACCTGACAGAGTCCTTAGAAGTCACAGAATTGTCAGGTTTGACCAAAATATAGCCCTAGCCAAAATCTCAATAGATGGACTTATTCCTGGAGTCAAAGGAAGGAATCCTTTTGATTTCCAGGTCTCTAGGACCTTTGCAAAGGCACGTACCCATTTGTCACAGATTTGTCATACGTCCTGATATTTCCCGTAAACACGTATGTGTGTGTGTGTGTGTGTGTGTGTGTGTGTGTGTGTGTGTGTGTGTGTGTGCGTGTGTGTGTGTGAGAGAGAGAGAGAGAGAGAGAGAGAGAGAGACAGAGAGAGACAGAGACAGAGACAGAGAAGAAGAGTATTTGTGTGTATTTTAACTCATGGGCACTCAGTTGTGTGAGATAAATAAATCTGACTTTGAAAATTGGAAATGAATTGATTTTCATGTTGTCATTCATGTTTATGTGAGGGAGGGATTGTGTTTGTAAGCCTACGTGTATGATGTGGCTCTTTGTAGTACCATGGTCATTTTGTGGCTCTTGGTCGCTGACTGGATGGCCCCCCCTGGCCTATATGCCTAGTAATGATGCTAGTGAATGCTAATGTTAAACGCCCTTATGTTTACTAATTGTTCTAACAAAAGCTAATGTTCCAGCCATAATGTTTACCTATGATGCTAATTGATGGAATGTTGTAACCTGAATGATTAGTAATGATACTACATTAATATTTTGGCTCAAAATTTAACGATGATGCTAACAAATATAAATTTTAAAGCTATTGCATCTATGATACTTTGCTAGTGCTTGATCCCCAGTGTTTACTAAAGATGCTATGTAATGTTTTTTTAATGATGCTACGCTAATTTTCAGGCCGAATGCTAATGCTCACGTAAAAGCCCCAAAGTTTACGAATGATTCTGCCAAAGGTAAATGTTTTAGCCCCAATCTCTACCTGTGATACTAATAAAAGTTAATGTTTTAGCCTCAAAGTTTACCCATGATGCTAATGAATGCTAATGGTTTAGCCCCTTTTGTTTACCAAGATTGTTTATACAGAGCATCTTAAGGGTCAACTGTCATGCTTGCTGATGGCCGTCAGTACTGGCTCTGATAGTGGCTTCTTTTTGGTCCACAACAGAGAAAGGCCCGCCTCCCTGAAGTCCTGGTTGGTGCAGTAGATCAAAGGGTTTAGTCCACAGTCCAGGTATGACATCACAGATGACAAAGTCCTTAGCCAATCAGGTGCTGGTGACAAATCCATCCGGCCCAGCAGGATCAGCTGTTTGATAGACAGACAGTGTTAATGTGTGTGGTGTGTGTGTGTGTGTGTGTTTCCATGCATGTTTTCTGACAGGTGATGTAATGTTCACGTGTGTCACCTCAGAGACCACAAACGGGGTGTAACAGAACACATATGACGCTACCAGCAGAGGAGTGACATCAGACAGGTCTGACTCTTCATTACTGAAACAACAGTAACAACACAGGAAGTCACACATCTGCACATGCATAACTTTACAGGCATGAGGGACGTGTTAGACATCTGTCTGTCTGTCTGTCCGTCTGTCATTATTAGGGTTACCCTGACACTAACACACTGAAAGGAACCAAACAGAGTCTGTCCCCTCTGTGTTCTCTGTATGGATGCATTAAAAGTGGATTTACCTGCAGCAGGTGTATCCACAGCTGCAGAGACTCAGCAGAGAGCTAACGATGATGACGATGAACGGGACGAAGATACAGACTGAGAATGCACACAGGATGTAGACCGACATGTCTGAGTAGCTGTTCTCCCAAAACACAGCACACAACATCTCTGCTGGGTCATACCTGAGGACACAGGGGACAAGACGAGACGAGGGGAAGGCGACAGGAGGTTCAGGAGAAATAAGGACGAAGGCATGAAGACAGAGGTACAAGGACATAGAGACAGAGATATACTTACATGAAGAAAAAGACAGCATAGAAAGAAAGAGAGAGATAGACATCACGAAATGACAGAGATACAAGGACATGATGACAATGAGACAAAGACAAAGAGACAAAGTTTAAGGACATGAACACAGAAAGAAACAAGGACATTAAGACAGAGACAAAAACATGAAAAAACAAGACTTAAAAAAATGAAGAGAGAGGTTATTAACAGAGACTTTAGGGAGACATATAAGAGACAACCACATGAGGAGGACGGATCGTATACAAAGGCATGGGTGAGACAGATTATAGATAAAGACATGAGGCAAATACATTAGGCAGACAGTTTGAAGAGAAGGAATTAAGGAGACTGAAGAATAAGACATGAGGAAGACATAGTAGAGGCTTGAGGGAGAAGGAAGAAGACAAAGACATGATGGAGACAGCTTCAAGACAAAGACATGAAGGAGACAGCTTCAAGACAAAGACATGAAGGAGACAGCTTCAAGACAAAGACATGATGGAGACAGCTTCAAGACAAAGACATGATGGAGAACAGACTATAAATAAAAACATGAGAGAGACATTCAATAACTAACCACATGTTTGAGATAGATCCAAAAATAAAACATGAGGGAGACAGATTAAAGACATGAGGGCTTTCTAGAGCTGAAGACTGGTAACACACTTTATCCAGTTGTAGACCACAGGTACACTCCCAAACACCACACCTGTCAACCAGGAGGCCAAACATGCTGTCACCATGACACCAAACAGAGCACTTGCTGTAGATGCTGAGCCAATCAACCGCTGGATAGACAAGACTGCTGAATGAAGACAAAAACAAAAAATAAATAAACATCAGAATTTAACTGATGGGGCTGATGCAAAGTTTTTATCTACATTTGTTTATGTCACTGAGAACAGACTCACCAAACAGAACAGAACTTTAACGCTGATATAATTTAACTTGATAATATTATTCTTTGTTTAGTAATTCATGGCTACGTGATGAGGAGCATGAAAGAAGAGAGGTGATGAAGAGGAGGATACCTATGCTCCCTATAGAGGAGGAGATGAAGGCAAACTTTAGCAAGCTGACAACTTCACACCATGGTGACCCTTGACCTCCTGTCAACATAGCCAGGAAGGACCCAGAGATTATGAGGACTGAGCAGCCTTGAGAGAGAGTGAGAGTGAGAGATGCCAAAGCCTGGGATCAACCTGTGTGTCGCTGTGTTCATTAATTACAGGTTTGTTAATGGATGGCTGAATATAAATTAGATATAGAAATGTGAATTCAATGCACATGGATAAACTTAATACACTGAATAAAACTCTTGATGAAATATTAAAGTCTCACCAAAATCAGAGAGAGTGAGGCTGATGAGAGGCAGCCAGTAGTGACAGCAGAACTGACCTCTGCACTGAAATGAAACCACAGAAGAAGAGATGTGACTGAACTGTGAAGACATGAGAGTATTGTGTGACCCCCCCCCCCCCCCCCCCCCCCCACACACACACACACACACACACCCACACACACACACACACACCACCACCACCACCACCACCATCACCCACCCACCCATCAAGAAAAAAAAAACAACTCCTCACCAGGACTTTGACCAGCAGGACCAGACTGTTACCCAGAACCCCAATCATCATCTCCACCCCTAGCACCACCAGCAGCAGCCATTTCTCTGCCTCTGGCCATGGACGCTCCACCTGCACAGTCACATTCAGTGTGGCGCTCACTGCCAAAGAAAAACAGGCATCAAGTAACCAACAGGGCTGCTCGCTGTTTTCATACTAGAGTGATACAACAGAAGGTCTCAGTTTAACAGTGTAAATTAAAAAAGTATTTATAATTAAGATATGTAAAGTGATGACTTACTGCTGCAGTCTCAGTCTAACTGTATAATATTTAACAACACAAATAATTTAAACATATAAAGTAATGACAGACTGTTAACAGGCTAACAGTTTAATAATAAACACTATATAACTCTGCGTGTCACAGTCTAACAGTATAATGATAAAATAAACAGGATATGTAATAAAAAGGTATAAAGTGATGGCTTACTGTCAGTCTCAGTCTAGCTGCAGTCACCAAGTGTTTGCTGAGGACTGATTCATCAAAACACCCTTTAATTAGAAATCATACACTCCACTGACTGTGTGTGTGTGTGTGTGTGTGTGTGTGTGTTTGTGTGTGTGTGTGTGTGTGTGTGTGTTTGTGTCTGAATGTGCATGTGTTGGTGTGTATTTCCATCTATCCAATGATTCATCCTACACACACACACACACACTCACAAACAATATACACTCACCGGCCACTTTATTCGGCACACCTGTCCAACTGCTCAGTATCGCAAATTTCTAATCAGCCAATCACGTGGCAGCAACTCAATGCATTTAGGCATGTAGACATGGTCAAGACGATCTGCTGCAGTTCAAACTGAGCATCAGAATGGGGAAGAAAGGTGATTTAAGTGACTTTGAACATGGCATGGTTGTTGGTGCCAGAGAGGCTGATCTGAGTATTTCAGGAACTGCTGATCTACTGGGATTTTCACCCACAACCATCTCTAGGGTTTACAGAGAATGGTCCAAAAAAGAGAAAATATCCAGTGAGCAGCAGTTCTGTGGGTGAAAATGCCTTGTTGATTCCAAAGGTCAGAGGAGAATGGTCAGACAGGTTCAAGCTGATAGAAAGGCAACAGCAACTCAAATAAGTGCTTGTTACAACCGAGGTCTGCAGAAGAGCATCTCTGAATGCACAACACGTTGAACCTTGAAGCAGATGGGCTACAGCAGCAGAAGACCACACCAGGTGCCACTCCTGTCAGCTAAGAACAGGAAACTGAGGCTACAATTCACACAGGCTCACCAAAACTGGACAACAGAAGATTGGAAAAACGTTGCCTGGTCTGATGAGTATCGATTTCTGCTGCGACATTCGGATGGTAGGGTCAGAATTTGGCATCAGCAACATGAAAGCATGGCTCCATCCTGCCTTGTATCAACGGTTCAGATTGCTGCTGATGGTGGTGTGATGGTGTGGGGGATATTTTCTTGGCACACTTTGGGCCCCTTAGTACCAATTGAGCATCGTTTCAATGTCACAGCCTACCTGAGTCTTGTTGCTGACCATGTCCATCCCTTTATGACCACAGTGAACCATCTTCTGATGGCTACTTCCAGCAGGATAACGCTCCATGTCATAAAGCTGGAATCATCTCAGACTGGTTTCTTGAACATGACAATGAGTTCACTGTACTCAAATGGCCTCCACAGTCACCAGATCTCAATCCAATAGAGCACCTTTGGGATGTGGTGGAATATATATATATATATATATATATATATATATATATATATATATATATATATATATATATATATATATATATATATATATATATATATAGTCATTATTTTGCTCTTACCATAGATTAGAGCCACCATAATGACATTAAGTTATTAAGTTATTTCCCTTCAGAATAATGGACTGGCCCCCTCAAGTCAGCAATTTGGTGAGTTGGAAAATTAAGTGGACAGATCCAATGTGCATTCAAAGCTTTTGCTTTGAGTTGTAAAAAGACCCAGATAACATTATAATTTAAGTTTTCAGGAAATATATTAACAACAAGCCAGAGATGTTGCTGCTGTAATTTCTGCAAAAGGTGGACAATCTAGATATCAAGGTTAAAAGTACAACTGTGATGATTTCTGTCTACTGCATAAAGTGTTGCCTCTCTTCTCCCCCCTCTCCCCTACAGCCTGCACAGCTGGAGCGGAGCTGCAATCAGCGCTGCAGGCCCTTAAGCCTCGGCAGAAGGCAGATGCGTCAGACGCCAGCTGATTGATACTTTGATAGTTGTACTACGGCTGTCTAAGTTACATTTTGAAATTTATGCTGTTTCCATGTTTTGCCTTGTACTTCACTTTGTGTACCATCCTGCAGCCCATCAACACCCACACAGCCACAACTCTCACTTTAACCATACTGAGGATCAAACCGAACTTTATCAGTGATAATAAACCATCTTAAACTGCTCCTTTGCCCCTGCCTAGCTTTTGAGTTCTGTTTCATCAAGCTGGTTATACCATCCTTAACAACAACCCCAAATTTAATGAAGTTAGGATGTTGTTAAAACGTAAATAAAAACATCTGTTTAACCTGTATTTAATTGAATACTCTGAATTTCTCTGAATCTTTTGATGATATTATGGACTGCAGATGATGAAATCCATCAATTCTTTGCAATTGTTTGTTGAGAAACATTTTTTTTAAACTGTTGGACTATTTGCTCACGCATTTTTTTACAAAGTGGTGAACCTCACTCCATCTTTGCTTGTGAATGATTGAGCTTTTTGGGGATGCTCTTTTTATACCCAATCATGACACTCACCTGTTTCTTATGAACCTGTTCACCTGTGGAATGTTCCAAACAGGTGTTTTTGGAGCATTCCTCTACTTTCCCAGTCTGTTGTTGACCCTGTCCCAACTTTTTAGGAATGTGTTGCAGCCATCAAATTCAGAATGAGTGAAAATTTGCAAGCAAGCATACAAACAAAGTTTATTAGTTTGAACATTAAATCCCTTGTCTTTAAAGTGTATTCAATGAGTATGGGTTGGATAGGTTGTATAGGTTGTATAAGACAGAGGTCAAAATATTTTACAAAATTTACAATAAATTATATCAGCTTGTACATTGCTTTATTGCAAATTATAAATAAACCACAAACTTTGACATGATGACTTATTTTTTACAAGACTAAGTAAATATTGGCAATATTAGCATCTGTTCAGACATTCAGAAAAAGTCAATAATCCCCATTTTTTATTGAAAAGACCTTTTGTCAGTTGAAGAGTCTTTTTTTAAGTAATAAGGTTCAGGTCAGGCTCTAGATCATTGCTGCCATGCAACCCCACCTGTTGGTGAAGTCTCAGAAGTGATGGTGGCTCCTGAGAGCATTCTTAATATGATCCTCCATTTGTGAAGTTTTTACAATCAGAAACTTCCTTCAATCCAGACAACAACCAGTGACCTCCCCCGGCCATGCCAATTGAGATATAAAAATTCCTTTAACAACTTTTAATCGTCAAGGTGTCAAGTATGCACAATTTTTTTTTCAAGATGATCAGAAAAAACTGTGGGACAAGTTTGATCAAATATGTACCCAAGAAATTGAAAAATCGGGTGTTTAACTCCAATTTCTGAACTTCCCATTCGGAATTCCTTGTGCTCATAACAGACTTTTTTTTTTTTGACTTGGCATGATGGTTATGCCCACCAAAAATCAGACCTGTAGCTTAAACCAGTGGGCCTGGCAGATTTTTTAGTGGCTAAGGGGTGCTGTGGAGTACATATCGACATGAAAACAGGACTCATAGAACTTCTGAATTTTGAGTCTAATTGTGTTCGCGTCCAGCTCAAGCGAAAGGAACGCAGTTTGGGATTTAAAAGTCAGGGGGAATAATTAATTATCCTAAGAGTTTCAAGAGGGCTTTTGCCTCACTTCTCGGGCTCAGGCCCTGATAATTTTTGTAAATTTATATATACATATATATATATATATATATATATATATATATATATATATATATATATATATATATATATATATATATATATATATATATATATATATATATATATGAGGATGGTCATATACATGGAGTACTGGATTTACTGGACACAAAAGGACAAATACAATAGTAAATGTATACATTAAATACATAGAGTGGACAGGGTTACAGTTACAACATATACAAAGAAAATACACATACAGAAAGGAAATAAATTTAAAAAATACAAATAAATTAATAAATAAATAAAATAAATATATGATTATTAAATCTTTATCTAATATTGTTGGGGGGAATTGTATTATCATATTTAATACGTATGTTACTGTATTGTATTGTTAATTTATGACTGGATGGCTATGGCGTCATTACGCAGTCTAACTTCCGGCTTACGCAAGGTCCGTTCCGTAATCCGTCCGCTGTTCTGGTTCAGAAGGCCAAATAGCGACCGAGCAGTAAGTTAAAACATTTATATTTCATATATATGTATTCATTATTTGATTAAAATGTTTGCTTTTGTCTAATCAGATCTTTGATCACTATCTGATACACCCAAGCTTTAATCTGTCTTAGTTTGCTTCATTGGATTCACCTTAAGAGACTCCTCCGTTCAAAAGTCCTTGACAGCTTCAGTCAGCTAGCCTCTTAGCTTAGCTTAGCTGAGCAATAAACTTTAAGGTGTACAACTGAAATAGTAGAGCCTAACATGTGTATAAATGATACTGTGCACAGAGCAGAAGCTCATTAAAACTGACTGTGTGAAAGAGTAAGCGTGTGTGTGCATGCTCTGTCAGGTGCACAGGTATAGCTTCGGTGCTAACAGCTAGCCTTATGGGTTAGCTTAGGTCAAGAACTTTCAACAGCGGCCACACACACGCACGCACGCACAGCGGGTTTATAGTGTGTGATTCTTTGATTTTCTGTAAAGTTTATTAGTTTATTCTCCATCAGTAAGTCTGAGTTGTCATATCTGTCTGTGTTTTGATCTTAGAGACGTGATGGCAGCTTCACTGCGGTTGTTTTACTCCGTGAGCAGACCAGGTAAATTCAAAACACAAACACCTGTTAAAATGACACACTCCCATCCATGACCACCGTTTGAGTGAGTGACAACGCACTTACTCATGCTCAGCCTTCAACACACATCAGTGTGAATCAGGTGTGTGTATAACACAGCACTAACAGGTTGTTCTTACATTCAGGCTCTTTTGGGGTCTCCCACAGTCTGATCAGGTCCTTCAGTGTCTCCTCACAGAGGGCAGGATTCAGTGAGTAACACATGCCTACACACACACACGCACAATTAAAAATGCAGAGTTATGAGTGTTGAATAACCTTTTATTTATGTGTGTATTTGTAGAGTATGTTAATGCCCAGGAGGTTCCTACAGACATGAAGTCAATCACAGACCGAGCAGCTCAGACTCTGCTGTGGACAGAGCTCTTCAGAGGTCACATTACACACACACACACACACTCACACACACATCTGATCTTGTTGGAACGATAAAGGTGATGATGATCAACAGATTATGTTAATCTTTGATCTGTTTGTGATAAATATGATGATCAGGTCTGGGGATGACGATGAGTTACCTGTTCAGGGAGCCAGCCACCATCAACTACCCGTTTGAGAAAGGACCTCTGTCACCTCGCTTCAGAGGAGAGCACGCTCTACGCAGGTCAGACACACAGATACACCCACAAACACACATACACATATATACACACCTGGCCTCTGTGTGGGGTCCACTTCATGGACACACACCTGACAGCAGCAGAAAGACCTCAGCTCAGATGAGTCTGTTGAAAGGAGTCATCTCTAACATTGTGATGTCACATTAGGTATCCTTCAGGTGAGGAGCGCTGCATTGCCTGCAAGCTGTGTGAAGCTATCTGTCCTGCACAGGTAAATACACACACACACATTCGGACATTATCCAGGTGAGCTGTAGTGTGAGCACACATGCTTGAATCTGTCCCCCGGACTACAAGAATAAATGCTGTTAGAATAGAATAAAATAACCAGAGGAACACCTGAGGGCAAGCCGCCTTCAGTCCTCCTTGGTTAGCGTCTGCAGCAGTGGTGTAACTACTGTAGGTGCAGGTAATGCAACTGCATGGGGCCGGCGGCAGGGAGGGCCTGGGAATCAGGAGGAAGTAATAAGAAAACAGAATACTTGCAGTTTGATAATCTGGTTGAGTTAATGCAGATTTTTTTAGAGCACTTAAGATCTCAATCTCACAAAAGTTTATATCATGTAGTTATTATTTTTAATTTAAATACAATGATTGGGGTGATTCTAGAATCTCTTGGGGCCCAAGGCAAAACACTCACTATGCTGTCCTCACAGCAGAGTGCAGCTAAGACAGCTAGCTAACAAGAGGGGGACTCTTCAAAATAGACACAGGGCTTGATTTTTCTTCAGTTGACTGAGCTTGGTTGAACAAATCATTTAAAAACTGAAATTACAGAGAAAAATAAAAGAAAAATACATCAGTTTATACCACGGACCACTCATGTAAAAAAAAGTACTGCTTAGCAAAATGACACAAACTTCTCAGGTTACACCCTTAAAAAAGGCATAAAAGGCATGTTCTGGAGTTTATAAGCATATTTTACTCACAGACAAAGAGTCTCCAAGGCTGAAGTGTTATATGAAAGAAAACATAATCAACGTGAAGAAGTCTGCTAAGTTTCTCTGCAGTCTCTGAGTTAAACACAAGATGAAGCTACAAAACAGAAACATCAAAGATCATCTATGGAGTGTAGAGAGGTGAGAGCGCTCACTCTAACACAACTTCCGAAAAACAAACCAAAACAAATACAGAGCAGTCACTCTGTAACTATTTCTGAAATCAGTTTGAAGACAGCACACTCACCATTCAACATTTTTTTTCCCTCAAAAAATGAACACTTATTTTCTAAAGTTCAAATGTGCACAATAAAAAACAAAAATGTTGAACATAAACCGTACCATTTCAGAAATGTAAATACACAGATGAACAACGAAAACCAGAACAAAGAAAAGTAATATAATAAAGTCATTGAGTCAAAAGAACTGAAAAAGAGTGTTGGTAGATTGCAGTTAGTCGACAAAATATAAAAATACAAGAGTAAGAATTAACTTCAAGTAAAAACTAAATCAACTACAGTACAAAATACAATATTTTTACACTGAATCTTCCCCTAGAGGTGATCAGGATTCATCCTCACTGTTAGAGCACTGATTTTACACGTGCTTCTCACGGGCCTTGGCTGGTACCTTTTCAGGGTTTGTAAGTTCTCTTCATCTTTCTTTTTTCTTTTATTTAAAACTTGTTTTCACACCAAATAAGTGCATTCAACACATAACAGAAGCCAGTGCCCTGAGCTGAGTGAATGCAGTGACATGGGGCCCCATGAGGGGGGGGTGGGGGGGGGTGTGTGTACTGGCATTGCATTAAGTTGTGGGTCGCTGCTAGAGGTCAAAGTTTGTCAGCCCTCAGGGGCCCCTTACAGTTCTGGGGCCTCAAGCAGTTGCCTGCCTTGCTTAAGCTTTTAAAAGCTTCTTCTGAAATATTCTTTTGAGTGTGTAATGATATCAGATGGAGAGATGTGTGTGAGAGAGAGAGACGTCACTGAGTGACAGTTAACTAAGAACACTCAGAGCTGTTTCTTTCTCACTGGATGAAGTTACCTTTGATTTCAATTGAATTGTGTATTTATTAAAATAAAATTGCGACTAGTTTTGCAATTTTTGCTAACTGCCGTTATTTTATTACTAAAAAACATGGCAACATGCATTTCGTTTTTTAAAAAAAAGATCTGGTGTAAAATCAGCGATTTAACCTGCAACAGTGCCCCCCCCCAAAAAAGTCCACAAAATCCTGGAGGGAGTGTTTGTAAGTGTACATACAGAAATCTACCATTTTAGACACAGCAATAGTTTAAGTCTTTAAATGACTAAATGTGTTAATGTTTTCATGTGTTTCACAACCACAAGATACACTCACTCATAAAGAGACATACTGATGTAAAGTCCTGTGTGTGTGTGTGTTCAGGCCATCACCATAGAAGCAGAGACTCGTGCTGACGGCAGCAGGAGGACGACTCGCTACGACATCGACATGACCAAATGCATCTACTGCGGTTTCTGTCAGGAGGCGTGTCCTGTGGACGCCATCGTTGAGGTGGGTGTCTCTCTGTCTCTCTGTGTCTCTGTGTGTCTCTGTGTGTCTCTGTGTGTCTCTGTGTGTCTCTGTGTGTCTTGCGGTTGCTTTTTTGTCCTGATAGTGGAGTTTCGAGTGAGTGTTGAGTGTAATGAGCCTCAGATCATCATTCTCTCCACCTGTTGTTGATGTCACCCAGAGATTTTATTCTCATTATTCTCTACAGCTGCACCCAAAACCAGTCAACCCCCTGTTGAAAAACGGTTCATTAGGAAATGTGAAAACTTTCAGCTCAAACAAATCAAACAAGAATAATTTAAATAACTCGGCACAACACACCACTTACAACAACTACTGCAGTCTGAAATGATTCAACCCTCTGACTTCGAATGATCCTATGAGGAGAAATCAGCCAACCAGGTGTTCTCTCCAATCCAGTGAAGCAGCTTATCAAAGGCTTCATCAGGTGTGTTTGAGATTAGAAATATGGCTAAGGTAGGAGCTGATCAAACAAGGGAAAGGATACAAAATGATATCAAAGGCTCTGAATGTTTCAGAACAAGAACAGCAGCTGCACGACCTGTTTGAGCAGAGCGATGAAGCCATCAACCACTGCCACCAGATTCCTGAGAGAGAAACCCTCAGGTCACTACAGAATACCTGCACCGGCTCTTAGGTTTCAGTTTGTACAGTAAGGAGCCGACTGAAGGTCTCCATGGTCCAACTCCAAGATGCAGACTATCACTGACCCACAAACATAAGTCAAGTGGCTCCATGTGCTCAGAACCAGATAAATAAACCACAGAAGTTTCTGGATTGTGTTCTGGAGAGATGAAACAAATCTGGATCTTTTTGGGCCTCTGGAGAAGGAGGAATGAAGCATATGCTGACCTACAGATGAAGCATCACAGTGCTTCATTGATGCTCTTCTGGGGCTGCTTTGCTTCTTCTGGAAACCTGCTAATGTGTACAGGACAGGATGGGTTCAATCAAATACCAGGAACCCTGGGAGAAAAGGTAATAGAAGCTGAAGCCTGGGCGTTGTTGGAGTGGCCGTCACAGTCACCGACTTAGAACCCGGAGAAAAGACGACTGCAGCAAGTTAACCCAAGAAGATTAGTGAACTGGAGGATCTTTGTCCGTGAGGAATGGACGAGGAGTCCTGAGAAATGCTGCCAGAATTTTAGTGTGTGTCTATGAATCACGCCTGCAGCAGGTCACAACGAATAAGATGGACTAAAGATGCTGTTTATGAAGGGGAATCATTAAGTGGTTCTTATCTGGTCTTGTCTTCGGGACCCACCATCACCCCTTAATGACCACCTGTGGCCCAAATCAAGGAAAAAATTCAAATCCGCCATTTTTTTTTAGATGAAAAGACACTTTTGGGTCTTAAAATCGTCTTTGAAAGTAGTCAGTAGTAAGTGTTTTGATTCCAAATGCTGCCTCAGTTTTTACTTCCATGCTTTCCCGCGCCGAAAAAAACTGGGTCTTCTTCCATACTGTGAAATGCTGGGTGTCAATTAGCATTACATGTCATCATGGCCACCTGCTGTTAATGTGTGGGAGAGGATGTCACACCACTATATAAAACAACTCTCTTCAAAATAAAAGCACAGTACTTTTTCTCAACGTTTTTTTCTTTTTTGTCCACGACCCACTAAAAATACATCTACGACCCACTTTTGGGTCACGACCCACCAGTTGAGACTCACTGATTTAGAGGTTGCAGTAATCAAGAACAGAGGAAACTCTTGTTTATTAGTTGTGTTGTGCTGATTAAATGTTCTGGGGTTTTTTTTATGGTTTGTAATCTTTACTTTTAAACTCGATTTGAAATGGGGGGGTTGAATAAATTGAAGTGCAGCTGTAAAATCTGTGGTTCTGTCAAATCAAACACTCTATGATTTGTCCAGCAGGTGTCTCTCTCGCTCCTGTAGTTTACCTGTGATAACCTTACCTTCGCCTGTGTTTGAGTTATCTTATCCCTCCATTTTTAAACTGAAAAACCATTGTCTAATATTCTCTCTCTCTCTCTCTATCTCTCTCTCTTTTTTAGGGTCCTAACTTTGAGTTTTCCACAGAGACTCATGAGGAGTTGCTCTACAACAAAGAAAAGTTGCTCAACAACGGAGACAAGTGGGAGGCAGAGATAGCGGCTAATATACAGGCTGATTACCTGTACCGATAGACACGCACATAAACACACACACACACACACACACACACAAACACGTGTACATACTGTAAGGAGACTCTCAGCTGTGTTTTTGGTTATGGTCAGAAGGCTTCATGCTCTTACTGCGTCTGTCTGATGATGTATTTATTATAGAAACATGAGTCTGATAAGTGATTAATCGGTGATCAGACTCTGACTTCAGACAGCTGATCAGCTGATTGTGGATGCTCTAATCTGATCTGTTTTTTGTTTTTTTTTGTGGCTCTAATAATAAACCCTGGGACAGAAGCACTGACAGCTATGGAGTTGTTTTCTGATCTTTATTTAAGGTGCCATGTCATACTCGAACAATTAAAACCTAAGAGAGTAAAATCAAGTCTGCTGCGGGTGTTAATAACTGAACCAATATTACAGGATGTGTGGGTGAAATTTGTTTAGTATGAACAGTAGAGCAAAAAAGTATTGGGACACCCACCGATTGTGCAAGTTGTCCCACTTTAAAGATGAAAGAGGTCTGTAATTTTTATCACAGGTACACTTCAACTGTGAGAGACAGACTGTGGAAAAAAAATCCAGGAAATCACACTGAATGATTTTTAATCTTTTTTTTTTGTGGACACCTACAGCTCTTCTATCCTTCACTCGTTGTGTTAGTGGCAACTGTCCACACCTTCAAACAGTCAGACTACAACCTCCACAATGTCCAAGACCAGAGAGCTCTCTAAAGACACCAGGGACAAAATTGCAGACCTGCACAAGGCTGGGATGAGCTATAGAACAATAGTTAAGCAGCTTGGTGAGAAAAAAAAATCAACTGTTTTCACAATTATTAGGAAATGAAAGACACACAAGGTCACTAACAATCTTCATGGGTCTGGGGCTCCATGCAAGATCTCACCTCATGGGGTACAAATGATCTTGAGAAGGGTGAAGAATCAGCACAGAACTACTTAGGGGGACCTGGTCAATGACCTGAAGAGAGCTGGGACCACAGTCACAAAGGTTACAGTGAGCAACACACTACGTGCTCATGGATTGAAATCCTGCAGTGTCAGACAGGTTCCCCTGCTTAAACCCAAATATGTCCAGGCCCGTCTAAAGTCTGCCAGAGACCGTCTGGATGATCCAGAGGAAGACTGGAAGAAGATGGAACCATCATGCTTTGGGTCTGCTTTTCTGCGAAGGGAACAGGACGACTGATACATATTGCAGAAAGGATGAACAGCAAGTTTCCTGTTAAAGGACAACAACCAACCAAACAAAACACACGGCTGGTAGTCACAGAAAACTAGCATGAATTTGCTACATTTGTCCAATGTAGCATCTCCTCAGGACTCTGTTTAGCCCCGCCCACTCACACTTGGAGGTCCTCCAAAATGACGCCCCCACTCACATGCAAAAGTGTCCCTGATTGACGATCATATGATGGTGACTGATTCAAAACCACAGACTCAAACCGGTCCTCAGCTCATTGTTTTTGTTTGCTCTACGTTAGCAGTAATTGGGGCATAAGTAGTTTTTTTCCCATTCTCTGCCGTTGTTATCCATGAATTTCAAATGAATTCTTACAAAAAATGCAGAAAAAAAGTAAAGCACGTTATTATTTTTTGATTGTCAAATTGCAGTTATTTCCTGACATTCCTGAAAAAGAAAATGTGTTTTAGTGGTTGTTTGTTATCCTTGATTAATTTCTGACTTCTCAGAGAACTCCAGTTTTCTGGCTCAAATTCAGGAACAAGGACCTGAATCCAGTTTGAATTGCTCACTCCTGTTCAAAATGGTGAAGTGTAGAGAACTTACTGAGAAAGAGTCTGAATTCATATATAGATATAGATAGACATGATTGTTAGAGAGGGTCCCTTGAGAGGGTCTGTCAGAACAAATGTGGAACAGCTGAGAGCTCAGGTCCCCTGAGGTTCAGCCCGGGTCTGTTCAGTGTCTCAGGGGACAGAACGGTTGCAGGACTGGATCCTGTGTGGACTCGTCCTACTTTCCAGCACACAGCAGAGATTTATGCACGGGGAGTATATAACACTTTGTTCGTACCTTACTTTTTGAATCATACAAAGTTATATATAAAACTGTGTTCACACAAAACTGATTATTAATTAAAAGGAATTTAGAACACTGAGTTCAAACATCACTCTGTCTACATATGAATACAGTGAACTATATGACGGTGTTTATACACCACTCTGATATTTAATACAGTTTTCACACAACTCTGATTAATTATGACATAAAACTACACATCACTTTGATTGGTAATACAATAAATAAATAAACAACACTGCATTCATAGATCACTCTAATTATTGATACAGAGAAATATATAACACTAGATATGTGTTACATTGTTTTTAAATTCAGAGAAATTTTGAACAGTGAAACGACCATTCTTTTTAGAGTATTATATAGTTATGTTCATACAACACTGATTATTAACATTAGAAACATCTAACACTGTTACACATAAATCCTAATAAAGGAAAAATATATATCATTAAGTTCAAACACCACATATAACACTTTATACATCACTCTGATTATGATTATAAATAGAAACATATATCACTGTTTATACATCACTTTGATTATTAATACAAAGAAATACATAACGTGTGTATGTGCACGTGTGTGTAAAATTAAAAGAAGAAAAAAGTGTAGATACACAGAATATGAAATAAAATAATATGTATTATAATAATGTGTCTAAATCATTACATTAATTCAAATCCTTACTTTTAAAATCACTTTGAATTATGGTGCCGAGTAATTGAAATGAAAATGATTGAGGAGAACATACAACTGGAAATGGATACACAATTTTATTTAGAATTATGTTGCATACATCTCAAAGAACCTGTAAAAGAGTTAAACTTAAAGCTTCACTTGAAGCATGACTCGATTTTATTTTTTAAAATTTTAGATGTAGTTTCTGGCTGGCTGTGGAGGTGCTTCCCTGTGGAGGTCTGCAGAGGTAGGGGCCTGATGATGGGGGTCTGCAGAGGTCTGGTGATGGTGTCAAAGAGTTATTTGTAAGTACTGAAATGTTCAATAACATGTTTTCATCATCTGATAACACCCAGTGATCATGCCGGGGGACTAAAGATTGGCTGTCTGATCAGGCATGATGACAACAGGACACCAAAATAACTGCATCATGTCCTCTTCCTCATCACCACAAAATATACAGCTAAGAGGAGTTACTTTCTGTGTTTTTAACATTTTTCTTTTTTGAGGCATTTAGAAAGACTGTTTTATTTATTTATTTATTTATTTTTTTTGGGGGGGGGGGGTCATTGTCGTCAACATTCACTGTTTTTTCATTTTCCAGATTGTGGATTGGCCTACTGCAACCCATCACTGGAGGTAATGTGTGGGCCAATGATGCCCGTCACCACGGCCCTTTGGCTGAGAGCAGAGAGAAAGAATGGACCAAAGAAAGGAGGCAGGTGTTCCTATGTCAGCAAAGGGCTTGGTGTTATTTAAAGCTGTTATTGAAAACAGGGTTAACCACAAAGATACTCTTAAAAATATTATCTGATAAATCCATGCTGTGTGTGAAACAACTGACTGATAATAATAGTAAACAAATTAAATAATAAAAACCATTCATTTACATGAGATCACAACCAATCGGCTCAACTAGTGGTTTACAGAAGTTCCTGCTGCTGAAAAACATCCCCACAGCATGATGCTGCCACCACCATGCTTCACTGTAGGGATGGTGTTGTCCGGGTGATGAGCGGTGCCTGGTTTCCTCCAAACATGACGTCTGGCATTCACACCAAAGAGTTCAATCATTGTCTCATCAGAGCAGAGACTTTTCTTTCTCCTGGTCTCAGAGTCCTTCAGAGGCCTTTAGTCAAACTCCAGGCGGGCTGCCATGAGCCTTTTACTAAGGAGTGGCTTCAGTCTGGACCCTCTACCACACAGGCCTGATTGGTGGATTGCTGCAGAGATGGTTGTCCTTCTGGAAGGTTCTCCTCTCTCTATAGAAGACTTTGGGTTCTTGTTCCCCTCCCTGTCTAAGACCCTTCTCCCCTGATGGCTCAGTTTAGACGGGCGTCCAGCTCTAGAAGAGACCTGGGGATTCTGAACTTCTTCCATTCACAGATGATGGAGTCCACTGAGCTCATTGGGATCTTCAAAGCAGCAGAAATGTTTCTGGACCCTGGATCCAGATTTGTGCCTGGAGACAATCCTGTCTCTGAGGTCTACAGACAGTTCCTTTGACTTCATGCTTGGTTTGTGCTCTGACATGCTCTGTCACCTGTGGGACCTTATAAAGACAGGTGTGAACCTTTACAAATCAGGTCCAATCAGCTGAATTTACCTCAGGTGGATTTAAGTGAAGCTGTAGGAACATCTCAAGGAGGATCAGAGGAACCAGGATCAACCTGAGCTACATGTAGAGCTTCATGACAGAGACTGTGAAAACTTGTGGACATGATTTTTTTAGTTTTTGATTTTCAAAAAAAAAATAAAAAAATGTTGTTATTGGCTGATGTTTGTAGAATTTTTAGGAAAAAAATGAATTTATTCCATTTTGTAATGAGGCTGAAACATAACAAAATGTAGAAAAAGTGAAGCACTATGAATACTTTCTGGATATTTGTTGTGATTTTGGTGATGTAATAGTCACAAAGACTGATTGGTTGTTTTATGTTAGTTTGTTATGTTAAGTGGGGTACACACAAAGATTGTCAGGCTGTTTTTGTCCCGATTTTCCTCCGACCGGACCAAGGACGACAAATGCCCAATTATCTTCTGTCTTATCAGATCATCCAGTGGTCTGAGGTGTGTTCAGAGTGAATTTGTCCCGATAAGCGACTGTGAAACAGGTCGGGGACGACAATCCTAAATATTAAACTTGTTCAATATTTACAACCAAAAATCTTCATGTGTGTGGGGAAAGCTGACGACCCCTGAGTCATGACTCCGTGAGTTGTGACGTAGAATGGAATGTAGCCAATCAGGAGAAACCAATCAATGTAGCAGTGTGATAGTCTGGGGCTGCTTTGCTGCTTCAGGACCTGGACCACCAGCTGATGGAACCATGAAGTTTGGTCTCTACCAGAAAATCCTGAAGTAGTGTCCTGTTGAAGTCTGTGCCCTTTTGCTCAAGAGCACTTCGGTTATGCAGCAGGACAATGATCCCAAACACACCAGCAAGTCCACCTCTGAATTATTATTTAAGTGTATAAAATGTGCAAAAACAAAAGATTTTTGTTATGGGGACAAATACTCAGCACTGAAAGTTCAAGTTGTGGTGTCCACTTTCAGGGGCTTGGGTTTTTGCTGCTAAAGAGAGAGTACTATGTGACAGATAGCATCCTTCCTAATGGGAGATTCAGATGCTTCCAGTTGGATGAAGGTTCAGGTTCCAGGTACACTGCAAACAGATACAGGTGGTCTTTAATTTCATTGGCTGTTGGCTTTTGAAGAAAACCTGAAACGCTGTGATTGATGTCGACAGTGTCTGAATCTTGTGCCGTGATGTCATGGTGTATCGCTCGTAGTGGTGTGTTTACCCTCTACAAATAAACCACACACTGCTTGGAAGAAGAATCGACATTATGATCAAAAGTTATATTTATTAGAAAATGAAGTTGTACCAGCAGTAAAGTCAGACGTGAAGAGTGATAATTTTTCACATTTCTCTCAGTGTTGACATGTTCTGTGGTAACTCATTAACACGTAAGTATAACACCAAGAGCGTCCCATGAGAATTACCATGTGGTCATTGCAAAAAAGTCTGTTAAAAGAAATGGAAGCAGAAAGCTTTTGAATTTCAGCATCAATTAACCTGCAGTTATCATCATGATCATGTTCGGAGAAGACTTCCAGCTAGCCAGTTACTAGCAGCACAGATAACAGCTTTCTGGTGAAAGAAAATAGCAGACATGAGTTCTTAAAAGCATACACTATATATAACAAGAACCACATTAATACTGCAATTAATATTGTTAATATTTTCCTTATTACTAACATTATTAAACACTAAAATGCAGCCAGGCACAAAGCTTCAGGCTGATAAGTTCATCTGAAAGAAAATAAAAATCAAAGTGACATGCAAACGTTCTTCTCTTTGTCCTTCATCATCCTCATCATTCGCATCTTCATCAGCAGTGCAGTATATTTGTTCAAAGGGAGGTTTTGACTCACAGTTGTTTGTCTGCTTCACAACAGTGAGAGCTTCAGTTGGCTCAGGGTTCACTATCAGCAGCTGCCATTGACTGAGCATGGAGAGCTCTGATTGGTTCTGTCTGTTTGGCACCTCATCATGTTGGCATCAGAACTCATTTGGCAATAATCTGTGCATGTGTGCGTGCAAATGTTCAGGTACACATATGTTTATACGGTATCAATGTAAACAATATATAACTGTAATAACATAGATCAAATGTAACCGTTTAACTCTTAATTATAAACAAGTATTACTGTTGAACTGTTACTATGCGTCGTTTGTCACCACTGTGTTGGTAACCTGTGTCCAGTGTGGCTGCTGTGGTATCATGTGTCATGTTTAAGCCTAAATTGCACAAATGTGTGTATTATGTAATTGTTGTAATGTCTTTATCTTATGCTTATTATGTTGTGTGTATTTCTCTTTGTGGTACTTTTTCATTAAGCTTACGTATGACACGTATGGCTGTCGTATAGTGGTGATGTATGTCACATGTAACTTTTATTGTGGTTTATCGTGGTCGTGTGGTGTGATGTGTAAAGTCCAGGGCTGCTGTTGTGTATTATTGTTGTATATTTTTATGTTGCTGTTTTTGTAATGTGTGTCGTGTGTTGCTGTCATAAAGGGTTGACACACATCCTGTGCAGAGTTCACACTGCTGTGTGTTTGTTGAGGCTTGGCGATGATGTTGGGGATGGGCAGCATCTGAAACTTGTCTAAAACTATGTTCATATTTATATTGTTTTATTCTGTCATCAGATTATTCTGTTTTGGTAAAACAGTGAGGAGTCCACGTATGATCAAATTGTTTTAATAGTATGATTTTTCTTTTGACTAAATCAAATCTCTCAAGGGCCTTTGTTCCCCCCCCCCTTTTTTTTTTTTTTTTTGAAAAGTCTGTTTGTGGAAAGACATCTGACAAATTCAAAAATTGAACTGGGTTCATCTGCCTGAAGCAGCAGTTATTGATATGTTTTCATTCAGTCAGTGTTTCGATGTTAGATCTGTGAATTCAGTTCTTCAGTACACTTCTGAGGCTTCTGCAACATGACCACTAAACACATCGATATAACAACTGACTGAACAGTCTGCCACTGTAATTCCTTCACTTACAGACTGAACCCTTCATCACACAGCATGAGGAACAGAAACCATCCATCACAACATGAGGACCAATCAGATCTGGGATGCACCGATCTGATCCTGGTACTGGGTATCCGTACCTACACTGACTCAAAAAGTGAGATCAGATATCGGTGACAAACAGACGATTGATTCACAGTTCTTTTCAGCTGAGCTCTATATTCTACTGTTTTATAATAGTTATAATAGTTTGTAGGAAGATAAATTCAGCGGCTTAGCAGCTTGGAGGTATTTTTTTTTCTTGCTTTCCCAACAACTGATGGCAACTTGCCACATATGGAAGTTTAATTTCTCACTGCTTGGGTTTACAGTTAAACTGTACTTCCTGTTAGTGTTTCAGATCCAATAGTTTGATTATATTTTGGTTTAGAAAGTTAGAAGCCGATGACGAAGCTCAGATGTCAGTTTTGCACACAGCATGAGGACCAATCAGATCCCTCCTTCAAACACAGCATCAGGATCATCAGAACTGTCCCCGTTAGCAGTCAAATTATTTTTTTATATTATTATTATTGCAATCGTTCTACCAATACTTATTTTACAATGGCAGATTTTGACTCTGCCTAACACTCTGGTACACATTAGTACGTTTTGCGTGAGGGGTCTTTTTGTCCTAAAACCAAATTGAAACTTCTTTATTAAATCCACGAAAAGAAACTTAGTTCAAACATTTCTGTCTCTACCCATCCCCGTTTATTGTGTATGGTTGTTTACAGCAGCTGTATTTTATTTATCGTGTTTACTGTGTTTGTGTGTAGTGTGTGTGTGTGTGTGTGTGTGTGTGTGTGTGTGTGTGTGTGTGTGTGTGATGTTTAACGCAGCTCTCGGAGTCTCTACTAATCATGGATTCTTTAGGCTGAAAAGGAAAACAGTAAACTACGATAACATCATTATCTTCTTCTATAACAATAAGTATACTTTATAATTTTATGGATGTGATGTTCGAGACATCAGTTTGACTTTTGAACACCATCGTTCCTCTTCACAAAGACTCTGCTGTCACAGTTCCTGATCACGTCCCTGATGGAAGTTGTTATTGCGTAGAGTCAGCTTTACTTTGTCCTTCATTTCTGTACAAGTGGCAAAAATCTACCAAACGATGACATGTGAGTTTTTAGAAAACGGTCCACTGTGCTTGATTGTTGTTCATGAATAAAATGTAAATGAGCAGCCGTTTGTCTGGCTGATAGTCAGTAACGCACTGACAGGTGGGCAGGTCTTAAACCCTGACAGTCGAGCAGTGAAAACACCTGTCCAGTCTCAAGGCCAGGTGTCAAACACAGAGATCATGTGTCCTCAGAAAGATATGATTAGCTAAACTCCAGATAACAGATTGGGGCAGATCACCCACGGTGTGCGGTGATTGGTCACTGAGATGACAAAAAGGGGAGATGTGTGTCCATTGGCTGTAAGGCACTGGCTTGGGCGTGGTCAGGAGAGATCAGTCATGCTGAGGCTCATGGGTAATCCTGGACGTAGGTAAGCCACTGGGACACGACCATTCTCACTGGTCGATCCTGTGATGGACAGACGAGCTTTGGAGCGCATTGCATCAGTGAATTTCATCTGTATGAGAAGAGCACATCAAAGAGGTGAAAATCATCGACAGTGAAGCAACACAGACAACGTTTATGACGGGTGATTTGCCCCGTCAGAAAACATAAAGGGTTCATCATGATGTCACCTATAATTTAAACATCACCTCCTGTCTGAAGGCCATCATTCAGAGACAGGGCCAGGGAAAAAGAAAGAGTTTGTTTCTGTTCCCTGCAGATCCAAAGAAGACTAAACAGCCCCAAATAAAACTTAATGAGCATTTTAACATGTGCAGCGACATACTATGAGATCATGTGATGAATGGAGAGGTGCTGAAGCAATGCTTTGGATGATAGCTGTGTGTTACTTAAAATTAAGGCACAGATAAATTAAATCACAAAGACAGGAGCAGCAGCTTCATGTTAGGATGGATACGTTCTAAAGAACAATAAAAAAAGGCCTCTTTCTAAACAAATTTTAGGAACCTAAATTTTGTGTCAAAAAGGATCTTAAATTTCCTCAACTAAGTGAGAAATGAAGTCATTATATTTTTCCTCACTCTAAGTCTAATACTTGGAGGGAGAAAAACATGAACTCCTGCAGCGCAGCAACCATTCATAAGGAAGCTCCTAAACATCAAAAACAGAAAACAAAAACCTTGTCAGCAATGAGACAAGAGGACCAAACTGACTGACTCCTAAACAGATCACAGAATCAGAACACGGCCTCTTTCCATTGGACCCATACTGAAGACACCATCAGGATTCATGCATAGTCACAAAAAACTCACTCTCAGTGCAGTGAATGGAAGTTTGGGACTTATCTATAAATCTTCCTGTGCTCCACAGGTGTCAGCAGACAAGCATTATCGCTGAAATCACTAAGAACCACAGTTGAACCCTGGGCAAACTATTTTTGTAAAGCGTCTTCGGATACACTTGTACACTTTTGTACACTTGTAAAAATTGAGCGTGGAATATAATTTGTTTGATACAAACTGGAGATAAAAGTTAGGATTTACACCATAACCACTTTATCCTAAAACAGGCACAATTGCCAAAGACACATATAAACCTGAATGACTAGTTATGAAGGTTCTTCATAACCAGTCATTACTGCTTATAAATAGTAAAAAACAGTAATTACCAGTAATAACCAGTCATAAGTAACCCAAACCCATAATAACTAATAGAAACCAGTCTAAACCAGAAACAACCAGTCATAACTACACCAAACCCATCTATAACTCGTCCAAGCCACCCATAGCTTGTCCAATCCACTAGTAATCATTAATAACTAGTTATTACAGGCCATTACCAGTCCAAGCCAGTCACAACCCTTCTAAACCTTTGACATTTCAGAACTAGTCCAAATCAGTCGTGACAAGTGATAACTCATGACTAGTCTAAACAAATATTAACCAGTCATAACCAGTCATACCTGTTCCATATCAGCAATAACCATTCCAAATTATTTGTAAAAGTGAAGTCCAATATCATAACAAAACCAGATCATTCATAACTAGTTTAAAGAGTCATTACAAGACCAAATCAGCAGTCACAGGCAACCGAGGTAGTCAAAACTCGTCTTAACAAGTCTATAACACTCAACACACATATGATAAGCATTCGTTAACCTTCATAATCATACACAGTCATAACAAGCCCATTCAAAGCAAAGACGTTTAAAATAGTAGTAACCAGTCCAAACCTGTAAAAACTATTCCAAACCAGTCTGAAAAGTGCCATTACTAGTCAAAACCAGTGACAACCATTGAAAACTACCCATAACTAGTCCACACCAGCCACAGATAGTCCAAACCAACTGTAACCAGTCATCATAAGTCAAATCCAGTAATAACTAGTCATAGCTAATCAGAAACACTCCAAACCAGTTATAGCTAGTTCAAACCAGTCAAACTCAGTCAAGACCAGACTGAACCTGTAATAATTGGCTTGAAACAGTCATAATTGGTCCAGAACAATCATGACCAGTTCAAGCTGTTCATTGCTTCACAAATCAAAGTCAGTCTCTAAAATCATTACTGTTTATAACTAGCAATAACCCTTCATAATCTGTTGTTAATCAATCATAACCAAACAAAACGTGTCCAAACAAGTCATTACTGGTTTAATCCAGTCCAAGAAATTATAACCAGGCAAAAGCAGACAAAAAACCTGCAGTACCAGTCATAACCAGCCAAAAAGTAGCTTTAAACAGTACAAATCATTTAGAACTGATCCAAAACTAGAATTCCAGGTCACAACAAGTCCAAAACAGTCAAAAACATTCTAAACTATCCAAAACCAGTCTTCACATTTTAACCAGTAATCATATTCCAAGACAAATCATCATCATTCATATCCAGTCTAAACCAGGAATAACCAGTCAAAACTAGTGTAAACCAGTCCAGCCAGCCATATTAAATGAAACTAGTCCAAACCAGTCTGAAAAGTTTAAACCGATCAGAGCTAGTGTAAACCAGTCCAACCAATTTATAACCATTCTAAAGAACTCACTACCAGTCCACACTACTCTAAAATTGGTCTGAGTAATTACTATAAATAACAAGTCATTACTTCTTCAAACCAGTTACAACTAGTCTAAAACAATCATGACCAGTAATTGTTAGACAAAAAGTCTGATTCAGTTTTAACTACACATTAATATTAATAATTTTATTATAATTTTATTTTTTTAACTATCAGTTTTTATTTTTTCATTTTTTCAAAAATACTAGTTCGAACAGGTAATGGCCACACCAAATCAGTCTGAAGAAATCATAACTTGGTAAGATCAGCTTAACAATGAGCAGCCCAAAAACAGCAGTAACCATACTAAATCAATAATATCCACTCTAAACCAGTGATTACCAGTCATAAACAGAGGTTACAAGTCCCAACCACTACTAACCAATCCAAACTAGTTCTAACTGGTCTTTTTTTAATCTATTTACTGCCTTGATCAGGTCTCTCTTGAAAGTTTTTTTTAATCCCAATGTGACCAACCTGATAAAATTAAGGTTTACCTTACCCAAGAAAAGGAGTAAACAAACAGAAACCAGTCCAAAGAGTCAAAATCAGTCTCAGCTCTAAAGTTATTGCCGTTCTTTTCTTTTCAAAACCAGTCAAAACCAGTCACAACTATTTAAAACTAGTAATAATCAGTCAGAAGAATTCAAAACCATGTTGAACCAGTCTTAACATTTATAACTTGTATTAACTAGTCCAAACCGAACCACTTATCATTCCTCATAACCAGTAGCAGCCAGTCATAAACAGCCACATCTGGTACAGGCCAGTCACAACCAGTTAGAACCAGAAAAAAACTGTTTTTCTACAAAAAGGACCACATGGTCTCAAAAAGAAAGACTGAAAAAAAAAGATGGAGCATGATTGGCCGATGACTAAAAACACTGAAGAGGATGATTGGCTTAAAATGATAACAAGGAAAACAAAGAGGATCTGGACAGGAATGAAAATAAAAACAAGGTAAAAAAAACAGTGGAAAAGATAAAAAAAAAGAGGAAAGAAGGAAAGACAAGAATAGGAAGCCTGGAGAGGTTAAAAAGGGAAAAAAATAAGAAAGCATTAAAGGAGTAGAGAAAGTAGGTAAAAACACAGGAGAGACAGTATTTATAAATATGCTGAATATAGGAAGGAACAAAGGGGTGAAGAAAAGACAAGGAGAGTGTTGTGAAGAGACGAGGACAGAGGAGTGAAGAAGGATACAAGGGCATAGGAGTGATCAAGGCAAAGAGGACAGAGAAGAAGACAGGAGGAAGGAGACGAGGATGGGAGTGAAAAAGTAGAGGAGGAAGAGAAGTTAAAACAGAAACAAGAACAGAGAAGTAAAGAAGAAGAAGAAAAGGACAGAGGAGTGAATACGTAGACAAGGATAGTGGACTGAATAAGGAGACAAGGACAGAGGAGTACAGAAGAAGGAAAGGACAGAGGAGTGAATAAAGAGACAAGAATAGAGGAGTGAATAAAGAGACAAGGATAGAGGAGTGAATAAAGAGACAAGGATAGAGGAGTGAACAAGGAGACAAGGATAGAGGAGTGAACAAGGAGACAAGGACAGAGGAGTACAGAAGAAGAAAAGGACAGGGGAGTGAACAAACAGACAAGAATAGAGGAGTGAATAAAGAGACAAGGATAGAGGAGTGAACAAGGAGACAAGGATAGAGGAGTTAAGAAGAAGAAGAAAGGAATGAATAAGGAGACAAGAACAGAGGAGTAGACAACTGGAAACTGTTGAAGGTGATGAGGAAGCTGTGGGGTCATGAAGGGATCACAGCCATGAACTGTTGTTTTAAAGATACTTATTGTTGTTTTATTTATTTATTTATTTTTTTAAAACAGATTTTATTTCAAACCTTTTAGTCTTTGATCAAACTTTAGCTGCATTCTCATCATTGTCACCTATTTTGTTGGAAAAATGTTTGTTTGTGTTTCAAAATAAGCCTTTCTTAACACCACTCTCTCTAAGACATGTTGGGTTGTTTTAATCTGCAGTTTTTATGTCAGTGCAGGCTTCCTCGTTCATAAGCAAGGCACTATTTCTGTTTTTCATCAGGAGAACATTTTTAAACCTTTATCTTTAGTTTAGGTTAAAATCGGGTTTGAGTGAGTTTTTCAAATATGTAGTTCACTGAAAAGTGTTTCAGCAGTATAGTCCAATATAAAGTCTGTCCTGAGTGTAACAGTCCTGTTCATTTCTCTCCTCTATAAAAGCAGTTGGCTCATTTCTTTGATGAAAGGATGTTGCAGAACATGTTCAGGTGAGTTGATGGACAGCAGCGAGCAGTGTATTCAACCTAAAACTGTTCCACACTCAGAGAAACGCTCAGAATGGTGTGAATGCAGCCATTGTTTGGAGGTTTGAAATGTGGTTTATGACTGTGAGGTGAGGAACGTTTAGCCATCAATCATCACTCTCCTACCCGTGTTAGATCTTCACGCTCTCAATGCCATAAACGTTGTAGCCTTCTTTATAGGTGGCGTAGTTTGGCTGGTGGCTGGGGGACAGCAGGTTGAAGTTGGGGGCGTGTTGAGGAGAAGTCAGAGTGTGTGTGTAGTTTCCTGTGTGCTGGGGGGATGACAAGGTGTTGGCTGCCACCTTTACAACAGAAATAAAGTCATTGTTATAGCTGTGCGACTCTATTATTTCTGTTATTATCATCATAATTAAAGGAGCAGCACCGAGAGGTGAACAGTTCAAGACCTCCAGCAGTATAAACTGGTTTGGTGAAGTCTTTATTGGTCTGACAGGAAAACAATCTTTGACCTGTTAACATAACCAGAAGTGTAAACACCATTTAAGAAAAATGATGAAAGTCACAGATACAGAGGAGCATCATGAGCTGCATGTGCTCTAGAGAGGGATTAGGGTTCAGGATGGTTTTTTAAGGAAAAAGAGATTTTCAAAAGAAAAATGTGTTTATTGCTGGCTGAATTACATTTTCTGAGGACTAACTTAGTCTACTGAGAAAACCTCTACCTGTACTTTTAGTGCTTCATGTGAACTCAACTCGTACCAGAAGTCAACTAGCAGCAATGTTTATAAATCATTTTTCAAAACTACAAAACAGAAAATCTCCAAAATTGTTTCTAGCGTCTCTGTTTCCTTCTATTAGCAGGCAGCCGCATACCAGCTGAAGGTTAAAGGCAGGGTTGGTGGTCACAGAAAACTAGCATGAATCTGAATGTAGCATCTCCTCAGGACTCTGTTTAGCCCCCACCCTCCCACACTTGGAGCTCCTGTAAAACAACGCCCCCGCTCACATGCACAAGTTCCACTGATTCATGAGCATATGATCATGACTAATTCACCAGATGCAACCCGGTCCTCAGCTCATGGTTTTTGTTTGCTCTACGTTAGCAGTAATCAGGGTATAGGTAGTTTTTCTGCCATTCTCCAGCATACTTGGATCCCTCTTGGTTATGAGCATTGAAACAGGGCTAGAGCACGCCGGTGAATTGTAAGCAGGCAGAACGGCAGGATGAGATTTGATTGGTTTAATAAATTGGATCCTAAACTCTAGGATTGGTTGGTGTTTTCCAGGTTTACTCCTGCTGTAGAATATTTTTCACTCTATTTTAAGAACACATGCATTGATCGCCATCAGGACATAAAGATCATTTTAACCAGAATAACAAAAAGTCTAAATCTGATTACCAACCCTGAGTTTCAGCTGAAGGTTAACCAACAGTTGTGGCAGTCTGCATGCAAAGCTCATTTATTTAAATGTGTTTGCATGACACGACAGAGTGGACAGTATTGACTTTGTGGAGATATTACAAATGACCTACAGCTAAGTCCCACCCTTAAACGTGGTGAGCCAATCACAATGCATAGAGTAATCCCACACCCTCAGATATTCTCTGCCCGGACATCCATTGAAATGCATCACAGAGAGTCTGTTTTTGTTCAGTTTTTCTGAGATTTTAAGCTTCAAAATGGTCACATGGTGTTCATTGGTCCATGAAACTCCAACACAAAGTATCCTGACAGACTTGGTGACAAGTGTAACCTTTTCCTTAAGTCACTTAACCCAGAAAAGTGTCTTCTTTGGATAAAGTTGTGCAGTAGACCACAACATCAACTCAACATGAATAAAATTAACAAAGATGTTTACGTCTGTTCTAAGGTAAGTCAACATCATATGTGAGGCAACATGTTGTCACTTTACTGTAAAGAAACACACAGTTATCTTTAACACTAGAAGCGCCACAGCAGTCTGACGGACAGTTTGGGATTTTCTTTGACATTAGCTAAAGTTAGCCTAACGTTAGCTCCTAACATTAGCTCCTAACATTAGCTCCTAACTGTGTTGTTCATCATGTCTCTTTGTTTGTTGGAGTTCTTTGGCCTGTTTTGTTCTAGTTTTTGTTCTTTGGTGATCGTCCATCATTGTTAGCTGTTGTCCAAAGGGCTCTAGTTAAACTAACGTTAGCTTCTGGAGCTTAGCTTCATTAGCTTATCTGTAATAGTCCAGACAACAAAGGTTGGCAAATGTTCTGCTGAATGATTCAATGTAAACACTTTATCTCCAAACTAACAGAGACTCTCTTGGTAAAGATGGTAAAAAGGAGGTTAGATTTTTCTCCTGACTGATGCTGATCCTCTGTCTTGTTGTCTGAGATGCTGAGGGTAACCAGATGTGGTTTATCAGGTTTGCTCTGGGACCTGTAAGTTTTGTCTTCTAACTGAAGCTTTTTATGCACCTTCAACAGTAAACTGATTCATATCTCCCTCCAATGTGGAGTTTAGACCCTTTAGGTGTCTTCTAGATGATATGTGATCTTTCTTTCTCAAAAATCATCAATGACCTCCTGCGTAATGTCTCCTTCTGTGACATCTGCCATAGCGCCTGTCACTGAATGTTCATTTGTGAGTGAGTGGTGAGGGGCGGGGCTCAGCCACAGATCGATTTTGGTGAGTTTTTAGGCAAGAGATAAAAAAGGACAACATCACATTGAAATGAGATCGTCTTCTGCTGAGAACTTGACTTCGAGTATGATGAAGCTTTTGGGGCTAAACACATCTTTGAAACAGCTAAGGGAGGAGAGAAAAAAAAACAACTGAAGATGCTGCCTGCAGCCAAGTGCTTTTGTCACAAGCACTGCTGAAATCTGCACCACTCACATGTGAAGACATTCTTGCACTGTGGAGTACAGGAATACAGAATCAGTGTCTGTTTTTAGGTGTGAGTTATAAAAAGCACCTGACCTAGTTAACAGGTTCACGAGCTGCAAGTTAAAACATTGAGGCTATAATGAGCTTGTGTTGCATTGTTGTCATCGAAACAGCTGCTCTTATCACTGCATGCCCCTGTGGTTTGCTGTCCAACTGTTATCATTACAAAGAGTTGTAAATATTAAAGGCTGTGGATCAGGCCATGCAATGACTCCAGTCACAAGTCTCTGCAAAACCAGGTTTGTTATGTGAGTTTGTAAGAAGCACAGAAATGTAACATGCTGCTTTTATTGTAACATTTTTTTATAATATTTTATTTTTCACTTTTCAATTAGAACAAATATATATATATATATAACAAACAAAACAAAAAGTGGAACATGACACATAACAGTACAATAAGGCTGCCAGTTGATTCTTAAAAAAAGGCCTCACATAGACTATGATATTAATTACTCAAGTCTGAAACAAAATGTAAAATATAAGAAAAAGGAATGAAAAAAACAAAAAACAAAAAAAGCACATGCTTGTTCAGTTGTCAATGAGCGTCAGGGCTCCTGTAGATGAGGCGTTATGTTACACTGAGCCAGGAAAGGCCCCCAGATTCTCAAGAATAGACTGTTACATGTGTTAGGTTTATACAGACGTAATCTTTCCAACTGAATAACGGACAGCATCTCTCTGAGCCAGTGTGTAAAGCAGGGGGAGTTGGTAGATTTCCAAGTCAGGAGTATAAGTTTTTTAGCAACAACCATTGCTAGATGTAGGGCAGTCTGTATGTCATATGACAACTCAAAAGTCCTTGTAGAGCAACCAAAGAGAGCCAAGTCATGGTTTGGTTGAATATCCCTAGAATATGCTTCAGAGAGCCATTCAAAGATTTTCGTCCAATAATTATGTAAAGTAGGGCAAAACCATAAAAGATGTGCCAGAGATCCTTCTGCAGAGAGACACTTGTCACATTCAGGAGACACTGATGGGAAGATACGATTCAGTTTTGTTTTTGAGTAATGTAGTCTATGCATTACTTTGTACTGAATTAATCTGTAACGTGAATTAATAGAACAGCTGTGAACCCGAGACATCGCTTCTTCCCAAAATTCTACCGATATCTCAGAGTTTAGATCACGTGCCCAGGCTTCCCTGATATGATCTGAAGAAACTGAGGTAGTAAAACAATTTACAAATTTCGATATTAGCTGCTTGGAGTCAGGACAAAGCTTGAAGTTATCTAGAAAAGGGTGAATGGTGGGTGAAGACTCAAAGCCTGTGAGATTTTCCTTAACGTAGTGCCTAACCTGCAAATACCTAAAAAATTGAGAATTTGGTAGGTTGAATTTAATGCTCAACTGCCTAAAAGAAGAAAATCGACCATCAATATAAAGATCAAGAAATGTTCTAATACCCTTCTCTCTCCAGAATGTAAAAGCTGCATCCCCTTGTCCAGGTTTGAAGGATGGATTTTGGCATATGGGTGCACAGAGAAATGCATTGAGAGTTTGGCAAGCAATTTTAATTTGATTTAATATTCGTATTGAATTGTTAATAGTAAACCTATGTTTAGTTGTCTTATAGATTTGTGAGGAGCTAGAAAACAGGAGAGCTGGGAGTGAGCAGTTTTTGATAGTTAAGGATTCTAAGTGCAGCCATGAAGGATTATCCTCTTTCTCTGCCTGATTGCAGTTCCAATAGACAAGAGCCCTGCAGTTAGCTGCCCAGTAATAGTGTTTCATAATGGGTAGGCCAAGGCCTCCTTTCTTAAGTGGTTTATACAGATGAGCCTTGGCTATCCTATGTGATTTGTAACCCCACACAAAGGGTATTATGATAGAATCCAGCTTCTTAAAGAAGGACCCGTTCAGGTAGACAGGCAAATTTTGAAAAAGATAAAGAAACCTGGGTAGGCTAACCATTTTAATTGCATTAACCCGTCCAATCATGGTTAAGGGCAGTATCCTCCAAGATTCAATGTTTGCTTTAAGTTTCACTATTGCCTCAGAGAAATTGAGTCTAAAAAGATGTTTTGAGTTCCTGGTCAGCTTAAGCCCCAGATAAGTAAAATGATCCTTTACCACTTTAAAGGGAAGTTTTCTCAAAAAATCTTCAGCAAATGAATCCATCAGTGGCATAAACTCACTCTTTTCCCAATTTATGACATAGCCAGAAATTTTTCCAAATGAATTGATATATTCCAGTAAGAGAGAAGTAGAGGCTTCTGGGTCAGCTAAGCACACAAGAAGGTCATCTGCATATAAGGCAACACGGGTCTCAACATTGCCCAATTTAATTCCTCTAATTTCTGGGTGTTCCCTAATTCCAATTGCTAAGGGCTCTAAAGCAATGTTAAAAAGCAAGGGTGACAGTGGGTCCCCTTGGCGAACTCCACAGTGCAAACAGAATGGACTGGATTTGTCCCCGTTGGTTAAAATAGAGGATTTGGGGTTAGTGTATAGTATTTTGACCCATTCTATAAACGTGTCCCCTAAACCAAACCTCTTGAGTGCTGTAAATAGGTAGGGCCATTCGATCATATCAAATGCTTTGTGGGCATCTAAAGACAATATTGCAGCATGATCATCTTTCCCATAATCAGCATACAAAATATTGAGAATTTTGCGAACATTACAGAAAGAATACCTTCCCTGGATGAACCCAGTTTGATCTGGGTGGATGATAGTTGCTATATACTTCCCTAAACGATTTGCTAATACTTTAGTAATTATTTTTAAATCATAATTGAGTAGGGCAATGGGCCTGTAACTGCCAGGATCTGTTTCATCTTTATCTCTTTTAAGTATAACACATATGTTTGCTTCACTAAGGGAAGATGGGAGTTTCTTGTTTCTTAATGTGTTTTTAATCATTCTTAGCAATAATGGTGAGAGGATATCTTGAAAAGCTTTATAGAACTCTGACCCAAATCCATCCGGTCCAGCTGCCTTTCCAGTGGGAAAAGCCTTTATTGCATCTTGAAGCTCTAACAGTGAGAATTCTGCATCCAGATTTTCCCTTACAGCATCATCTAATTGTGGAAGACTAAGTGAGTCAAAAAACTGATTAATCTCTTGTTGTGTAGCTGTTATTTTGGAGGAGTAAATATCAGAGTAAAATTCCTTAAAACGTGTATTGATGTCCTTTAAATCTGTAAGCGTCTGACCAGAGTTCGATTTTATATTGTAAATTGCTCGTTTTGCCTGTTCTCCCTTTAACTGCCTTGCTAATAATGAGTGTGGTTTGTCACCCAGTTCAAAGTGCCTTTGCTTGAGTTTAAGGAGTAAGATGCCAACTTGCTCACTTAGAATTTGATTGTATTCATATTTTAATTTAAGAATATTGTTATAATCTGACTGAAGGAGAGTGTTTCTATAAGTTCTCTCTGCTCCTGGTAGTTCTTTCTCAATCATTTCCAGTCTCTCTCTTTTTGCCTTTTTCAGTTTTGCTTCATAAGAAATTATTTGGCCTCGAACATATACTTTGAGGGTTTCCCACAATATTGAGTCATTCACCTCACCATTGTCATTGGTCTCAAGGAATTGCAGAATGTGTGTCTTTATATATTCCTTAAAATCCTGGTCTGTAAGCAAAGAAGGATTGAAACGCCAGCTATAGGTTCTCCTGGGGAGGGACAAATGAAGGTTAAAACTGACTGGGCTATGGTCTGAGATAATTATGTTATGATATTTGGTATTGTCTATGTCAGAGATAAGTCTGGAGTCTACTAAAAAATAATCTATCCGTGTATATGATTTGTGCACATGGGAATAAAAGGAGTAATCACGATCTGAGGGGTGTTGAAGTCTCCAAATGTCTACAACTTTCTTAGATTTCATTAAATTATTGAGAGTTTGCACAGCAACAATGTTAGGTGCTAGAGCAGAAGACAATCTGTCCAAGTGGGGATCGAGGTAACAATTAAAGTCTCCCCCAATAACTATATGATTTAAATCATCATCTGAGATCATATTGAACACTTTACGAAAAAACCCAGGATCATCCGTGTTCGGGCCATAAATGTTTACCAAAGTGATGGGAAATTGATTAATGTGCCCACTCAGGATGATAAATCTGCCATTTGGATCAATCGTGGATGAGTGAAAACGAAAAGGTACTGTCTTACGAAAAAGTATAGCTACACCTCTGGCTTTAGAAGTAAAAGGTGAGTGATATACCTGTGAAATCCAATTAGCTCTGAGTTTTCTGTGATGGGTAGCTTTAATGTGTGTCTCTTGAAGAAATATAATATCGGATTTAAGTGACTTTAAATGTGCAAAAACCTTGCCTCGCTTTATTGGGTTCCCTATGCCCCGCACATTCCAAGAGACCAAGGATACAAAGTCAAGCATGTTATTCATAAGTGATATTCAAACCAACTGACAGAGGCATTTTGTTAAAGCACTTACAGGGTTTACAACTGGCAGCCAAAAACAATACATTCGAACTAAAACGAACCACTAACAAATATGTGAACAAATCCCTCTCCCCATGCTTCCCCAAACGAAGCAGAGTTACCCTCATCCACATCTAGGGTCACCGGGCAAAAGCAGAGAAAACACTCCTCTATCACAGCCCCTCCCTGGCGCACATGTGGCATATCAAGTTGAGATGAAAACTAAACTGCCGTTACAAAAGTCATTTCAGTCAAGTTGAACTCTTCGGTTAAATCCGTTGGATATGCTTTTAAAGCTCTTGTTTAACAAAGTCATTCGCTTGTGCGGGATCGATAAAGACTTTTACCTGCCCTTGGTAGTGCACCTGAAGCCTGGCCGGGAAGCGTAATGAGTGTCGGATCTCCTTCTCCCTCAGAAGCTGCAGCACCTCGCGAAAATTCCGACGCTGATCCATCACTTCTGCGGTGTAGTCAGGAAAAATCAAAACACGGTTACCTCCATATTCCAGTGAACGCTGCCTCCCGAGCCGCAGAATCTTCTCTTTCTCTTGTGCCAAATGCACCCTTGCAATAATCGTGCGGGGTCTGGAGCCATCAGGTGGTTTGGGCTGCTGCGTGCGGTGCGCTCTATCGATGACAACCGGCTTGTTAAAGTTATCGTCGCCCAGCAGTTTGGGGATCAGATTTGAAACAAATTCAGTTGGCCTCCCTTTCTCCTCGCCCTCCGGGATACCAACAATCTTTATGTTATTACGCCTTGACCTCCCCTCGAGATCAGAGAGCTTGGCGCGCAGACTTTTGTTTTCTTTCTGAAGCTCGGTAATGCAGGTCTCCACGACGTGGATCCGTTGCTCGTGCTCCGTAGTGAGATTCTCGGTGGTGGACAGCCTCTCGGTGAGCGCTTGCTGAGCGGACATGAGACTCTGAAAGCTCTGCTCAAACTTGTCAAACCGCTCATTAAAAGAGCGCAGGAGGTTGTCTGACATCTTCTGCCAAATGAGCGGAATTTCATCCTCTTCTTCTGTTAGCAACTTATCAGGTGATTTGGTGCTAGCGTGGTCGCGGCTAGCTGCGCTAGCTAACGTTAGCTGCCGAGTTGATCCTTTGCCACCTCGTGAAGTTTTTCCAGACGAGCTCATATTCCACTTTGCTGCAGTTCACGTGTAAGCCAATGTTCTTGTCAAAACATTGAAGAGTTTTGTGTCCAAAAAGGCAGTTTAAATTAGCAAAATTCGGCGTGCCATGAGGAGCTCAAGAAAACACGTCTACTCTGCAGGCATCTCACTAGCGCCCCCCTATTGTAACATTTTTTGACACTGCAGCTCAGTTTCCCTAAGCTACCCTGACATGGAAAGAAGTGTATATACAGTGCATGACTGCTGACAGGTAGAAGTAATATCACTGACTGGCACCTGGTCAGTGGGTGTGATATGTCAGGCAGCATGTTAACACTTCAAGTTGATGTGCTGAAACAGAAAAATTTAAGAAGAGCCAAACTCTCATGGCTAGATGACTCAGTTACCCTTTCTCCACCAAGCTTGTGCTAGTGCTAGTTCAGCGTCAGTGCTTAGTTGGTTCTTCCAAAGAACCTGTTTTGTTTTCCATCAGCAAGGAGCTGAATTGTAGCCATGCTCAAGTGGGGGTGGGGGTCGGGCTCGGCGTGGGCTGCAGATGCTGGGGGCAATAACATAGAGATGGTGCTGGGACTACTTAAAAAAGGCAGAAGTTTTCTATTTTTTCTGTCTTGTGGTAGTTGTGACATTTTTCTTCTGTCTGCTACACAAAGTGTGCTTATCTGTATGTTTCTGTGTGTGTGTGTGTGTGTGTGTGCGCGCGTGCGTGAGTGGGTGCGTGCGTGCACATGGGTTTGTGTGTCTGTGAACGCATCGGTGCAGAACTCAGCTGTGTGTGATGCAGAAAGCCGAGGTAGAAATGACATCCTGTCATTTAAATAAGATAAATGACATAAAGTTATTTATTCTGTTAAATAAAAGAGTAGTTTATTTTAGCTCCTGTGGGTCGTTCCAAGCCTGTAGGGGGCAACAACTACCAGAGTACTACCAAGGAAGGCGAAAGGTGAACTGCGATGGTTTAATTCACTTGTGAAGGTCTGCTGGAGCTCAGACTGCTAAAAAAGATTTTACTGGTTCTGGTAGAAAGGAGTCAGAACACTTCCTTCTTAAACACACCGATGCGTCTGCAGCTCTGCTCCGCATTGACTGCGTTTATCAACTCACACCGGCTGCGTGTTTGGTCTGGCAAACTGCAGGACTGACAGACAGCTGGAGTCACAGACCGAGGAATTCCAGCACTTCCCTCTCCATTAATAAGCCTCTCTTCATTCATGTTGTGCTGTAAAACCTCAAACCTGTTGACTCCTGGCATGTCTTTGCTCAATGTGACATTTTCTTGTATTGGCAATGCTAAAAACGATCTTGTTCTGACATGGTTTGTTTTATTTTGAAAGTCTTGGGCTCCTTTTAAGTAGTTTCCGTGCACTCCTTCCTGTCCCACTCGATCTTCTCTACTCCGAATTGATGCATCACAGCTCCGGCATCTGGCAAAAATTGGATGGCTGCGTATTAGCTGCAACCTGCTGGATCTGCAACACAGCTGGACTGCAATGGATCCAGTACAAGCTGACACATTAACTTAAATGGAAACCAATCTGATCCAGTGCTGTGATGGAGCAGAGCTGGACTGGAGATGCATCTGGTGTATTTCAGCCGTGAGTGATCACAGTTTGTTTTGTTTGGGGCTGTGGAGCTGCAGACCTCTCAGGGTGTCCATGCTGACTCCTGTCCACCACTGAAAACTGCAAAATCTCATCTTTAAATCTCTCTGCATTGAGATAGCCTCCAATGATGACAAGCCTTGTTCTTCCAAGACCTTCACACTTCCTCCACCAAATGATACTACTCCATCAGTGCAGCGCACTGGACCCTACGATCCAACTGTCATAGACAGAATCTGGACTCACTGCTGAACATAACATTCCTTTACATGTCCAGGTTCCAGTGTACGTTGCTGATAACAGTGCAACTGGGTCTGACTCTGAAGGACAGTCTTGGCAGGCCTTCTATGAGACTGATAATTGGCTGTGTGCAGTCTGTTCTGAATAATCTTGGCAGAGAGCTGTCGGCCATATCAACCAAAAAATTGAACCTTGCCTTTACTCTTGAAATGATAGAAGCGCTCACTCCAAATAATGCTGCCACTTGGTTTTGCAGAACACCAGCTTGAAGCCCTATTTCACAGGAACTATCCAGATCACCCACTGACCACTGCAGCAGATCCTGTGTTCACAGGTGCTGCCATCAGGTGCCAGACAGGGTGTGTGCACATGTGTGTGGGCTGTTCTCCTACTAGAAAGTTCTGGGCCATGGATTATCTCAAAACGTGGTCCAGAGCATATGCTTGTCCCAAACCAAAGTACAACAATGACTGAACCTCTGCTATGCTCGGAGTTCAACTGCTTTTGGCCACCTGAAGACCCACGTTTACAAGGGGGTACCTTTCAAGGCACAGGGGTAGACCATGATGTGCCAGTAGAGGGATAAAAATGACCTCTATAAAGTGGTGTATGCCACTTCTCACGCAATGGTTGGGATTTATAAAAATAAACTTGGTGGGATTGGGTGCACTGGTATGTCAACTTTGAGCCTCGTTCTCAAACATTTTTGGGATGAGGGAAACTGGTGACACAGACACCAAAATGGTAAATTGAAGTCCGAAGATACACGTTGATGTCGCTCCCACATTTTATCTGACGAAATATCAAACTTTACTGACAGAGCCACGTCATCATTATTATTCAAACCAGCTGTTTTATTCAGGTTGTTATCGCGCAGGTAGCGAGCTGCTCCCAGTTAGCCTCTGTCATTATGACAAAATATAAACCTAGAAAAAAAGAAAGAAAATAAAAGTCCACCACATACATATTTCTTCAGCCCTGCCTCACCTTCATTATCCTGGTCAGACCTCATAGGATGGGACACTAATGTAACCTCTGATGTCCAGTTAAAAATGAAACTAACACAGAAACCACAGGGCCTCCACTTTTCATTCATATCTGTCTTTGTCGTGCATTTATCAAGTTTGGTTTTTAGTTTGAATAAAGACGCAGCAGAGCGCACAGTTCTGGGCCACAAAGGCTGGCTTCCTCATCAAAACTTTCAGGGTTTGCTGCAACCCAGTACTGGACACCTTTAATCTGCCCCCTCGATTGTCTGCGTTTTCATACACGAGTTGCTTTGCATCGACTATTTATGGTTGATTATGGGTGTGCCAGGGGCTGAATTTGCGATTTCTCCACGTGTGCACTTCTACAAGTAGATCCTGATTTATAAAAGGAACACTGGGTGCAAATGAGCGTCCAAATGGTTTTTATGAATCTGAGTCAGGATGTGTGCATGCCATCGCCTGTTTTTTGGCGCATGTACGTGTTCAGTAAGGATTCTATGTGCTCTTTTATAAATGAGGCCCCTGGACATCACTTATCTACCCTCAGAGAGAAAGAATGGTAGGGCAGTTTGAAAGCTGCAACCAGATTTGTCATAATTAATAATCCATCTTCCATCTTCTATCCCTCTTATCCTGTTCAGGGTGTCTGGAGTCTATCCCAGCTGTCTTAGGGTGAGAGGCGGGGTACACCCTGGACTGGTCTCCAGCCAATCACAGGGCTGACACACAGAGACAGACGACCAATCACGCTCACACCTACGAACAAGGAGGTCTCAAAATGCTCAAGATTAAATTAATACAAGATTAAAACGAGTTGAGAAAAAAAATACAGGAGTGTAAAGACACAAAGTTTAAAAGAAAGGTTTTCAGGCCTTTCTTAAAAGACTGAACCCTGGGATGATTCCAGGGCATCAAACTGCCTCATGTGTGTGGGTTAGTGTGGCTGCAGGTTGACTGAAAACAACTGGTCTTATCAGGGATGTTTCACTGCTTTTTATCTGCTTAAGACACCTTGATGAAAGTGAGACAAAGGGAAGTTAATATTTAAAAATCCACCACAGTACCTTTTTTTGCTGGGAATTTTGACCATGTAGGTATTGTGATTTGAGGAAAGTTAAAAAAAGAGAGATGAGTTTAAAACAAAAAATAAGACAACATAATGATAAATGTTTTTATAAAGAACAGATTTTTAGCTAAAATGAAAGTGTGTCAATGTTCTTCTTTGTACACTGTATTTGCTGCTGTGTGGTTTAAATTTTGAACCAGTATCAAACTAACACCACCTGAAGCTGTTCTGGCTGGAAGGAGTTTGTTCTTTAGTTTTTGTTTCACTGTAAAAAGTTTTTTTATTAAAATGAGTCTTGAAGATTTAGACTTAAGTTAAAAGATATTACCACTTTATGTAGAGTGTACCTTCATTTTTTTGGCCTCAGCCCGGCTCTTGTAGCAGAACTCCACCAGGGCCACCATCATGGCCAGACCTAGACCTCCAACCAGGATGTAGAAGACTCCAGCTACGTTACTGAGAGACAAAGCGCTGGTCTTCTCCTGATCAGCACATATTGGAGAGAGCCAGAGAACAAATATTAGTTCAAGCATTTTTATAAAAGCATCAGATTAACAAACTACCTGTGAATTCTTTTTTTTTCTTTTCTGCTGAAAAACTTACCTGACACACTACGACACATGAGCGTAACTACAGTCACAGCCTTACTCTTCATTATCTCACATGCTAGTGTATAACTGATAGATTCACAGACCTGTGCTGAACATGACCTTCACATCTGACATCATCTAAAACCACTTGAGAACATCTGATCTCTGTGTACTGTCCAAACCCATTCAGTACACTGCTCTCTATCAAAAGCTCTGCTGTTGTTTTTCAGCTTGTTGCAGCTGTGATCCTGCTGAAGAGACTTTAAGGCCTCATATTTGAGCAGATCACTAAAACTATTTGTGTGAAGTACTCTCTGAAATTTAAAGGGTTTAGATCACCATCCTCATCAAAGAAATGGAAAAAAAATCATACCCGTGATCTCTAACGCCTGCTTAACCAAAGAACATTTTCTAAAAACAAAAACATGAAAACAATGAAAAGTAATTATGTCCAGGTGTTTGTAGGATTTCTATACAGAGAAAAGGTCTCCTCAGGAAACTAGTCTGGATGAAAAAAACTGTGCTGACTAAAGCTGGGAGAAAATCACAGATTTATAATTTTCCTCAGGCTGTGTTACAGTCAAAGTTACTATCAGAGGTCTTGCTCCTGCTTGATTAGACAAACTAACACTGACCAGAAACAGTCTTTAAAAAAATCTGTTTTGACTTAAAAGTGCAGAGACAAAAATTATCCTTGAAGCCAAATGCTAAACTCTGAGTGCAGAAAAAAAGGTCAGTGGATAATATTAAAAATTACAATTTTATTCGTTTAGTGCTTTTCAAAAAACTCACTTTACAGATCAGGTTCTAAATGTAGATAGTTTATCAGTCACTATATAATCAAAGTCTGTAGTTTCTGTTTGTAAATAGTCTGTTATAACTATACAAATACAGTCTGTAGTTTCTGTTTGTAGATAGTTTTTATAACTGTTTATAAACACTGTATGTCTGTAGGTTCTGTATGTAGAAAGTCTATAATCACTGTATATAACGGCAGTCTATAGTTTCTATTTGCAGATTGTCTGTAATAACATAAATACAGCCTGTAGTTTCTGTTTGTTGATAGTTTGTAATAAACCGACGACAGATCAGGTTCTAATTGTAGAGAGTTTATTAGTCACTCTATAAACGCAGTCTGTAGTTTCTGTTTGTAGATAGTCTGTAATAACATAAACAGTCTGTAGTTTTTGTTTGTAAATAGTCTGTAATAACATAAACAGTCTGTAGTTTCTGTTTGTAAATAGTCTGTAATAACATAAACAGTCTGTAGTTTCTGTTTAGATAGTTTTAAAAACTGTTTATAAACACTGTATGTCTAGTTTCTGTCAGTAGATAGTATATTATCACTGTTTTTAAACACTGTAGGTTTGCAGCATCTGTTTGTAGTTTGTAATCACTGTATATATGGACAGTCTGTAGGATTGGTTTGTAGATAGATCTGTAGTTTGTTGTATTGCTTAACTTTTTTTCAGTTCAAGGAACCTGTTCTTTAGTTTTATTGTCTTTGTAGCCATCTCTGATAACCCAATCCACCAACCAACACTTAAAAACAGCCAATTGCCAAATAAACTTTTTGGCACTAGCAGAGAAGATTTGACAAAAACTTTCATGGGCGCAACCCTCACACTCAGGTCTGCTGCTCGTCCCACAAATGTTACTTTCAAATATGGCACCATTTAAAAGAGAAATAAACAGGTGGTGCTATATTTATTACCAAGAAGCACTGTTACAACAAGGAAATAATCAAAATGAGAAAGAAAGAAAGTCATGAAAACTAACACAGCTGACACTCATTTGGTACTACTTGTTGTATAAAGTTTCACTCTAATACGCCTATGGCTAAGTCCCGCCCTCAAACGCCATGAGCCAATCACAGTGCATATAGTTGTTCCCATACACTCAGACATTTTCTGTCCAGACATCCATTGAAATGCATCACAGAGAGTCCGTTTTTGTTGTTGAGATTTTAAGCTTGAAAAGGTCACATGCATTCATGGTGTGCATGCAACTCTGACACAAGGTATCCTTAAAGGATGGGGGACAGAGTGTATTTTTAACTCTTTCCTTAAACCACAGCTCAACCCAGAAAAGTGTCTTCTTTGGATAAAGTTGTGCAGTAAACCACAACATCAACTCAACATGAATAAAATGAGCAAGGATGTTTACGTCTGTTCTGAGGTAAGTCAACATCATGTGTGAGGTAACATGTCGTCACTTTACTGTAAAGAAATATAAAGTTATCTTTAACACTAGACGCCACAGCAGTCTGACGGACAGTTTGGGATTTTCTTTGACATTAGCTAACGTTAGCCTAACGTTAGCTCCTAGCTGTGTTGTTCATCATGTCTCTTTGTTTGTTGGAGTTCATTGGTCTGTTTTGTTCTAGTTTTTGTTCTTTGGTGATCGTCCATCATTGTTAGCTGTTGTCCAAAGGGCTCCAGTTAAACTAACGTTAGCTTCTGGAGCTTAGCTTCATTAGCTTATCTGTAATAGTCCAGACAACAAAGGTTGGCAAACGTTCTGCTGAATGATTCAATGTAAATACTGTAGCTCCAAACTAACGGAGACACTCTTGGTAAAGATGGTAAAAAGGAGTGTCTGAGTGAGTGGTGGGGGGCGGGGCTCAGCCATAGGTTGACTGGGGACACCATGGTTTTCTGTATATTTGTTTAAAACCTTACAGACTGGTGAACTCCAGTTTTTCATTGTTCCCCTGCATCTTCTTGACAAACCTGGTTCAGTTTTCACATAGAAAGAGGACAGACGTCCAGGTAAAGTGCAGGTGTTCTATGAGTTAACCTGATCATGGCCCTTACATTACCTTAATGATGATCATGTTGATTATCTAACAAAACTTCAGGTTTGGTGAAAACAGAGATAATGATGAGTTATAGTGCAGGTGTGCTTTGTGTTGTTGTGTACATACGGACCCGACAGAACTGTGCATACTGAATAAACAGACAGAGCATTTGATTGGTCCACAGACACAGATGACTAACCTTATTGGTGGAGTCCTTGAAGCCACACTCTCCTTTATCGTACCACCACTTGTTTTTCATCTTGTCTAGGGTTCCTTGCTCATTCAGTTTCAATACGGCAAGGTTTACTGGCACTCTTCAATGGGAATAACATAAATAACATCATTATCAATGTTATCTTATGTTATTAGTGGAGCAGCAGCTCTCAAACGCTGATTTGGCGGCCTACGAAGGTCCCACTTCAGACAACCACGTGTCTTAAATCTTATACATAAAGGCTCAACAATGCTCAAGATGAGCTTCTACTTAAAAAAAACCTGAGGCAGAGAGTTTAAGTATGAATATCTCTCCATTTTTTATACTAGAGGGTGTTTGTCAGAGAGATGAAGGAGATGTGGGGCCCCTCTGTTTGGCCCCCTGAGACAGAGAATGAGAGGTGCTGCAGTGAACAGCCTTTCTGCTTTTGGAACAGGTTAGAGCAGCAGATAAAAGCAGTTTGGCAGGTCGCACAAACTTTTTTATCCCCACCCTTTACCTGTTTCTCTTTTCTGTTGCCGCCATCTGGTGTGAGGTCACCTGACCCTGGCCTCAGCCCTGAAACCTACCCTGACCTCTGACCTTTGACCTCAACCAAACAGGATGCAACACTATGAGCAGAAGCAGCACAGAGCACAGCACTTCCTGTGGTGGGAGCTCTCCAGAATTAAGTGACAATAAAAATAATAATAATAAACTCCAAAGGTTCCACCTGTCAGTGTCTGTCTGACACTTCATTGAATTTATGAGAGAGTAATTATCACTGACATAATGACCACAGGCGGTGCTGTGATGTGCTATTTCTGGAGATTTCTTCACACCTGCTGACCCAGAGTCACCTGTGTGTGTGTGTGTGTGTGTGTGTGTGTGTGTGTGTGCGCTTGTGCGTGTGTATGTGTGTGTGTGTATTAACCTTGCTCTCCCCTCCTCCGCTGCCGCACTCTCCTTTGTCATACCACCACTTGTTTTTCAGTTTGTCCAGCAGCCCCTGCTCGTTCAACTTTAACACCGCCAGGTTCACCGCATTTCTACATGAACACAGCGTCTGTTAGCAGTTCATCGCAGTCAGTCCTCCTGGTGGCGTGCACGATAGCTTATAAGCTTAGCACAAACAAGATACACACAGCTGGATGATGCTGCCTGTCAGGAGCAAACTCAGATTATCTTAACATGTATTAGAGGCTGAGCTTTACCTGCTGAAAATATGAAAAATAGGATTTAAAAATGAAATAAAATGATGAAAGTGAGGCACAATCATTTATTTATCAGAGGGAAGAGATGGGGCTTGGCTCTTATGTCAAATATTTATTGTTAAATCATTTATAAGTATTTTATTTTTTATTCATATTAATCTGTTTTTGCTTCATTGTGTTAGCTGGCTAAAAAGACAAAACAAACCCTGTTAAGTGTCCTCACAAACAACCTTCTGTAAGATGTGAATTCAAGCCAAATCGTTTCTCATTATCATTTAAATAATCAAATACAGATCAGGGTCTTCATAAAAAAAGGGTCAGAGGAAACTGTCAGCTGACTGAGTGAAGAAGTTTGATTCAAGCTTCATATAAAACTGTTACCTTTAAGATATCTTTGGGCTCATTTTGTTTCTCATTAAAGATTTGTCAATCTCAAGAAAAACTTTGTTTTGAAGGTTGTTTGTGATTATTGATTGATGTTTTTAATTTTCAATATAAGGGTGATTCTCCCACTACGGTCAAAAAGTAACCACAGGTCAGACTTGAATCTGGGCTGCCTGCTCAACGGCTTTTTGTCCATATGGAGGGCAACCAAGACCACTAGGTCATCTGTGCTCCATAAATATATATTTTTTTAATCATTTCAGTCCCTCATTCAGAGGAAAATGTCATTTCCATCACACCACAATAAAGGAGTTTTTTTTTTAAGTACTAAAATAACCCACCTTTTCAAAACTTTTCATGAAATTTCACACATAGATCTATTCAAATTTATTTTAAGCATTTAAAAGATGATATTTTTTTCCTCATGATCTGGATGATAAACACCTTTTTACTGTCTTACAGAAGTCTTTGAGTCCAGTTTTTATGTCAGAATCATTCGATTTTTAATCCACGAGATGAACTGTAACCATAACGGCATAATTTTCAAAACCTCTGGATATTATTAGAGGAGCTGTGTTATTATCAGGAAAGTTCTGGAAAAAAATGTGTTTTGCTCTCATTTCCACAACACGATGTCATGTCCATCACATGTTGGAAATGACACGCATCGCTGAATTTATGTCACTGTTATTGTCCTTGACATCAAGTAACATCAGTTTTGAAGTTTTATGTTGTTTAAACATAAAAAACAAAGATAAATAATAATGTATAAATATATTTATAACCTAACATATTCATTTCCATCAAAACACGTCCATCCATCACAATAAATGAAGTGATGGAAATGACAAAATTTAACATATTTTAAAAAATCTCATGAAATATAAACATTCTAATCACTGTTTTAGAGTTAGTGTAAAATATACTGAAAACATATAAAACTGTGTTTTTCTCATTATTTTCACATTCAAAACACACACACTCTCCTGTCATGAGCTCCCCTGTCACATGATAACTGATGTGGTTGCTAGGATACAAAAGTTACAAAGAATCTCTAAAGTAACATGTTGTGGCGTGTGGTGGAAATGACAGTGACCCAGAGGGACAGGTGCTCTCTTTATAAAAAAACAAATGAAAAACTAAATGATCTTAAAAACTCATCACATATTTCATCAGAATGAGGAATTTCTGTCATCAGTCATTAAAGTTACTGTTCAGTCAAAATTAATTTCAATCTCATGAGGGACTGAGGGTCCAACATCTGCTCAAGGGACAAATAGGGACATAGAGTAAACCACTCATATATAAAACCATATTTTATATAAGAAAAATAGTAATTTATCTTTCATGAATTTTTCAGAGTTCTTCTTTGTAAGTGTAGCATAAGCAAAAAATTGACAAACGTGCTTTTGTTTTCTTATTTCTGCCGGGACACAAATTCTTTGATAGTTGGAGAATTACCCATGAGGAGTCTAAAGCTTGATTTATATATATTAGTGAAGGAGATTTATGATGAACAGCAGCATGGTATCAAAACAAATTTATCCTAGCGGGGCAGAAAATGGCAGGACAAATGGTCCGAGGATAAATGTAATCCATTTGTTCCTGATGTGGGGTGACCAGGGGAGGTGTAACTTTGTGTTTTTAGCAAGTTTGTTTAGTATTTGTCCTGCTAGCTAGCTCAGCTAGCATCATATAAAGTGAACTGGCCAGGATTTGTATGCTTATAAACCTCTAGTGTTTGCTTCATGAATGCTGGCTGTTTAAGATAAACATGTAAAAGGACTGTGCTGCCCTGACTGACTGACAAGTGGGGCTCCGAAACAGCATCTTGCATAGGGCCCCCCACAGTGCTCGAAACGGCCCTGCCTCACAGCATGGAACTGCTCTTAATATGCAGCTGATCAGAGGACTCCAGAGAATGAGTTTATTGTGCTGTGAGAGCAGACACATTGATCAGCTTGATTCATAATTAGAAACTCAATCCAATCCTCTTGTGCCCTGCGCCTCTCTTAAAGGGATAGTTCAGAGTTTTTGAAGTATGAGTATAGATATGCTGGACCATAGTTTACTCCAGACAGGGCTGAGTCTGGCACACAGTTTAGGTGATAAACAGAGACTCTGTCTTAAACCAGTGTACTCTACAGAGAATTATCATCACTCTGACTTGAGAGAGCCTGTTTGTTTTTGCATGATAGTGAACACATCACAGACATGTTCTTCTGCCTGCAGCACAATGACAAGCTGTTCAGATCTACGCTCTACGCATCACTAGCATATTGTGAATTTTGACTGTTTTGCATTTCAGTTTATGTTTAACACCAAATGTCAGCAGGATTACCCAGCAGACAGAGTATTCAGTGTAGAGCTTGTTATTGCAGCTCAGTCTCTCCCTTCAGCAGCGAACACAGTGTATGCTAACAAGGTAAACATACAGTGTGGACTATAGGTTGCAATTATGAAATAATAAAACAGTAACAGCCTAAAACTTACTTTGAGGATCCACTTTACTGGTTCTCTGATTTAACTCTTGAATATTGAAGAAACTCAGTAACAAACTTGGGCATTCAGTACAGCAGTGGACTCTGGTTGGCAAGCCTCACAGGCTGCAGCTGTATGTAAACTGCTGATTTATTAAACTCTGAAAGGTTCAGAAGTTCTGTTGGTACTGAGTCCCACCCCTGACAGACAGTCGTCTCTATTCAAGAGTTTCTCTGCTTTTCCTTCAGTGCACTGAGTCTTCTTTTCCTCATTGAGCTCTGGCTCATAAAGGTGTCAACATGTGACCCAGACAAACTGCATGTCGTTGTCTTTGTTCAATCACTTATTGTTTAATGCTGCTGTTTTTGTTTCTTTTAAGCTTGTAGACCTGAACAGCTGATCAGTGCCCTGCAGGCTGATAAACATCCATAAAAAGTGCAAAAACAAACCGTCAGCTGAAAAAAAGTCCTCAGTAGAGTTTACACTCATACGGGGATGAGTAGTTGTGTCAGAGTCTCTCTGAATTAGCTAAATCCTGTATCAGACTCAGCCCTGTCTCAGTGAACTAACCAGCATGCGTGCTGTTTTTTCATTAAGAGCCAAGCTCTGCAACATCAGTTGCTGCTAACACAATTAATAGAGTTATATGGACAAATCCAATTTTTTCCAAAGCGCCTCTTTGACTTAAATGTTTTGGTTTATGTGATATATATCCAGGGTTTCCATGAATTAAAATGTGATGTAGATGTGAAAACAGGAGGAGAGCTAATCCACTATGAGGAGCTTTAAATAGTGATGATAAAATGGAGCTCTTTGAATAGGTTTACAAGTCTTATGATGAATTATGACCGTTAATGTTTTAATAATGTTGTATACTGTGGTGTAAAACTGTGATTAATAAGAAGGAGGGGGCTCAGTTCACTTGGATCTGATTGGCTTCAATTGCTGTGAATTATCAACAGTTACGTTGACGATTGGCTAATGAATTTTTAAATGTTGACTCTTCAAGAATTTTCTTTTAATAAATTTGATTTTCTCTTTCTGATCTGAACCCGCCTCTGATGGTTTAACATGAATCATTTACTTTGATTAATTAGTGAAAATAAATGAATAAATAAATGAAACATGCTAGGAGCAGAGACAGACAAAGGAATAATTCTACCAAAGTTTGATTTGGATAATAAAATATTCACTCCTGATGTTGTAAAGATGTAAAATGATGTCTCTGGTTCTACCATGTTGATTCAACAGCAGCAGTCAGAATAAAAATCCAACATTCAATTGATAAAGCTTCAGTCAGTGAATTTTAGACATTTAAATGTATGCTGGAACTTGAAAACTAAAGCACTCCTCTGATCACTTCAGAGTTTGATTATTCATCCACAATCAACATTATTATCGTCTGCAATCTACTAAGCTGCTTTCAACGCCACAAATATGACAACAGGTGTTGTCATATTGACTCCAAATACATACAACTGAGTCATAATGCAAAATCACTGACAAGGATCGGGATCAAAGTCAGAACCAAATCCAAGACCTGACCCTGAACCAGGACTTGCATTCACCTGGCATGATCCTGCCAAGGTGTCACCTTCTGACTTGCTTTCTCGGGTATAATTAAAAACACCTGCAGGTCATGATATAAGTTCAAAGTGAAACAGAGAGTCGGTGTGAGGTAAACTCACTGAGAGGAGCTGCCGACTGCTGCGGTCAAAAATCACTGAGTGAAGCTTTAACAGCAAACAACAACAACATACATGATCTTGAAAAACACATCAGCTGAGCTCTAAATCAGAGAGAGAGAGAGAGAGAGACAGAGAGAGAGAGAGAGAGAGAGAGAGAGAGACAGACAGAGACGGGGGTGGGGGGGCTGAGAAGACATCTGTTGTGAGTTGAAAAAACAAAAGTGAGAAGCATTTTTATGGATGCATGCAACACACACACACGCACGCACACACCCACACAAACACACACATAGACACACAAAGACAAATGCATACACAAACACACACGCACGCACACACACACACGTCAATCTTTCAATCTTTAACATCAGAGTGATAAACGTCTTAAAGAAGTTGCTCATCTCTCCAGTGCTAGCTTCTCTAGACTGGCTCCGCTCTGGAGTAGAATCAGGTATCTTGGCTTATACTGCTATAGCTTCAGACTGTTACAAGTTTAGACTGCTTTGGCCTTAGACTTAGACTTTTGGCCCTAGACTGCTATGACTGCTTTTTTTTCTGCCTGTTAAATGAAGTTTGTCCTCCTACTGTAACCTGCTATATGCTGCAAAGTTCTCTACTTGTTGTGGGTTAAGATGAGATCTTGAGCTCTGTCTTGTTTTGATGACGGGTCTTGACAGCAGAAGGACTTTCAAATGTTTCTTACTCAAAATGTTTTTCTTTAAGACCGTTTATTACTAACACCTGTAAATGTCGTTATTTTTACTGATGAATACTTTCTTTAAGACCTGGATCACTGCCCTTGTCACGGCAACCACCACAACCTGTAGGTCAGAAGTGGTAACCATGGTGAAAATACAAACCACAAAGATGATGTCATCAGGGTAGGTGGATTATTATAACAACGAGTAAGCCGCCATGTGTCATTCATCACACTCACATACTGCAACACCCAACAGGCACCGAGGCCTGGGACCAGACTTAATCGCCCCCCCGCTGGTGGCTCACTGTACTGGTCTACTATACTAGGCAGAGCCCCCCTGTCCTGGTCTGCTGTGCTGGGTAGAGCACCCCTGCTCTTGTCAACTAAACTGGGCAGGGTGCCCCTGTACTGGTCTACTGAACTGGGCAGATGCACCAGGCTCACCCGGTGTTGTCAGGCCTCTATAGACTGAGGGACTCTGAATCCATCTTCTTAGCAGTCTGAACTGTTGGACTGGAGATCACAGCACACACAGCTGTGAGAACGGGGGAGCAACCGTATGCTAGGCAGCAGGTTAGTAGTGTGAATGGTACATGGCAGAGCAGTTGGCTAGCATTGTTATATTGATCCACCCACCTTAATGGAGATCCTTTGGGTGTGGCAATGCCGTAGCCTTTGGAATCCAGGTTCCCCCCCACTTTCATGGTGTCACAGGGTTTTCTCTGCTCGATGTACTCGTTCATGGTGGACTCCAGCAGGTAGGCGTACTTCCCTTTGGACTTCCTGACTCGTAGGACGCCCTCTGATGTTTTCTTTACAAAGACCGAGGGTTCTGCTGATTTCATGTACTGCCACATTTTGTCAAACAAGGCGATCTTAGAGCGCTGTAAAAGACAAACACGCACACAGTCATAACCGTTTGAAGTGGATTGCAGCGACACCTTTTGGCTGGATTTGTGTGTACTGTCGTGATGACATGACTCTTAAAAAGGCCTGTGTTTGTTTTGAAAATGAATGGAGATCAGATCTTCTTTTTTCACTTTTTGACTTCACGACTTTTCTTTGTGAAAGACACATTATTACTGGACACAACATGACGAGTTAAGGTATTTATCAACATTTAAACAGCGCAGTTGTTTGAAACGTGACAACAAGCAAACTTTGTCAGTTTGTTCTGTAGTTTAGTAGCCGGCTGTTCAAGTGCTATTAAGTGAGACGTATCTGTAGTTTAACGTGTAACGTTAGTGAATCCTTCTGTCCTGCTCATCTACCAATCAGAGCTAACCTAACCTCACTCTTCATTTTATTAACAGACTCTCAAGTTTGATCAGATCACTGCAGAATATATGCTGCATGTGGGTTGGAATGAACATTATCACAGTTTAGCTCATGTTTTAGCCTTTATCTCATGTTTTAGCCTTTGGCCCATGCTATCACTCTCCCATTTAGCTTTCTTTTTCTCTTCTGTCCTTTTTCTGTCAGACAGTTCAGCTCCAGTCTCCACCATCACTACTAAATTAATCACAGAAATCGTTTTCAGCAGGGAAAAACACAGATCTCTCTTCTCATAACTAAACTTCATCAGCCAGTGTGGTGATGTCATAGAGTCCTTGACAGCCTTTTTTTTTGCTGGATGGTGCAGTCTTTGGATCAGAAGTGATGGAAGAGATTTCAGCCTCTGTTGCTTTTGGTTGGTGGAAAATTTGTTCTTACTTGTAAGAAAAAGCCATCATCTGATGGTAAAGAGAGTCGAAACACTTTCTCTGTGTGAGTAGACTTCATAGATGATATTGTGCTTAAAGAATGATGACAGCTGTTTGTTTTGAAACTGTGCTTATTTGCGTGCTACTCCTTTCTGTGCAGGAAGTGAGATTGAAAGTAGGAGGAAAGGGAGAAGTTTTAATCAACAGGAGTGCTGGGAGAGGCGTGGTTAAGGTGGTGCAGAAACAACATTTAACAGAGCTGTTACCTGAACCTGAAATGAAAAAAAAACATCATTTCAGTTTGAGCAGAAGAAGTCCTAACCTTGAAGAACTCCTTGGTGGATCCAGAGTCCAGAGTACCATATGCAATCTCTGTCTGTTTGGCCAGATCTTCAGCGCTCTCTATGGGAGACACCATCCTCTCCACAGTCAGGAAGGCAGCCAGGTTCGCTGTGTACGAAGAGATGATGATCAACGTGAAGAACCACCACACGCCTCCAACGATCCGACCTGACAGTGACCTGCACACAGAGGGACACACACATACACACACACACACAGAGAGGTAGTTAAGCTTTTTTGTCTCTGACAGATGAAGGTGTTGATATTTGAGAAAATGCAGCTGAGAGCCTCTTCATCCATCACCAGCCTCACTTATGGCAGAAGATTCAGATTTTAAATATATAAAGAGAAACAATAAATCTTCCGTCTCTTTTATAAAAGATGTAAAGATTGGTACTTTTACTCCTGAAGTCAAAGTTATGCTGATTTAAACAGTTCTAATTTTTTAGAGAAATCACGAATATTTCAATAAATCCCCCTTGTTTTAATAGATGTATACTGAAAATGCAGTTTTCTAACATCAACAGATGATGTTGAAAAATATATTTAAAGCTCCCCTGTATCAAGATAACATTTACTATCCTGTACAAGGAAAAAGAGGTCTGTTTTCAGTCCTCTGGATAAAAACCGATTATTGTGACAGCTTTCATTCAGACTTTGAGTCAAATTTAACTGATTTCTACATTTTCCTTTATAGACTCATAGAACTTTGCTTTTCTTGCTTCGATCATACTTCAAACTCTGACCAAGCTGTTTTCTGTTGCACCTCACAGCAGCACAGTCTGGGTCAGAGTCATACTGACCTGGGAGAGATGTCACAGCCCTGCCTCATGAAAGCACCCAGAGAGAACCAGAGTGAGTTAAAGATCCCAAACTCATTGGTGGATTCGGTGGTTAAGGGCAGGGCTCCATCCTCTGGCTCCTCCAGCGTCCACTCATACGGGCTGAATCTAGAAACCTACATGATAACATCATCAGTTACAGCATGCACGTTACATGAGAGTAAACTGAAGGGAGCTAAACTTTTCACACAGCCAGAGTCTCATATTGAAGGAACAGTAAAGCAGGGAGAACGAGGAGGCTACACTGAACCTTTCACTACTGTAACACCACCCCATGGATGTGTTATACACACCTTAGACGTAGAAAGAGACATACTTACCAGGAACAGAACCACACTGACTCCAATGTACGCAAAGACAATGCACATCCAGATTTCATAGGCCAGAGGGTCCAGGAAGGAGAAGACTCCTGGTTTAGATTTCTGTGGCTTTTTGATCATGATGGAGATTCCCAAGGACATGAAAGGTTTGGAGAAATCTATCACTTCTTCTCGAACCAGGGTGATGGTCAGAGGAGCGACAGCTATATCTGCTTTCTGATGGAGGCAAAGAGAGAGGGAGGGAGTCAGTAGTGCTCATGGACTTCAGTCAGCTGAAAAAAAGACTTAAAAGGACTGAACTGGTGTACACTGATTTCTTTAGAATCTGGGCTGGACAGGGACAACAAAAGGCTGAAAAGGTCAGTGGTTCTAATAAGGAAAAGCAGGAGGAGCATTTTAAATCTAATTATGTAAATTCTCAACAGTTTAACAAGATGTCTGGTTTTAAAAAAAGAGAATCTTAGAGAGGTTAATTCTCTCACAAGTATAGACTGGCAGAGATTCACAAGGAAGGGGCAGAGATGCCTCTTTTCCTTCAGGAGGCTCAGATCCTTAGACATCTGCAGAAAGATGCTGCAGGTGTTTTATCAATCTGTGGTGGACAGGGCGTTGTTTTATGATGCAGTCTGCTGGAAAACAGTATAAAGTTCATGCGACGTGATAGGAACTGGTGAAAAAAGTTGGAACTGTGATTGGAACCAGGTTGGACTCACTGAGGGCTGTGGTGGAGAGACCAGAGCTTCTTCTGCACACAGAAGAAGCTAGAGGTCATTATTAATCATACAGACCATCCACTTCACAACATCTTTGTGGACCAGAGAAACAGCAGCAGTGGACAGTTCATCGCTCTACGCTGCTGGACTGAGATACAGAAAATCATCCATCCCTGCAGCCATTAGGCTCCATAACACTCAAGCCAATGGGAAATGAGCTGAAATTCTTGTTTTATGTGATTTTTAAAATAATTTCAACTGCCAGACACCTGAATTTCCCTTTGGGGATTATTTAAGTACGTTCTATTCTAATCTGTTCTATTCTAATCTGTTCTATTTTACCCATAAGGTTTATTTTCCTCAACAGTTCAAGTGGCCATAAAATTCCAACTCACTCTAACAAGCTCTGCTTGGTCTCCAAGTGATGCTGAACCTCTAAAAGAATCCATATAAACACTAAAGACAAGTTTTAAAAACGGACATTGACGGGGCTTGTCTGATGTGGAACAGAAGATCGTTCCACAGTTTAGGACCAGCAACAGAAAAAGCCCCGTCTCCTCTGAGCTTCCATTTGGACCTCGGTACCTCAAGAAGCAACAGATCAGCTGCCCTGAGGCCCCGAGCAGGAGCATGGAGGACACAGGAATAAAATCCTGTTTAAGAGTTATGGTCTATGTAGACACTATATGCATGCTAACATTCTGTACTGATGCCAGTAAATGCTATATACTTATATGAGGGTCATATATTTCAGTCTCAGTGTTGTGACCTTTATCACGCCATGCGGCCAACACAGCGCAGTATTCTGTTCATTTATAATCTTACCCCATAGACCAGCTCCCCAACCATCCCATTCCAGATCTTGGTTTCTGTATCTCTGGCTCCATATTTGCCATCTCCTACAATCCTTAGCTGGTATCGTATCCCACAGTGCTTTGCAATCTCTGCTGCTAGGTCAACACAGTAACCTGTCAAAACACATGGATACATGGAAACAGAGAGAGAGAGAGAGAGAGAGAGAGAGAGAGAGAGAGAGAGAGAGAGAGAGAGAGAGAGAGAGTAACACAAACAGTCACACACACAAAGTTGAGCGATGTTTGAAAACTTTAAAAGTGCCTGAAAAAACTAATCTGCTTAAATGATCATAAACACACACACACACACACACACACACACACACACACACACACAGGTGCAACATAAACAGATACAGAGTGTCTTTCATTCCACCAGCTGATGTCTTCTCGCAATCAGTACCCTGAGAGCAGTGTGTCACACACTCTAACACACAGTAAAACACTGACACATGGCAACACAAAGACACACAAGCACAGTTACACACTGCCCCAAACAACACACAGTAATACTCAGTTACAAATAAAAACACAGTAACACACACACATATAGGCACACTCAGTAAAGCACATACACACACACACAGTTACACAGTTTTACACACAGTATCACAGGCAGACACACAATGACATACTAACACAAACAGTAACACACACACACAGTAGGGATGTGCGCGACTAGTCGTTTAATCGTTTCACCGCCAACTCATTTATTAAACGTTTAGTGTTTCACTAGTCGGTTAAACGCTGCAGTAAGCATCATTCATCTTGTTCTTCACGCCTCTGCCTCACCTTATTTGTAAACAGGCTGAGCAGCCAGGGAGAGAATTGCCCCCCCCCCCCCCCCCCCCCCCCCCCACACACACACACACACGTCATGTAGGTGGAAGGGCCACAAAGTTTGGGGGAAAAAGTTTGGAAAAGTAAAGTGGGAAGATGGGGATGCTACAACGCAAGAAAATCAGCACTGTTTGGCAGTATTTTGACGCAGCAGATGACAACAAAGTTGCCTGTCGGCTGTGTAAGCAGAAACTCGATTATAACCACTCTACTGGAGCGATGAGAAACCACATCCATAGTAGACACCTCTATGTCGACCTGCAGGGTGAAGATGGTGAGCCAGGGTTCGGTGGGCATGACGGCGAGGCAAGGCAGACGAGCATGAGAGCGTTTGTTCCAGCCAGACGCTGTGATGCTCACCGCACAGCAAAGATTATTGCTTATAGACCAGTCAACTAGTCGCATATAAAATTTGAGACTAGTCGGCGGGGAAATTAGTCAAAATTCCCATCCCTAATACACATTGACACACTGTAAAACACAGAAGCACACACACGCACATGCACACAGTAACACAGGCTGACACACACACATACAAACACCCAGACATGCATCATGAATTCACCTTCATAGCGATCGTTGTCTTGAAACTGCTCAGAGTTCTTCTTCATCATCACATAAGGGGCTTCCTACACACACACACAGACAGCGTCAGTGTTAAGTTTCTTTATTTATTCTACCTGACTGTGTGGTTTAGGTGTTCATGTCTGTCATCTTGTACAGTCTCCTGATCACTCCTTCACACCCTGACAAACACACATATTCTAGACCTCATCTGATTGATTTATTGTTGTTTATTATCTTTTTCACTTGTCACTAAATCTCAATACTTGACCTGTTGACCCTGATACTAAAATACTAAAACCTTTACCCAGTTTACTCTGACCCTAATAATCTTAAACCTGTTTGTCCTGATTCTAAAACCCTATCATGGTTCAACCTGTTGAGCCTGATCACATGACGTTTCTTGCTCACCAGTATAGTCGTTACGACCACTGTCTTGTTCTCCATCCCCATGGTGTCGTTGGGATAAAGATCAGACTTGGTTACGACCATCTTATCCACCTCGTTCCAGTACCCGATCTGACACACACACACACGCACACACACAAGGACACCATAAGGTAACCACTGTGAGCTGAGTGCTATCATGACAATAAAATAAGGCTGTGTACCCTTTAACTCACACACAGAACAATAGATTGCACTTGTTGCATTCTAAATGATCGTCATGCACGTCTGATATGTTCATTAACACTACATGCTGACATTCGGGCCCGACAGATACATCGGCCGGCCAATTTAATCGGCTGATCGTAGCCCTTTTCAAGATAATCATCATCAGCTGGAGTTCTGCCGATTAAACGTCAACATATGCTCCTGCGCCGTCTGTGCACTAGATGCACTTACCTTTACTGGTCCATTGTTCTTCAGTTCCATGACCGTCACTGAATAATTTATCCTCTTCCCATACTGGTCAAACTGGATGTTACCTGTAAGACCATCAACACGCACCTACACACACACACACACACACACACACACACACACACACACACACAGACACACACACACACACAGAAAGGTTTGTTTCACACACTGTATTGTTCATCATCTCTACCAAAACAACAACCATCAAAAAAAGAGCCGAACTGTCAGCTGAGACAAGAGGAACACGGCTGGACCAGGCCCCTGAACCCCAACAGAACCCAGACAGAACCCCAAACAAGAACTTGTTCTGGTCTGATGTTTACCTGTTTAAAAAGGATAGTTTTTTTTAACCTGTTTAAGTGCTCGTTCAATCTCCACCCCCTGAGCCCATGGCACCGCAGGATTGGCCAGACAGTCCCCACTGTTTCCACGGCGGCTCATGTCAATCCTCTGCTTGTGAAGGAAGCGGAAGGCCTCGGTCATCACGTTAACGGCATCGTAGGTGAGGGCAGAGGTGTACTGAGGACAGAGACATTTGTTTTTAAAACTGTGTTCACCCTGCAGACGTCTCTACCAGGATGTGTGTGATTTTAAACACTGACTTTGATACTTTTACTCATCAGCTGTTTAAAAAGTTTAAATATAATGTGTTATAGTGTGTATATAGTGTATATAAACTATATGTATATACTGTGAAGGCTTTATAGGAACATTTATCATACATTGTAAGGTTTGCTCTAATGACAAAACGTTGGGTGTCATAGCAATATATTTGCAGTGCACTTACTGTGTCTGCAAAGAACAAAGTCCAAATGAAATAATACTCTTTAATAGCATCCAAACTCCAATGAAGCTGGGATGCAAATAAACACAGAACACAACAATTTTCAAATCCTGTTTAACCTAAATTCAACTGAATACACTACAAAGACAAGATCTTTATTATTCAGAGTGATAAACTTTATTGTGTTTTTGCAAATATTCACTCATGTTGAGTTTGAAGCCTGCAACACGTTCCTAAAAAGCTGGGACAGGACACATCCAAAAACACCTGTGTGGAACATTCCACAGGTGAGCAGGTTCATTGGAAACAGGTGAGTGTCATGATTGAAGTGGGTCTGTTAAAATGTGTAAAATACTGACATGATTTATAATGTGAATCTCAGTCACTATGGATGGAATGAATGAAATTTCTGTGTAAGAGGCTGATTTATAACATGAAGTGCAGGTTTTGAGTCACTTTAAATAATCGCTGTTGAAAGTGAAATAGAATAAAAATTAAACCAATGCAAACTGGGATCTGCAAACAAAACACTGTCAAATTAAATTAAATATTCCGCTAACATACACTGAATGGAAGACCATTCATATTTTAAACTTGAAGAAGTACATGAGTTTAAAAGAGGAGATGACAGCTGGTGAGATAACCTACAATATAAAACAGAAATAAAGACTGACAAGCCAATCCCGAAAAACTTCTATCCAGGAGCATTAACTGTTACATAGTGCAGTACTGTTTTATAAAACACTATTCCTGTGTTATACAAAAAGGCACCTGTATTATACAGAACTTTACTTAAATTGTACAGGACTTAACCCGTGTTATACAGCACTATATATGTGTTATACAGTATTGTACAGTATTGTTCCCCTGTAGAATAAAGCACATTTTGTGTAATACAGAGTACCATACCTGTGTTATATGGGACTTTATTTGTTTAATACAGTACTTTGTATGCATATGAAGCATCATATTTATATTATACAGCACTACACCTGCATTATACAGTGTTTACCTGTATGATACAGTAATATACAGAACTTATAAGTCCTTGCGGGTGTGTTCATTACAAGCCTAAATGCATTAAAGAGAATGTGTTTGTTACATGTGTGTCTCTCTCTCTCTTGCTCATTCTCTCTCTCTCTCTCCCTCTCTCTCTGCCTCCCTGGTCCCTCCTCCCTCTGCTTGCTGCGCACCTGAATGCCATTAGCGCTCAGGTAGGCGGAGGTGATTTAGGAGGACAGACGGGGCAGAATCTTTCTCTCCCACTGGTGAACAGCACACAGGTTTTCATGCTTGTTTGTTTCTTTTTTTGTTTGTTTGTTTAACTTTTGGATTTCTGCTTCCTTTCCCATTATCCAGGTTTATTGTTTTAGTTTGGGCTGGAGACCCCGGTAGTCAAGTTATCGTTTTTTCTTTGGATCTATTCCTTAGGATTTATTTGTTGTTCTTCTTTTTTAGGTTAGGGGAAGTTGTTGGGTACGACGGTCCAATGTGTGGCTGGCCCAGCAGCTGCCCATCTTTTGATTATTTCAGCCGGAGTCTCCAGTCCTTTTTGTTTTTTTTGCGTTATTTTCCTGAACGTTGCTTTATCTTCAATACAATTATATTCTTTTTCTTTAAACTTACTTGTGGTGTCCCTTTTATGTTGCGGTCTTGAGCCTGTTTAGATTATGTTTAGGAGACCGTAACAGTGTTCATGAAGTCTTACCCTGATCCGTGAGTCTGCTCCCGGATATTCTTTCTCCTCCAGAGCTTCCCATCGCTGGTCGAACTTTGCCACCACAGGATCATCGAAGTCTACAATCTGAAAGCCTGAAACATTCGCTCCCCCATACTGGATTTTAGAGAGGTCGCCATCTAGAAAACCCTGAGACAAGACCAAAACAAGATCTCCAGGAGCAGTATCAAGATCATCAAGTTTAACTCCAGAACCAACAAGAACAACAAGGTTAAAGTCATGAGGATTTGCTGTTCATCATGAGACTGGGCTCCACATTCCAGATTTCCTGCTGCTTAACAGAAGGTTTTTTCTTGCCGCCATGATGGAGGGATTCATGATTGGCTATATGGATTCATGTTGGGTGATGGATGTATATATGTGTATATATATATGTATATGTGTATCTTTATATGTATATATGTATCTATGCATATATGTATATCCTTATAATGAGGAGCTTTGTGCTCTATTGTAAAGTGTCTTGAGATAACACTTGTTATGAATTGGCACTATACAAATAAAGATTGAAATAAAGATTGAAAGTCAGATCATAAAATAATTGAACTGATTTCAAAGTCTCAAAGATAAGTCAAAGGATCGCCCATACCAAAAACAAGATTAACAGAATTAACCACAGGATCATCATCTGAACAGAATACAGAATAAAAAACATCCTGATCAATAATTTTATCTGCTAGAAGATAAACGAAACAGGCTCGTAAAATCTGACACCAGGAGACAGAAAATGACGTTAGATAAGATTATTGACAAAACACAAACACACAAACACAAGTTCAATATCAGCACCAGATAAATGAAAACATCAATACAGCCCTGGAAAGCTCTGCTAACATTATCACAGGTTTCAGATTGGTATCTGACTTTGAATTCTTATTGAGCCTCTTCATTAAAAAAAGAAAAGCTGTGACAGGAACTCACCAGGTTCGCAATGATGTAGTGATATCCCTTCACATGTCGACCGATAGTGATGACCTGTTGAGATAAAAACCAAACATGCGAAGCCAATAATAAGGCTATGGAAAATTTGCAGGTTGTATCATACAGTATGTATCTGAAATACTGCACAAAAAATTAAAAAATCAAACTTTAACTGTTTAAATTTTTCAGGCGTAGTGTTCATTATGAGTCTGTTTATTCTGAAGTATTCATCATGATTAGACTACATGGCAGCATTCCTCAGGACTACATTTACACTTGAGTGAACATGTCAGATCTGAGCTGGTCAGTTTGGAACCAATATTAGTTTAATTTTAGAAATGTTCGGCTCAGTTTGGGTGACTGCCTTTAGTTCTCTAACAGGCTCCAGTTTGTTTCTATGACTGTGCTCAAGCTGTGAGTGACAGGCTTTATACTGCCAACACAATCATTCCTGCATCAACATTTGCAAAGTTTGTTCAACATTTTTTAGGTAAATAGCAGTATCATTAGGAACTGTATGCTGAAGGGTTGCTCCTCTTTTCACAACACTTCTTTGTTGTACAGAAATGTTGAACACTCAATATTTTTAACCCACAACTATGTCGTAAAATGAAATGTGTCTTTAAAACCCAAATTATTTATGAGAAATCAATAATTTTTCCCTAACAGAAATTCACTGACATGAGTAAAAAAGAAAAGATAAAAAAAAAAAAACCTGTTCCATGATGTCTTTGACTTTGTCCTGCTCACAGTCTAGAATGATACGTCGCTCCTTACGGATCTCAAGGTCCTACAACAACAAAGAAAAACACCAGCAACTGTTACACAGTTCAGATCGTCAGGGTGAACTGAAACTCTGCAATCAGCAGTAAAGCATGGTCCAAACATGTGGACTTAGGTAATATTTGTACCTGGAACAAGGAGCGGTACGCCTCGTCTTTCCTCTCATCTTTCAGGTTTCCAACGTTTATCGCTGTGACCACCCATTTCTTCTCTGCTGCAGTGTCCAGGATGACCTGAAGAGTGGAGAGACCTGGAACACAGAACACAGCTTCAGTAATAATAACTGATTTTTACTGACCCAGAACCATTACAGAAGCACTCAAGCTCTTCAAAGCGATCAAACCTTTCTCCTCCTGTTTTTCACACAGTCCCTCCTCACCTCTGTCACTGTCGTACAGGTATGCAAACTTCTCCCATTTGTAGTACTCCACTAAAGAAACCAATGGGCCTTTGATGTCCGGTCTCATTTGTAGAACAAACTGATTCATTCCTTCAGCAGGGAATGACGGCGTGATGAAGGACACGTGCAGTGTCTCGCAGAAAGATGTGATTGTGTTCACAGACTTCTTGTCATAGAATCCAAAGATGGCGTAGACACCACGAGAAAACTGTGAACAAACTGAGAGAGAACAAGAAACATGTCAAGCATATAACAATCACAAAAAGCAGCAGAGTGAGAACAGAGTCCTAAACCTTAGATGGTTGGATGGTTAGGATGGGGGGATTAGGATATGTCTTTATCTTAGGTATATAGGGATGGGTATTGAACTTCAGTTCTTTTGTGGCACCGACCGAAATGCTTTGGTAATACAGAGTATCAAATTACGTCTCATTTTTCAGTGCCAAGTTTCGATACCCAAAGAGTTAATCACGTGATCATGATCTGATAATGCTGCCGGTGCTTCACTGTAACGTTACATGTGGTTGCGGTATGCAGGAAAGTGTTGCCAACTTTGCGACTCTGTCGCTATATTTAGTGACTCTCGGACCTCTCTAGTGACTTTTTTTTTCTAAAAAGAGACAAATCTAGCAACTTTTCTGTAGTTTGGGGTGGAGTGAAGCATGTTTTGATCTTTGGCAGCTGCTTCTCAACGAGCAGCAGGCGCTGAGCCCCTCCCCTCTCCAAAACACAGACTCCTCCGCTCACAGCAGACACTCCAAACTGCAGCCAGAGCAGACGACTGCTGCAAATGAATCACACTAATATTTTTCTTTTAAATCACTTTTGCCGGTCAAAAGCCCGGATAAAAGAGGAGGGTTTTTATTTTAACATAAAAAATTAGAATTGACAGATTTATAGTTATTGACACATTTACAATGTACTCATTATAAACTGACCTGTCACTTGTTTGAACCTGTTCTTTAGCACCGGAAAATATTTGTTTTGTTTGTTTTTTTTATGTCATAAAACTACTCAGAGTAAAAAAATAGATAGAATAGAATAAAAAATTGAACTAACATAAATAAATAAATTAACTCAAAAAATAAACTTACTAAAAACTGTTATAGAAAAAAGTATCGTTCAGGAACCGTATCCAAGTGAAGGTTTTGCTATCGATATTGCTACAGGAATTCAAAATTTTTGATTGATACCCAGCCCTGTATGTATGACACATTTTCATGCGCACACAGACCAGCAAACTCCCATTATAATGGCAGAGAAAACACTCCAGAAGTAAAATTTTGACGCCATGGTATTTCCTAATAGTATTTCACTGCAGTGCTATACAGCAGTAGTTTATTATTGTAGTAGTTTAAGCAATAGTATATGGAAACAATGTTAAACAGCAGCATTATAACAGAAATTTTGTACAGCAGTAGTATTCAGATATAGTTTATTGTTGCAGCGCTATACAGCAGTAGCATATCATAGAAGTAGTAAACAGCAGTAGGATATTGTAGTATAATAATTTAGTATTAATTAGTTGTGGTATGTAGTAGTAGTTTATTCTCATAGTGATATACAGTTGTAGTAAATTGTAGCAGTGGTGTACAGAAGTTTCATTTCGTAGCTTTAGTATAAGACAGTAATCTGTCCTTTTGCAGATGTAAAACTGAAGTAGTAAATTGTAGCCAGCTGGTGACCAGCATGAGGAGGAAGTGCCAGATTGTTGTGACTGTGTATGACTCTTCCAAATGCTACTGTGGCTCTTGTTTGTTGTGTGAATAAATAGTTGAATTGCCAATGTGTCTTGTTTCTTCACACTTCAAGCATCCAATTAATCAAACAGCACCAAACAAGAGTCAATGACAGAATAAGCTATCTTGGGAAACCCACATACTCAGCTCTGCCAACAATTTCTCAAATGCTTGGTCCTTCAAATGTGGGACCATTTAAAAGAGAAATAAACAGGCTTTATAAAAGTATAAAAACTTTTCCAAAGAAGCATTGTTACATCAAAGACACAATCAACCCCCCACCCCCCCCACCCCCACCCCTCAAGGCTTTAAAGCTAGGGGACACACTGCTTCTGTGTGCTAATGCACAAATAAAGTACCACCGTTTACCACTGCTACAAGATACTACTAAAGAATACTACTGACAAGTTTTATTTTGAAAGTCTCAGGCTCTTTTTAGGTAGTTTCCATGCACTACTTCCTGTTCCGCTTGATCTTCTCTACTCTGAATTTATGCATCACAGTAAAAACAGAATGGCTGCGTATTAGCTGCAACCAGCCAGGCTAGCAATGCAGCCAGACCACAACGGAATAGATCCAGTGTAAGTCAACACTTTTACTTGAATGGAAACCTATCCGATCCAGTGCCACGACAGAGCGGAGCCGGACTGGAGACACATCTGGTGTATTTCAGCCATGAGAATGTTTTACTGATGGAATGACACTAATGGAAGCACTTATCTTTCCTTTTGCAAAGAAATGATTATTGTATGTGTGTCTGCAGGTAGCTTTGACCAACAGAGGAAAAACTCATTTCACGCATGTCCTCGTGAACACTCACACCTGTTCATGAGAGAATCACTGACATAATGTCAGCTGGTCTTTTTGTGGCAGGGCTGAGATGAAGTGGAAATGTTTTTTTTTTTGAGGAGATTAAGTTCATTTTCATGGCAAGGAGGGACTGAAATTAATTCCAATTCATCTGATCACTCTTCATGACATTCTTTAGAATTTGCAAAATGCCATAAAAAAATCTGAGGCAGCAAACTTTGTGAAAATATTTGTATCACTCTTAAAACTTTTGACCATGACTGTACTATAATCCTTTTCTACAATATACTTCTTTTGGACACCTGTAAAACAGTATCCTACTGATATACAGTATACCAGAGTAACTACACACTATTACTGTACAGCTCTGTAACAACAAACCAATGAACTACTACTGCACAGAGTTATGTGGTTTGTGTGTATTAATATATACAAGTGTTTGTGTGTGTGTGTGTGTGTGTGTGTGTGTGTGTGTGTTTATATTAGTGTGTGTGTGTCAGGTGCAGTGTAAGCAGCAGTCGTGCATCATTGCGGTACAGTGAACTTAAATAGCTCTGTGGTCCTTAGGCTTCATTATATCACGCTTGGATGACGATGATGTGGAGGAGGAGAAAGAGGAGGAGGAGGCTGCCTGCATGAAGACTCTGCTCACATCTCTGACCCATTTCTGCCAAACACAACCATTCGCTGCACAAGATCTCAGGGTCTTTGCATTAAAACTGAATGAATGAGTGAGTGAAAGAAAATCAGTTATCCTTACCTACAGTGCTGTGAAAAAGTATTTAAACACTTATAGATCTCATCTGTTTCTTCACATTAATCACAACAATTGTTTCAGATAAAAAAAAAATCAGACAAAGATAACCTGAGTAAACCGTTTTTACGCAGTTTTTAAATGATAATTTCACTTATTGAGGGAAAAAGCTACTGAAAACATCCTGGGCCTGAGTGGAAAACCAGAAAGAATCCAGAAACCAGTGAAATAGAACTTGTCTAACAACATGAAGTTGGTTAAAGGATCTCAAAAAGCAACACATCATGTCCCCGTCAAAAGAAATTCAAGAACCAATGAGAAACAAAGTTATTGAGACATCTGTCAGTCTGGAAAGGGTTAAAAAGACATTTCTAAGGTTTTGGGACTCCAGCCAACCACCATGAGAGAGAGAGAGAGAGAGAGAGAGAGAGAGAGAGAGAGAGAGAGAGAGAGAGAGAGAGAGAGAGAGAGATTATCAACAAATGGAGTGGGGAACCTTCAAGAGGTCAGTCTACCAAAATGACACCAAGAGCGCAGCCACGACTCATCCAGGAGGTCACAAAAGAACTCAGAACAACTGAAGAGCTGCAGGCCTCACTGACTTCAGCAAAGGTCAGAGTTCACCATTCGACCCAACAGGCAACATTTTTTCAATCTTCTATTGTCCAGTTTTGGTGAGCCTGTGTGAATTGTAGCCTCAGTTTCCTGTTCTTAGCTGACAGGAGTGGCACCCGGTGTGGTCTTCTGCTGCTGTAGCCCATCTGCCTCAAGGTTCAACGTTCAAGATGCAGAAGAGCATCTCTGATTGTAACGAGTGGTTATTTGAGTTACTGTTGCCTTTCTATCAGCCTGAACCAGTCTGGCCATTCTCCTCTGACCTCTGGCATCAATAAGGCATTTTGGCCCACAGAACTGCTGCTCACTGGATATTTTCTCTTTTTGGGACCATTTTCTGTAAACCCTAGAGATGGTTGTGCGTGAAAATCCCAGTAGATCAGCAGTTTCTGAAATACTCAGACCAGCCCATCTGGCACCAGCAACCATGCCACGTTCAAAGTCACTTAAATCACCTTTCTTCCTCATTCTTCCTCAGTCTTGACCATGTTTTCATGCCTAAATGCACTGAGTTGCTGGTATGTGATTGGCTGATTAGAAATTTGCATAATAAAGTAGCCGGTTAGTGTATACACACACACATACACACACACACACACGCACACACACACTCACAATCCATTTACAATGCCGTCCTAAGAGAGCACTGACAAGATCATGTCACATACGTTCACTATGTTTTCCTGTGAAAGTGGGGCTTTGTCATATGTCTCATGGTCTCATTAGTTATTGCTGTGGTATCAATGTTTCATAAATGCCTTCATGCATTTGTTATTGTTGTGATGATTCTCTGCTGACAACATCACCACTGTCACTCCCCGCTACCATCTCTCTCGACTCAATGTGTTCACCCGGCAGTAGCACCATCACTGATTCACTGATTGTTTTCATATTCAAACGTCATCATGTTGCTGAGAGGCTCAGCTTCATCTAGCTATTCACAAAGCATTGGATCACACACTTTAAAGATGATTTATGTGACGTTAACTTGTGAAAGACAGTGAGCATGATTACATCGTTTTCAAGACACACATTAGCAACGCTTGTGCACATATACATGTGCTTAACAGGTGCGATCTGGTTCCTCTCAGTAGGACTAAAAGACCTGAAGACGAGTAAGTTGAGTAAAGAGATAGTAGCAATATTAGTTCCACTTGGATTTTATTGGAATGACTTGATTCCTCATTTAATAAGTCCATGAATCAGGAGATCTGCTAACTCAGCCTACAGTTTAACCCACTAGCAGCAGGATAACTGTGTTAGACTAATCCCAATGCAGGGTTTAAAGGTAATCAAAACACTACTTAGAGTCAGGGGTTGGTAATCAGAGTTAGATAGACTTTTTGTTATCCTGGTTAAAATGATCTTTCTGTCATGATGTAAATCGAACATGATGTGTTCTTAAAATAGAGTGAAAAATATCTGCTGTCTACAGCAGGAGTAAACCTGAGAAAACACCAACCAATCATAGCATTTAGGATCCAATGTATTAACCTATCAAATCCCATCCTGTCGTTCTGCCCGCCTCCTGTGCATACATTTCACAGGTGTGCTCTAGCCCTGATTCAATGTGCATAACCAAGAGGGATTCTAATATGCTGGAGAACAGCAGAAAAACTACCTATACACTGAAAAACCATGAGCTGAGGACCAGTTTGAATCTGTGGTTTTGAATCAGTCACCATCATATGATCCCGAATCAGTGGCGATTGTGCAGGGCGTGGGGGTGTTGTTTTGGAGGAGCTCCAAGTGTGGGGGGGCGGGGACTAAACAGAGTCCTGAGGAGATGCTACATTCAGATTCATGCTAGTTTTCTGTGACTACCAACCCTGGCTTTAAACCTGATGACAATAATAATCAAGCAGAAAGCAGAAAGTGCATCATAATAAAAATTCTTCAAGCACTTAACTTCCTCTGCCTGTCAGAATGAGTTATCCAATTCAATTCTTGACTGTTATTTTACAAATCCAAAGTTTTATCAGGGCCAGTGATCCTGTAAAGTATATTTGGCTTGATGTCAACCCCTGTGTTAGGCTATATGACTCATTTTTATATTTTTAAATTGTGATTCTGAAAAATAAAATCAGAGTAATCAAGTTATGTTCAGTATTTTGTGCTTCACATTTAAATCACACGCTTTCAGATCCAAGCTCACACACCAACTGTTCTGAAACCAGTTTAAGATCTCCATGACTGTTTCAGGGCACACCTTTGAGGCTGTATTAGGGTACTCTCGTGACTCTGTCAGAGTACCCCTTACTGACTGCTTCAGGGTACTCTCTCTGTATTTGTGTTTGTGTCAGGGTGTAGTCATTCCTCTTTGGTATCAAAGTTGGTCTGAGTTTGTAAACATCTGACTTCAGCAGTTTGTGACACAAAACATCACACCAACAAACCCCTGGAGTTAAACAACACAATGATAGGGAGGGTTTTACTCACAGCAGTTTGTGACAGCAAAGCTGTTTGCCACCTCCAGATTATCGATGTGAGGAGTTAATCTGAAATCTGTCATCCCGAACTGAACCATCCCAACCCGGAATGCACTGTACTCCTGATCCGCGCCACGAGGGAACAGCCCACCTGGAAAAAACATGAGAACAACAACTCAGTCAATCATTGTCATGAGGTGAGAACCGTAACCTTACTCCTGTCATACAAACACAAAGAGATTTGTAGCCTGAACCCATCAGCTTTTATGAACAGACAGAGGCTAAAGACAGAAAAGGGCAAAAAAGAGCTGCAGGAAAACCAAAGGTCTGTAAGAAAAGGCAATTAAAAGACAAGGAGCTGCAGACTGAGAAGCTGCTGATAGATGAGCAACAGAGTAGCAGCAGACACAGGAGTACACAAGCAGAGGAGCAAAAGACAGAGGAGCAGCAGTCAGATGAGCAACGGACAGAGAAGCGAGGAATAGAGGAAGTGCAGACAGAGGAAAGGCTGAGAAAAAAGCAGCAGATAGAGAAGAGAGACAGAAAGAATCTGCAGACAGAGGAACAGAGGAGAAACAGACAGTAGCAGCATACAGAGCTGCAGACACAGGAGCTGGAGGCAAAGGAGCCACAGATGGAGGAGCAACAGTCACAGAGGCAACAAAGAATCAACAGACAGAAGAGCAGCAGAAAGAAAATAGACAAACTGTCAAAGAGGAAGTGCTAACAGAGAAGCAACAGTCATGGGAGCAACACTTGGAGACATGACAGACAAGAGAAAAAGTGGTGCAAAAACAAAGGAGATGCAGAAAGAAGAGCTGCAGAAACAGGAGCTGCAGAATTAGGTGCTGCAGGCAGAAAAGCAAGAGACACACACGGGCAACAGACAGAGGAGCTGTAAACAGACAGGCTGCAGAAAGACAAAAGACAAACAGTTGATCTGCAGACACCGGGGCTGTATGCTGGGAACTTGCCGGCTCCATTTTTAGTGTTTACATGGGTTGTTTTTAGTTACTGTTTTATTGTTTTTAATTGTTTTAAAAAGAATAAAACAACCATTTTAGTGCTATTGTTTTATTCTATTCTAATTGTTAATGCCTTTTATGTACAGCACTTTGTTTCAGCTGTGGTTGTTTTTACAGTGCTCTATAAATAAAGTTGAGCTGAATAAGGAGGCCGTTGTGATCAGTGTTGACTTTTTTTAATTTACAAAAAGATTTGTCTGTCATGTCTGTAAAGTTTCTGTTGTTTTTTGCACATTCTGAGTCATGTTTTGGTTTCCCGTTTTATTTTGAAATCACTAACCCTTGTCTCTGTCTTGTAGATTTGTTCCTGTCTGACCTGCCCCCGTCTGTCACACCTGATTCCTGATTGTCTTCCCCAGCTGTGTGTCATCACCCCTTATTACCTCTTGTATTTAACCTCATGTGTCTCACTGTCTCGCACTTTACCGTCCTCGTTCCAGCCTTTATTTCACAGCCTTGTCTTGCCGCTCATGAACCTTGCTCTTGTTTTTGGATTTTGCTCTTTGCCCCATGTTTTCTGGATACCTTTGCCTTTCTTTGGATTGATTACCTGTGTACCGAACCCTGCCTGGCTGACTATCTGTCTCGTGTACTGAACCTGGTCTGTTTTATTAAAACCCCTTTTTTGCTCTTACGGATCTTGACTCTGAGTTTGCATTTGTGTCCACATCTGGATCTGAGTTCTTGACATTGTCACAATAGTGTCAGAATGCACCAATTCTGCCCTATTTAATTATATATGTATATAAAATATTTTCTAGAGGATTATTAAAACAGATTTTGGCCATTGATCCCTGAATTGATTTTAAGAGCCACCACCAGCACTGAGCTGAATGCAGGGTTGGACATTTCTGGAAATGACAATAAAATATTTATATATATGACAAAGAAAGCAGTCATTGTTGACACTAACATCAAAGTAAACAGTCAGTGAGGAACACAACCTGTGCACAGAGAGCTTTTATCCTGGTTTAATCTCACAATCAAAATCAAAAAATCAAACAAAGATTGTCAGTGAATACAGATCAATATCCGTTTTAAAATTGTACATCAGCTGAGCGCTTGCGGTGGGTTTGGCAGAATGAGGTCAGATTTCCACACACTGGATCTTTGGCCTTAAGTAGAGCGGCTGAGGCTCCGAGGGGGAGCACTGGCTTCATGCTTACACTTCATTCATCAGCTGTTCACTCATTCAGGAAGTCACAGCAGCTTCTTCCATGACTGCTGTCCTCTAGCCAGTCAAAAATACACATCCTGTTTTATTTTAAACAACAGGTCTCATACTCGTCTGTGTAGCTGCCAACCCACACTGACCCTTCGTACAATAACACCTCTGAATAGATACTGATATGGAACAACAATTGACAGTGAAGGAAGTGAACACCAGGGGGCAGCCTATCAGAACGCTCCATTTAACGGAAACACTATGCGTCTCTTTTCCACTTAAGTATTTTTTACTGCTGCCAAAAATATTCAAAATTATGATTTGTTATTATTATTATTATTATTATTATTATTGTTAGTAGTAGTAGTAGTAGTAGTAGTAGTAGTAGTAGTAATAAAGTACCACTGGGAATGTCTCTTTCACTGGATGAAGTTTTGGTCCATTGGTAACATGGTTTTGTAGCTCATTTTTTAGCACACTGATAAACAAACTCTTTCTGAGCCATGGTTTTGTGCATACACATTTACATAAACAGTTCTGTATTTCTGCTATGGCTATACCTGCACCTGTCACCACTTCAACAGAAGATAAAATAGTTACATGATTTAAATAAAACAGAAAAAATATCTCAGTGGGCCCCATCACCACAGCCAACCCTACAGAATTGTTGTAACCACACCTGCATCACACAATGACCCATTAAAAGACAAATAACTATGACTTGGTTTTACAGCACTGAAAATTGTAAATAATTACAAGAGTGAATAGATCATTTCCTCTGGGAGATCTAATATTTATTTTTCAGACACATGAAACACATTTAAACATTAACATCACAGCTCTGCTGTCAGCTTGGAGTAAAACAAAAACTGTTTATTTGCATTAAACATGAATACAGTGCATCCAAAAAGTCTTCACAGGGCTTTACTTTTTCCACAGCTCAGGTTGATCCTGGTTCCTCTGATCCTCCTTGAGATGTTCCTACAGCCTCATGTGAGTCCACCTGTGGTAACTTCAGCTGATTGGACCTGGTTTGGAAAGGCTCACACCTGTCTATATAAGGTCCCACAGGTGACAGAGCATCTCAGAGCACAAACCAAGCATGAAGTCAAAGGAACTATCTGTGGACCTCAGACAGGATTATCTCCAGGAACAAATCTGGATTCAGGGTCCAGAAACATTTCTGATGCGTTGAAGGTCCCAATGAGCTCAGTGGACTCCATCATCTGTAATTGGAAGAAGTCCAGAACCACTAGGACTCTTCTAGAGCTGGACGCCCATCTAAACTGAGTGAGGTGGAATTCTTTACCATTCTTGCTTGATGAACAACATCCATTGATCAACAGCCTGGGTTTTTTGTCATATTATGCGCTTCGTAATGCTCTACACGTTTTCACTGGGAGACAGGTCTGGACTGCAGGCAGGCCAGTCTAGTACTTGCACTCTTTTACTACAAAGCCACGCTGTTGTAACACATGCAGAATGTGTCTTGTCATTGTCTTGCTGAAATAAGCAGGGACGTCCCTGAAAAAGACGTGACTTGGATGGCAGCATATGTTGCTCCAAAACCTGTATGTACCTTTCAGCATTAATGGAGTCTTCACAGAGGGTCAAGTTAGCCATGCCATGGGCACTAACACACCCCCATACCATCACAGATGCTGGCTTTGAGACTTTGACCTGAGAGCAATCCAGATTGTCCTTTTCCCCTTTGGCCTGGAGGACACCACGTCCATGATTTCCAAAAACAATTTGAAATGTGGACTCGTCAGACCACAGCACACTTTTCCACTTTGCGTCAGTCCATCTCAGATGAGCTCGGGTCCAGAGAAGCCGGCGGTGTTTCTGGGTGTTGTTGATATATGTCTTTGTCTTTGCATGGTAGAGTTTGAACTTGCACTTGTAGATGTAGTGATGAACTGTGTTAACTGACAATGGTTTTCTGAAGTCTTCCTGAGCCCACGTGGTAATATCCTTTACACAATGATGTTGGTTTTTAATGCAGTGCTGCCTGAGGGGTCAAAGGTCACGGTCATTCAATGTTGGTTTTCAGCCTTGCTGCTTACGTGCAGAGATTTCTCCAGATTCTCTGAATCTTTTGATGATATTATGGACTGTAGGTGATCAAATCCATAAAATCTTTGGAATTATATGTTGAGAAACATTGTTCTTAAACTGTTGGACTGTTTGCTCACGCAGTTGTTCACAAAGTGGTGAACCTCACCCCATCCTTGCTAGTAAATGACTCAGCCTTTCAGGGATGCTCCTGAGGAATGTTCCAAACAGGTGTTTTTGGAGCATTCTTCAACTTTCCCAGTCTTTTTTTTTTCTCCTGTCTCAACTTTTCAGGAACGTGTTGCAGGCATCAAATTCAAAATGAGTATATATTTGCAAGAAAATAAAGTTTATCAGTTTGAACAATTAATATCTTATCTTTGCAGTGTATTCAGTTAAATATAGGTTAAAGAGTATTCGCAAATCATTGTATTGTTTTTATTTACGCTTTGCACAACATCCTAAATTATTTGGAATTGGGGTTGTATGACTGTCTCAATGTCAATATCTAATAAATTTATCTAAAATTAAAACTATCATGACCAACTTAAGAAAATAAACTTAATTTGGAGATGACTTAATCTTGTTTTCACTTCCACAAATCAGGTACCTGGATATTGTTGGTCATTAGGGGTGCAACTATTGATTATTTTAATAATTGATTAATCTATCAATTATTCTCTAGATTGATCGAGTAGTTCTCTGTTCCATTAAATGTTAGAAAATGGTGAAAAAAGTCAGTGTTAATAGAATCCAGATGACATCATCAAGTATCTTGTTTGCAAAGTAAAGATATTCAGGACTGTCATAGAGTCAATATTCACAAATCATGATCCATCCATATCACCAAAAAGAGGGGACTTACCTTTGAAAAGGGGAAAAGTTCTGAGAAAAACTGATGCATATTTCTTCACTGTCTAAATACAAGAGCAGCAGGTTTTGCATATGTGTGTCAATCACACTTTTAATAATCTATGAGTGAACCAATAAGGGCCCTGGATTCGTAAATGTTTCAGTAAAAGATTGTAAGAAAGCTTCTTAGAAGTGTCAGACAGAAAACAGAATATCAAAGGAAAGGGATTTGAATGATTACCGATAAGACATGTAGTTTAAATTAAACTCTTTGTGCTGTTGATACCATAAAGAACGTTTGTCTGTCAGGGTGTTTGGTGTCAAAGAGAAACAAGAACATTTTTATGAAATTCTAGTTTCTGTTGTTTTGTTAATTTACATTTATTGTCATAGCCACACTACACACAAACTGAGTCAGCACAGCAGAGAGGCGTCAGGGAGGTTGTAATGTTTGCATACGAACAGGAGCATATTTAGCCATTCAAATTTCAAAATACAGCCTTTTGTGCGATTACTCAATTCATAGTTCGAATAGTTCTAACTTAATAGTTCTCAAATCGTTATTGCAATTCGATTGATCGTGCGGCATTAAGTGACAAGCCGAATGTTAACAGTGATGTAGCAGAAATCTTAACAGTGATGTAGCAGAATGTTAACAGTGATGTAGTAGAAATATTAACAGTGATGTAGTAGAAATATTAACAGTGATGTAGTAGAAATATTAACAGTGATGTAGTAGAAATATTAACAGTGATGTAGTAGAAATGTTAACAGTGATGTAGCAGAATGTTAACAGTGATGTAGTAGAAATATTAACAGTGATGTAGCAGAATGTTAACAGTGATGTAGCAGAATGTTAACAGTGATGTAGCAGAATGTTAACAGTGATGTAGCAGAATCTTAACAGTGATGTAGTAGGAATCTTAACAGTGATGTAGCAGAATCTTAACAGTGATGTAGCAGAATCTTAACAGTGATGTAGCAGAATGTTAACAGTGATGTAGCAGAATGTTAACAGTGATGTAGTAGAAATCTTAACAGTGATGTAGCAGAATCTTAACAGTGATGTAGCAGAATCTTAACAGTGATGTAGCAGAATCTTAACAGTGATGTAGTAGGAATTTAACAGTGATGTAGCAGAATCTTAACAGTGATGTAGCAGAATCTTAACAGTGATGTAGCAGAATGTTAACTGATGTAGTAGAAATCTTAACAGTGATGTAGCAGAATCTTAACAGTGATGTAGTAGAAATCTTAACAGTGATGTAGCAGAATGTTAACAGTGATGTAGCAGAATGTTAACAATGATGTAGCAGAATGTTAACAGTGATGAAGCAGAGTAAGGGGTGTGGCAAACTGGGTGATAGCAATGATGGTGTCAGTCCGTTGGCCCTAATGGCTCACAGCACTGTTACTCAAGAGAACACATGCAAAAAGACAAAACACAAGCAAATAAAGAAAACATCACTTCATCAATTTGACAGCACATTCACAGCATTTAAAAAATGCACTGCAAAGACCACAATACAACATACAAAAAACATGCTGCAAATAGACCACAACACAATGGAAGAGATCTGGTCACAGAAAACTAGCATGAATTTGAATGTAGCACCTCCTCAGGACTCCTTTTAGTCCCCGCCCTCCCACACTCAGAGCTCCTTTGCACTCACATGCACAAGTGCCACTGATTCGTGATCATATGATGGTGACTGATTTAAAACCACGGACTCAAACCGGTCCTCATCACATTGTTTTTGTTTGATCTACCTTAGCAGTAATCAGGGTATAGGTGGTTTTTCTGCCATTCTTTAGCATACTTGGATCCCTCTTGGTTATGCACTTTGAATCAGGACGTCATACCTTTGTGTAGACCACGATATGATCCTGCCGTGATTGTGAGTTTGGTCACAGGAGAACACAGAGAGATGATGCACCTGTGAAAGATATCTATGTTTTCACCTGGGCAGCGTCAGGTGCACCAGTGCGACCTAGAAATATTCTTGGTAGCACTCTTAAAAATTTTGGTTGCTGGAGCCCTGCAATTGCACTTCAAGTTGTATTTTATTCATGTTCCACGTTTAAAAGAAGGAGGTGTGTCTTATATTGTAAGAGGGCTGATTGATAAGTTGTGAGCCTTGTATTGAAGAAGTGAAGCAGGGATGTCCTTTTTCAGCTCTACTGTTCTCTGACTGTTTAAGGCTGTGTACCTGCAGACTGGTGTCATTTGGTCAGTGTATGTTGAAGAGGTAGCTCTCTAAAGTAAACAAGGCAAGAGACTTTTACAAACTGGACAAAATCACTGAAAGAGCAGTGATTCAATATTTGCATAAGAAAGGTCTATCACCTAAGGATATCCATACTGATATCTAGGGAGGAATGATTAGTCGAATCTAAACCAACGTAGCAATGTAATAGAATGCAATTTTCAAATTGCAAAGGCTGAGATTCAAAAAAAATAAAAAAAGTTTAATGTACCCGACAGGGTTTCCTGAATGACGTGGTCGAGAGCGTATCTTCATATGAACAAGGTTCAAAACGGCACGGCGAAATTACTCAGGCCATAGCTGAGGTCATAGGGAAAGATATGATGACCCATAACACAGTGACGAAGGCTCGATTTACAGTGTTGGTGAAGACACTGGATAAACGTTATGACATGCCATCCCGCACATATTTTAGCCAGGTTGCCATACCGGAGCTGTACAAAACAGGCAGGCAGAGAGCCGCAGCAGAGCTAAAAACTGCTGAGTTTTGGCCATCAGAACGTCTTTTTTTCAATATTTTAATAATGTGTGTGTGTGTGTGTGTGTGTGTGTGTGTGTGTGTGTGTGTGTGTGTGTGTGTGTGTGTGTGTGTGTGTGTGTGTGGATGGGTATGCGTGTGTGAGAGAGAGAGAAAGAATAGAGATTAAAAACAGAATGGTTGAATTAATGATGAAGGTTTTTTTTCTGGTGTGTGTGTGTGTGTGTGTGCTCTCTTGTGATAGGTTGCTTGTGAATGTGTTTCAGAAAATGCACTGAAAGACTACAAGAGTGACAAGAGCCACAGCACTGTGCAAGAAGCTGGTGGAGCACTTCTCCCACAGTTGGAAGAAGAAAGCCGCCATGACTGAGGTAAAGAGGGAGCTCAGTCTTCCTGAGCACTCCCTCATAACGGAGTGCCTAACAAGATGGGGATCAAAAGAACTGACGATAGCAAGAGTCCTGGAACAGATCAAGGTCATATCCCAGGTCATGCCAGCAGATCGCAATGTGCACCATCTTGTCCCAACCTGGCAGGATATTGACGTGTTTGAGTCAATTCACAAGGCGCTACATCCTCTCCATGGATTTACTGATGCTCTTTCTGGAGAGGAGTACCTCAAACCTGTTCTCCATCTTCTGGCCACATCAGTCCTGGCTGAAGATGATGAGGACACCGACCTGACTAAGTGCATTAAAACCAAGATCTTGGTATACATCAGTGACAAACATAGTGGCTTTGGGACATTGCATCATTTCTGGACCCGAGGTTCAAAACACAATACATCAAAGTGGACCACGTCCCTGCCATTAAGACCAGACTGAAGACTGAAATAGAACAGTCAGCAAGACAGGTCAAATAAAGTTTATTATTATTATTATTATTATTATTATTATTATTATTATTATTATTAATAATAATAATAATAATAATAATAATAATAATAATAATAATAATAATAATAATAAAAAAATTCTTTAATATAATACTGACACCATTATCCCCATCCTTCACTGCAACTCTTTTTTATTGTGGGAGGAGAAGAGGTCCCATGGTGAACCCGTTCCATAGCCTCAAAGTGCAAAACCCTCTGCGGAAAAAAGCTAAAAAGACTCTCGGCAGCTTGTTCAAGACCAGTGTAGATTCTCCTGCTCTACCTGTGCAACTGGAAGATGTCTTGGAGGCTGAGTTGAATAGCTACCTATTGACCCCTGCCATTGACGGAGAAGAAAATCCCCTGGCCTGTTGAAAACTGCACAAGATAAACTTTCCTCAACTGAGGAAGCTTTCCCGCATGTTCTGCAGTGCTTTGTTCCTTTCTCTGATTCATTTAAGACAATTCATGTTAATTATTATTACAGGTCTAGAAGGCTTGAAGTTTAATCAATAAGTCAATATTCTACTGGGATTGTAATAGTTAAATAAATATATGTTATTCGTATCAATTCATGCATCAATTCATCTCATTTCATCATACATGTAGGCCTGGCCTGCAGGAAAGAATTGTTTATCTGTTCACAGTAGCCTTGTCATGTTGGTCATATTATAGAATGATTTATAGCTTGTTTAGTGCATAATGCAGAGGTTAAATTTCCCCCAAAAAAATTCCATGCTAAATCGCAAAATTGGTAAAAAAAAAAAAATTGCATTTAGATTATTTTCCGAAATAGTTCAGCCCTACTGGTAGCAGCACTAGGGAATGATGCCCCTTCATATGCTACAGTGAAAAGGTGGGTGGTGGAATTTAAGCGTGGCAGGCAGAGCTTTGGGGACGATGTTCGTCCTGGAAGGCCTGTCACTGCTCAACCCCAGAAATGGTCAATAATGATATTATTATGACTGAAGGGAAAAACAATCAATGGCACATATTATGCATCACTTCTTAGGCAGTTAAAAGAAAATATTAAACTCAAGCCCCGCTCGGTAAACTCAGTAAAGGTGTGTTGTTCCAGCAGGACGATGCTACTGTTCACAAGTCTGTCGTTGCCATGGCTGCCATTAATAACTGAAGCTTTGAATTGATTCAGCATCCACCTTATTCGCCTGATCTCACTCCATCAGACTTTCATCTGTTTACAAAATTGAAAAAGGTCATTCCTGTACCCACTTTGGGTCAGATGATGATGTCATCCATGCAGTGGAGGACTTTCTGAACGGTCAAGAAAAGGACTTCTTTAAAAGTGGCATTGAGGCCCTTAAACATCACTGGTAAAAGTGTACAGATACTGAAGAGGACTATGTTGAAAAATAATGAAATATGTCCACCAAGTCAAACCCTTATATATATGAGGTTCACAACTTATCAACCAGCCCTCGTACTTCAAGTTGTTTTCATCTAATTGAAACTGCCATATCGGCCACTAGATTGAAAGTGAAGCAACAGCTCCTCTCATCAATCACTGAATGAGTCTAAGTGAAGAAATCCTTCAGCAAAGCAACCTCTGTGTGTACTGCACCACATGGGTTCAACAGCCAGTGCCTGTATCCCAGCAGCACAGGGTCCTTCTCCAGTATTCAAGTCACATCAAAACCTTTGGTTTCTCAGTTTTCAGTAATCTTGGTTTGATGCTTACTGGGCAGATAGATTAGAATTCATCTCAACAGCTGCATTTGTCCTGGTTTACAGATCTCATTCTTTTAACACTTTCTTATTGTTCTGTCATTTATTCACCTGATTCATTTATTCCCTATGCCCCAAAGTGAATAAATCTATATTAATAAAGAAGTTTATTATTTATTTTTATGAGTTTTGCAGTAGTGCAGCCTCTGTACACCGAGCATCAACGAACTCTAACAATTTAGCCGACCTTCAGATTATTTAATTGAATTAAGTTTAGTTTCCCACCCTTTGATGGGTGGTGCCCCAACGAGACATCAAGTCATTTCTTGAAATATAGACTTAAATTTATGATCATAAAGGTTAAAATACATGATTAGCCTTTTTATTATTCAGTTTCAACAGTCAAACTACATTGGTTAAACTCCTGTTAAAACATATTTACGCTACACCACATTACACACACACACACACACACACACACACACACACACACACACACACACACACACACACACACCTCTCTTCCACTCAAAACATATGAAGCTGTTAGGTGTTTGAACACTCTAAGCACCCACACAGATTTGAATCCACTTCAGGTTAAACTGCAGATTCTGCTTTCTCTCATATACAGTTTAATTCTTTCACAGTCAAATTTTGGCTCTTTCTTCCCCTTAATATCAAACATATAGGGCCCGACAAATACATCGACTGCAGATTTGATCGGCCGATTATAGCCCTTTTTTTAAAAAAAAAAACATAATCAGCAGTTGGCCAATTAGAGCCTTTTTAATGCTTTTCTGCACATTTTTATATCTGAAAATTTCTCTCTGTTGTAAAGTTAATCAAATCCTACAGTCATAAAGTATTATAAATTATTTCAAAACAGTAAAATGTTCTGCCTGTAATTCATATCTTTGTTTTTGTCAGCATAAGGGCTGCCAAGATTAGTTGACTAGTCACGACGATGTTGACGATCAAATTCGTCGGCGACTTATTTAATAATCGACGTTGTCGTTTTAATATTTTTTTTAAACTTTATTTTTCCCTCAAAACTGCCGCTGTACTTTCACCTGTCTCGTCTGCCGTTCTGTCCTTGACGCATACGTGCAGAAGTGGTAACCAGGGTAACCTGTGATGTCACTGGAAAAGTTATGCCCAACAGTATCATGGCTAGCCGGCAACAGAGCTCGAAAGTTTGGGAGCATTTTTCCAAAATAAAGGAGAAAAGTGTGCAATGCAAAATCTGCGAAGCAGAAATGTCCTTCCATGACAGAACGACGGCGATGCACCAGCATCTGAAAAGACAGCACGCCGTGGCTGATTTATTTTCTGACGAAGAATGACAATCTCAGTAAGCTAATTGGCTAGTTGGCTGCTAACAGTAACGTCAACAGGGAGCTACCTACTTAATAGTGATGTCATGTTTGAATAGAAAATTGGTACATTAAAAAAATGTCAGAAATGCTGCTACAAGCTGCAAAGTTCATTAAAAGCTGAATGAACTATGATACTAACTGTCTTCATTTTTGGAAGCTAATGATGTTAGCTGTATGCTGGTGCAATAAGCTGCAATTTATGTATGATCTGAATAGTCGACTAATCACAAAAAATAATTGGTGACTAGTCGATTATCAAAATAATCGTATGTGGCAGCCCTAGTCAGCATTAAGTAAAAGAAGATGTGTGAAGTTGTTTTATTCATTATATATTTTTAAAAGGAATTGATGGGTTATGAGATTTTTTTCTAAAAAAATATATTTCCAAATATTGGAATTGGCATGGGCCTCAAAAAATCTTGGTCGGGCCCTACATACATGTATAATTCTTCATTTAAGACTGTAAAACTGTTTACACTGGGACCAGAGCTAAGCTTGTGTTAGCTGGATTCAAACTGGGATATTTTCACTGTTTTTCTTTTATCTGTAGTTATCTTCAGTCATCTCTGGTTATGTTTCGTTATCTCTGGTTAGCTTTAGTTATCTTTTTTTATCTAGGTCAACTTCAGGTTTTTTTTTTACTTATCTTTAGTTATGTCTATTTATCTTTGATCATGTAAGTTATTTTTGAGTTATAACAGTCTTTTACAGTACAATCACGCTCCATGTACCTGTATCATGGTTGAAGTGTGTGTAGCTGTATCATTAGAAATAAACAGGAGGTGTTTTTAGATTTGATTAAACACTCTGATTTCCTGCAGCCTTCCTCCTCGTTCTCATCTCTTCTAATCATTGTCAGAATGCTGATCGATCTTTTTCGGATGATGACGCATCACATGACATGTTAAGCACCCTTGTTTCTGTGAGTGTGCTCAGTGAAGCCTGGGTGAACAGACAGGTGAAAACAAGCTTCACCTCTGAGATCTGTCAGTGCAGCTTCAGGATTTATCAAACGATCCTATCAAAGGAACACTGGGTATGTTGAACTGGCTCCGTAATATAGCCCCAAAGGGGTGCACAAACGCACCAATGTGACGAACCAGCACTCATTGAAGAAGGTCATTAAACAAACATGGCTGCTGCTTCACAGCTGCTCACAGTGCAGAAAAAGAACTGTGATTAATAATAAAACAGAGCTGTTCATGGACGTCTTTCCTCCTCCCATTAAAAATGTCTGAGTGGAATAAGTCAGAAATCTGGAACAACAAACATTTCTGACAAAATGAGGGTTAAACATCCTGTAAACAAACACGTCATTCAGTGTAAATACGTCTCCTCCTCAAACTGTTCCAATCCTTTCAAACACATTAAAACAGAAACAATGCAAGACTGAACCTCAGCCCCAAACACACCCCTGAACACACCACCAACACACTTCCAATACACCTCACTAACACACAACTTATCAAACATGTCATTGAAGGCAACACTGGTTTCTACACCATTGAAGGGAGAAGTGAAGGCACCTCAACACACCACTGAAAGCACTGATTTACACACCATGGAATGTGGTGATGACGGCACCACGAGCACACCCAAAAAAACGCAGGTTTACACACTCATGAACGTGACAGTGAAGGCAACACTTAATGAACATGCTGCTTTAAACTCTCTTAGACGTGGCAGTGAAGGCACCACTAACAGGCCACTGACCACACCCCTGAACACACCACAAACACACCACAAACACACTACCAAACCACTATCAACACACCACAAACCAACCAGTAACACACCACTAAACACACTGGTGGTTTAAACACTGATTGGCCAGGGGCAATGAATGCACCACTAACACACCAATGAACATGCTGATTTACATACTATTGAACATGGCAGGTAACACTAGTGGAACAAATCAGTGCTGGGGGCGGGGCACATGTCCCGGCCCTTTAAACCTAATCTGAGTGTGGTCACACTGGCCATTCATACCGTGTTAAAACACGGTTCAGCCCTAAAGTCCAGTGTGTTTGTGACTGAAAGTATACCGTGTTTGAGCACGGTTCACTTCTCCTCTTTGGCACGCTTCAGAGAGGTGTGCTTTAGCATGATACACTTAATGCAGGAGCACGTGGACACCACTGCTGGGACCGCTCCGAACACTCCTCTCGACAGTTATTTTAAACAATAACGGGGTGTTAGAGGGCTGTGTGGGACCAAAACAACTTAACATGAGCCAAAAAGTCTCTAAAGTTATCATCCTGTTCTCTGTGTCTCACTCTGCTGACTCTGATGAGACTGTGCTGCATGTAAACAGATGCTTCATGGTGATGTAGGCGGGCCGTGCATTTGCCTTTAGCACAGACTGTATAAAACATGGACGTAGTCTCCTCGACGTCACCCATTTGTTCCTGATACAGTCAAATGAAGCCAATCATTGGACGGGGCCATCTTGGATATGATGCAGACTTTGAGCTTCCTTTCTAACAGCTATAGGGCGCCCGTCAGTCACGTGAGCTGAGCTGAGCCTCTGATTGGACAAACCTGTAATCCTAATATTTAATAAACCGCTGAGTAAGAAAAAAACTCACCCCCTGAACAGTGTGTGCTGACAGTGAAATTAGCCTTTCAGACCCAAGCTGTTTTTTGAACCAGGCTGTAAATATTTTTTTTAATGCCGTAAAAGTCTGGTTTCTTTTTCTTTTGCATGATGTGTTTGTGACTTCTGGTCTTTCTGCAGCCAGCCTCTAGCGGATTCTCGACGAACAGCAACTTTTAGAACTTCCTCATAGGCTTCAATCTTCTCTACCGGATCCCCTTGGACTTCAGTCTGGATCATTTTGGAGTCCTGTGACCGCAGGCCGTACTGGTCATCGGAGGAGCGGCGCTGCAGGGGGGCAATCGTGCTTGAGTACAGCACGGTTTGGATGGCCAGTGTGACTGCGCCCGATAGCTCATCTTAACATCGCTTTACATCCACAGCGAAGCTCACAAGCAAAACTACATTTTTCGCACACAGTGATGTCATTCTGAGGTCAGTCAAACTTGAAGTCTAACAAACCAAGAAACAAAGTCTTTCAGATCCACCTATGGAGTGTACTGCCTCCACGACCCAAACCTATCCTGGCTGGTGGAGGGGCCTGCTTCCCGTGAGCCCCTCTACATCCCAGACCGGGGAAGTGCCACCCTCCCAGCCTCTCTGAAAGCTCCGCCCCTGGCAGGTAAGGCACCACTTACAGAGGTGGGGGTCACTGACACAGCACTAGTATAACCCAACTAACAATATGATTACACCACTGAAGAGATGGGTGTACACATTAACAAACATGGCAGTGAAGGCACCACTTACACACCACTGAACACCCTGGTTTACACACATTGAACTCAGCAGTGAAGGCATCACTAAGACCCCAAAGTCTCAGGGAATCATTTTACCCCTGAATGAACACACGAAGTCAGCAGAACCACAGAGTGGACAATGAGGTTGAAATTGGAGCAGAAAGCCAAACTGCATCTGTGCTGTCTGTGAACACTCATGTTTGGTACGCTGCTTATGTAAAGACCTTAATGTTTATATCTGTGATGTCAGTCCCGTCCTCTCAGGGTTCTTATACTTTCACACCTGCATGAATGGTCAGGAGACCAGGACCAGACCAAGATCGGATTAGCACCGGATCAGGATGCGTCTACCTGTCCAGCTGTACACCAGTAAACATCTTTATGTGACAACATGTGCACGCGCTCGCACGCACCACATACTGCACTGCCAGCAAGATTCCTGCGCCCATGAGCACATGCACAAATATAAAAGATGGAAATGTTGACATAATTAGAACACTGCAGCAGCAGAGGAGGAGGAAGAGGAGGAGGAGGTGGAGGCCTCTGAGCGGGATGAGGGAAAGAAGAGCGGAGCAGGCCCGCAGCGAGAAGAAAAAGGAGGCGAAGAAGGAGGAGGATGAGGAGAAGGAGAACCAGAACCAGAACCGGACAGTGAGAATACCGACAACCACACCGACAACCGTATGATGATTAGAAGGAGGGGGTGGAGGAGGATGACATGGATGAAGATCGTACCTATCTGCACACTCGGGGACCCGCAGAGCGCCTCGCGCCAAAAGAGCGTCACCACAAACAGCAGCTTCATGTTTTCTGGCTCCGCACAGCTTCCACGGCTTCGGTTCTACCGATTCATCACCTCCATCACACACGGCGCGAGCTCATGGCGTCGGTCCAGCTCCGCTCACAGCTCGAGCTCTGCAGATGCCTACCTCTCTCTCTCTCCACACACGCGCGTGCACTGGCGCCGCCGCTGCTGCTGCTGCTGCTGGATGGATAGATGGGGCGCGCGCCGAGAATTGCCAAGAAATTCCGATGAGGCACGAAAGAGACCGAGGTGAGCCGAGAGCCAAGCGGAGATCAGCGAGAAACCGTGGAAGAGAGAGAGAGAGAAGAGAAGGAGGGAGGATAAAGGGGGAAACGGTAATAAGGAGGAACTAAAGGAGGGAGGATAAGGTAGGAGGCAAAGAGGGAGGACAAGAAGGACAAGAGAGGGAAGAGGAGGAGGAGAAGAAAGTAGGAGACAAACTGAAGGAGAAGGTAAGAGGCTAGGAGACTAGGTGAAGTGGGATACTAGCGGAGAAAGGTTGAGGTAGGAGGACCCCAGGAAGGGGTTAACCCCCCCCCCCCCCCCCCCCCCCCACACACACACACACACGCACGCACCTATTTTCTTGTTGGGTCTCTGTTATTAACAAAATTAGCAGGTGTGTTATAATTTGGTGGTACATAAATTAAGACTGATTGATTTATTAATTGATTGATTAAGGGGTGCTTTTTCATATAGATGCTGGAATCAAAGGAGACAGTATTGTACAGATTAATAATCAATATCTGATATTGTGTCTATTCACCTGGAAATAGTTAGCCTTGTGTCAGTGAGTTGCCATTGTCAATGGTATCATCTTCAGCCTGCTTCTCTTGTAACAATAAATTATTGATTGATTTGCATGTTTTACCAGAGAGCTGAAGTAAGCTCATCATTTCAGTTTGCCTAATACATTAATATTATTAGCATTGTTGTTTTTGTTGATGTTGTTGTGTAATCTTGTATTCTATCAGTCCTTCTTGGTATAAATAAATAAGTAAGTAAGTAAATAAATAAATCAGATCACTCAGCAGAGCTTTATCTATTTTTCAAACAGAGTTATAAAACTATGGGAAGTTTATAAAGTCACATGACCCTGGGACATTTTTTAATGGACTTACTGATTTTATAAGTAATGTTTATTATCATAAAAATGACAAATAAACATTCTGACACAAAAACAGGTTATCAGCAAGTAATTTTTAGATTAACTGTTCCTATGGAGTACCTGTAATGAGAGCAGCTGGCCAGCAGGTGTCAGTATTATCACTGACTGATGAAATGAACAGAGGAGACCCTTCTGTCAGTGTTAAGTTACAAACTGAAATCTGTGTAAGGTATCTGTAAGTCTTGCTAGCAAGCTATCTATGTGTATGTGTAGCCAACAAGATGTACTCCACATTTACATCTCTCTAAACACCCAGGTTGTCTGATTCACTGACGTGGTCTAAAAATGCAGGGATTCACTTTGCACCAGGTGCTTTAAACGGTGCATTTTAGATCTTAGTAGGAGTGAAAGACTTTATATCAGAGACACGAACCAGCAGGAAAACCAATATCCACATAACACAACCAACAACAACATCCAAAACAAGACTACAATCTTTATCTGCTTAGCGGAGAGACCGGGTGGACTCTGTGCAGACAGGATGGAATCAGTGGTGACAAAGTGGATTCTATGAATCTAAAATCCTGCCAAAACTTCCCAAACCAAGATAAATTTCCTTTACAAAGACAATTCTTTTCATATACAGAGAATGTGTGCTTTGCATGAAAAATACATCAGTTTCCTATGAGTACAAAGCATTTTCTAACAAGAACAATAACAACAACAAAATCTTTACCGGACAGAAAAACCTTTGTGCGATACTTTTATCTACAAGTCCATCAAAATATTTATTTCAATTAGTGTCACAAATTTTCCTTTGCCCAGATTTGGTGGGTAATTTCTCAATCAGCAGTTGGTGATATGGTTCAGCTCATTCGCAGCATATTTCATAATCACAACTAAGATAAAAAAAAAACTGCTACCATTTAAACTGAGTTTGATAATAAATGCAGGGCATATAGAGTAGTTGGTGGCATGTTAAACAATCATAGTTTCCCCCAAAGTACTGAAATGGCACAGCGAGCATTATACTGAGATCATGTCTAATTCATTTCCCTTTCCTCACTAGGACCTGCTTGTTCAAGACATGCTGGAGAGACGCTCCTGTGAATATCCAGAACACAAAAATCAACACCACTAACCCGTGGGTTAACTACAGTATTTTCCTGACTTCAAGTCACACTTTTTTCATAGATGGCTGGTCCTACGACTTATAGTCAGTTGCGACTTATATATCAAATAAAATGAGGTGCCGTGTTATTGAATACTTTTATGGGAAAAGATCGCTAAATTCATACATAAGGAAAATTGATGAAGAAATATCTCTGCACCCCTGATGGCTCTGCGTGCTGATGGAGGCTCTGCATCTCTGTCTTGGACAGCCTGACAGCACCTGGTGTGTGGTGATTCCTGTGCTGTGGAGCTCTCTCCCCCCTCCCCTCGTTGTTCACCTGGTTTCCCACGGAGGCGGCCTGCACACCTGAGGCTCATGAGCAATCAGCGGCACTGGCTCATGAGCTCTGCTCCGAGTGTGGCTCGGCGCCAGTAGATTTCCTGCATCTCAAGCGGTATTGCGGCCAAGTATCGAGTATATTCTTCTTGTGAATTTATGAATGTTTCGAGCTTCCCTGATTAACTCCCGTATCTCTGCTTCCCCTTCCAGTGCCTCCACGAGCTCCTGTCTTCAGCCTTGCAAACACCCACACAGCCTAGACTCTCTCGGGATTCAATCCATCACTCACCTGCTTTCCGTGGATACAGCCTCTCAGCATCCAGGACGTCCATCCAGGTACATTATCAATAAAAACTCTTAACTTGCCTTCTCACCTTCGTCTCGCTTCTGGTTCCAGTAAATAAACAGCAATTTTTTCTCAAACCATCACATGGTGTTTAGAGCCTGATCACATTTTAGAGAAATGAAAGTTCACTCAGGTCTTAGTTTTTCAGGATTTGAGTCACAAACTAGTGTCAAAACTCTAACTTTTTTTTAAGTGTGAGGCTGTTTATCCAAATATTTAAACCTCTTAATATATAAATACTTATCAAACTTTTATGTGAATAGTTCTCTCTGAAAATACTGTAAACATACCAGATTATGCTAAATAAATTCGATTTATATTCCAGTGTGACTTGTGTGTTTTTCTTCTTCATAATTCTTTTTTTTTTTTTTTTTACTTATGCGACCTAAACTCCGGAGCGACCTATGGTCTGGAAAATACAGTAACCATAACAATAGGCTCTGTGCTCTGACAAGAAATTCAACATACAAACTAAATATCTCATGGAGTTATATTAGCTCTTCCTTTTCACCAGAGAACATCTCAAACTCACCTCATGATTGCTCATGTTGTTCGTTAAAGCTAGCCTCCGGTTGCTTTTCAAAGCACAAATATCTTGCCCTCCTGATTGGCTGCTGTAAAAGGTAGTGTAAATGGTATACTGTACTCATGACTCGATGTTCAGAGCTCTGATGAAACTTTCAGTCAGTCATTTATGTATTTTATCTTACAGGGTTTATTTCAAAGTAAAGATCCCTTTCAAACACGCCTCTGAGGAAAATAAATGTTTATTAAACTTGAAAAAGCACTTATTTTAATTTCGCAGCCATTTTTTTTTCTTTCTGTATTAAACAGAACATTTGATCTGAAGGGAAACCACATCAAGCAAAACAACTAAAACTGTTCTTAATATTGGAGCAGCCTGACCAAAGCCTAACCTAACAACCTAGCATACAGATATAGAATGGATCACACACACACACACACACACACACACACACACACACACACACACACACACACACACACACACAGAGAGATCCATATCAGTGTAAAAGAAACAGGTTTATGTAGCTCTATGAAGATGATCTTTAAAGACTCAACATACTCAGCCGTCTGTAAGGATGTAGAATACACACACCTATGCAGATTTACACAAAGATATAAACACATAGATCAGATATTCTCTTAACGCTAGGATTATATAATCCGGCTGTTTGCATTCAGCAGCTTTTGACACTTTAACACTTTATGATAAAATGTTCTGACTGAAAAAAATGTATTGGTTGTTATAAATTAATCCTGTAAAATAAAACATCAGCTTGCTTTCCCTATGATCATCAGTACAGATTTCAAAAGTTTTTTTCAGAATTAATCAGATAAAAATCTAATAATCAAATTCAATCTGATTATAATATTCAATCCAATCATCCCATTTTATCTGATTTAATCTGACAATATAAAATAATCTCATATAGTCTCTGATTTTCATTTTATAATTTACAATTCTACATTTTCATTTAGCAGACGCTTTTGTCCAAAGCAAGAATTTAATTCTATTTGATAATCTGATTGAATCTGATAATTTAATTTAATCTGAGGTGTGGGAAAACCTTGGCATTTGGTGAGTATGTTTGTTGTTCAAAATGATCACCTTATTTTTCATTGTAATAAATTGACCTCACACAGACATCAACCAATCAAACACCATGTCGCTGTTTCAAACAACACCTTTAAGGAAGCACTTCAGGTCAAAGTGATCATCCTGATCGCTGATTTCTGTCGATGAGGATCACTGATTTAATTTTTTTTTTTTTCTGACTGAAGCTGATAATTTAAAGTCTGTGTAAAGCAGAAAAAAGTAAGGAAGGAGTTTAATAAATTTGTCACAGCACAGAAACGTGTCATTGACCACTGAGACAAATTTGAAAAATTAAAAAAATTGCTAAGTTATAGAATTAGGTCTGAAAATCATGGAAAAATAAGCATTTGTCTCTGCTGTGTCAGTTAGAGGAAGTGGAGCCACGCCCACATGCAGGAGGGGAGCCGCCTCCGTGTCCTGTACAAGAACATTACCTACAGTAACAATGGAAGCTAGCTCCAGCAGCGTGATGGGACGGAGTCAGCCCTACCTGTTTGATCCATCAGAGCCAGAAACTGACTCTGAGTCAGACACTGATAGAGCTCAGCCTCGTTCCTCACAGTCTCCATCAGAATGAGCATTTATTTCTCCATTTATCACATTTAGCAACATGGATTACTGACGAGTAACATTATAGCCCATACAAATACAGTTAGGCTATCAATCCACCCGTTTCTTCAGAAGCCTGTGGGTGTTGCTATGACAGGTAGCTACTTCTGCAGGCGGTTATCAGTTTCCGGTTGCCTTGCAACTGTATGGCTAACTGCTGGCAATGGCAGCAGGGTGCGGGGTTATGCTAATGTGGCTCCCTGATGTAATGTTGCTATGATTTCTGACCCGCCCATTAAATCCTGAACACAGGTTTTGAAACGGTTTGGGGCCGAGCTCCACAATTGAATCCTGAATGGTTGAACGCCTTTGACATGTTTTAAGGAAACACATCTGTGACCTGTTTAATGTGTTTAGAGGAAATGGCTGAATTTGCTTTACACAGACTTTAAATACGAATGCATCAGACTTCAATCTCAAAAAGAGTTCAATCCAAAAATTAACTTAATATATGTCAAGTTGAATTCAGATTATTTAATTGACCAGATTACAGTTGTAATCCAATCCATTTGGATTATTATGAGTCTAATGTTTTCAGGGGACCTCAGATTCTGTTGTTTATCATAAAGTGTTAGCAGTTAAATGAGCCACAGTATAAGCTTTCATAACTAATGCATAGCTCAGGTTTCGGTTTTCATTTCAGCAAAAGTTCACATAAAGCTTAATGTTCTCTATCAGACACATGCAGAATCAGAGACTCGGGGACACGGGGACAGCTTCTCCACAGCGGTCTCTGAATATGTTTGTGTTTATCAGAGTTCACCTTGACATTTGTGTTTTGGTCCGTGTAGTTGTACATCAGCTTCAGAACAGAGAAACCTTTCTCACAGGTAGACAGACCAGTAGACCACATTGAAGAACAGGAAGGAAAAGGGGAAGAGGGCTCGGGCGTACAGGTCAATGCGTTTAGCAGCTGCAGGTATGACTGGTTTGGGAGGGGGAGGCTTCTTGTTGGCCTTGTTTTGGGACTTGAGCGCTCCTGAAACCTCCACAGGTTTACCGTAACAGTCGAAGTTAGACAGCTCAAAGTCTCGAGGTAGAGATCCCACAATGCTGAAATCATTAGAGCGAAGGTCGGACTTGGAGGTGCACACCTTCTTACAGCGAGTTTCCACCACCTGAAGAGATAGAGGAAGAGTGGAGAGAGGAGGTCTTCAATGATTTAATGAAAACCAATCCTGAGCTCTAAAATCTCAAACTCAGTAACACTGTTTCCTCTGGGGTGGATAATGTGTGGATGATGTTATGGAAAGTTATAGCTCATGCCATTAACATAGTCAGGATGTTTGCTGAATACATGAAGTCATCCTTAAAAAGTGCACTTTTCTTTTTATTAATGTGTTGCTGTCTTTCTCATCAGTCTGCTTTGGTTTTAGTTTCTGGTGTGGGAGTTCCACAGGGCAGAGTGCTGGGCCTCTTTTCTTTGGTTTTGATCATTTTCATATTGTGTCAGTGAGAGTGCTGGTGGCCAGGTGCATTTACCTGCAGGGTGTTAACATGAATAGGTGTTCCTCCAGTTCCATTCACTGTGTTGTTATTTTTGTTATTGGAGGGTTTCTTCCCTTCTTTCTCTTGCAAAGCTTTCTCCTTCGTTGCCATTTTAGCTTTTTCCTCTTCAATAAGTTTGGGACTGTTTAAAATCACCTGTGGGGAGAAATGAGATAAAGTCCTACTTTTCCCACATCAAATTTAAAAAAACTTAAAATTCAAAATACACAATTACTGGAAGTCAACCTTCTTTCATTGGACATTTTGAAATATTCCCTTAAACCCCCAAAGGCTACAGGAACTCTTTCCTGTTCCCTGTGGCTTTGTGGAAGCAGAACTCCAGCTTCAGTTTGGCCTTGACGTTCCACTTCCACAGAGCCACACCATCAACTTCATGTCCAATTAAAGCCAGTTCAGGTTTGCTACTCCAGTTAAAAAGCTCCAAATTTTGGAACTTGGATTTATTTTGTTTTCTGTACCCGAATTTACAGATAAAGAAGAGATTAAACACAAATTAAAAAGCTTAAAAAAAACTCTGTAAATGTGAATTGAACTATACATGTTAAATACAGGAGTAAATCATTCTGTTACCATGTGTTGTTCTTACAGTGAAAATAAGATTCTAAAAAAAGAAGATAATTTAATTAAAAACTAAAGTCTGTCTTTATATACTACATTCATTCATTCATTCTACATATTCATGGGTTTCAGTCATGTGACTTTTTCATTGCAGCCACACCATCTTTATGACTGCAGTGCTCTCAGGTGGCTGCTCTGCTCTATTCAGTCAGTGGGCAAAAAATGCTCATCAGATCAAAAATCTCATGGTTCTGCTAACAGAAGGTGATGTTGTTTCCACAGATGAGATACAATCTTCAGTTTGGAGCCTCACTTACACCTCAGTCAGTACGTTTAGATGCACACAGCAGTCTGACTAAGGTCAGAGCTCCATCATAAGGTCACAAAAGGGATAAATAAAGTTATACCATCACACTGAGAGAGAAAACATGGATCCAACTACAACATGTGTGTGTGTGTGTGTGTGTGTCTGACCTGCACCACAGCGTATTCCACCAGAGATGAGAACCCAAAGAGTAAACAGGCGATAAGCCAGATGTCAATGGCCTTCACATAGGAAACTTTAGGAAGCTCTGAAGCCAAGGACATGCTCTCACTGGAGAGAGACAGGACAGACAGGATACCTGCAGGACAGGTGAACACATGAACCTATTAACAGACAGACAGGATACCTGCAGGACAGGTGAACACATGAACACATTAACAGACAGACAGGTGGGGTCTGATGGTTGTTTTCTCCAATTATAACAAATAAAACATGAAATAAGAGTTTATGTTAATGTAATATTTTAATGTTAAGGATGGTTTAATATGAACAAAATAGGACTATTATCATAAAACATGTTTTTTAATGTGAGGATAAAACGGTCTGTTTCTTTGAAATATTACTTATTATCATCTCATTATCATATTTTTTATGTTATTATTATTAAGTTTTTTGATGTCACTATTGTTTAATGTTCATGTGCCGACCATGGCTGCAGCCTGTTCCAGTTACTCCTCTCTTCTCTTTTTTCTTTCCATTATTTTGCTCTGTTCTTTCTTTCTTTCTTTCTTTCTTTCTTTCTTTCTTTCTTTCTTTCTTTCTTTCTTTCTTTCTTTCTTTCTTTCTTTCTTTCTTTCTTTCTTTCTTTTCTCACTTGTCAGATTTTTCTTTGGCAGTTTCCTCGAGCTCTTCCTTTCTGGACAGCTAAACAGCTCTACTGCCGTTGTTGATGCAGTTGTTCATCAGCCCAGCTATGTTTACACTGCGATGCAGAGGAAGCAAAAACTAGGAGCAAAGAGATCAGGTGCAAGACTATGGAAGCTTCTGGAAAGGAACAATAAGCCATATCAGTGGCGTAACACGTCAGCTCTGAGCCCCAAGAGTCAAAAGTTTATGACAAGAACAAACTCAAAAACAAATGTGGCGACTGTGGCGGAGGTATTGCTAACATTCTTCTTACATAAAAGACAAAACTGGAGAAGCAACTTCCTCACCAACTCGCTAAATTTTTCTTTCAGAAGTTCCACCATTGTTATTTCTTCTTTGTTGCTGTTTCTCAGTATGCGTACTTCAGCAAACTCCTGGTCTTATGGACTAATGATACATCGTTAATCAATGCCAAAATTCTGTTCCAATTCAAAATCCGCAACAAAACAAATTCAGTCAAAGTACCCAGATGTGGACTGACCCTGCCCCTTTTACCAAGTCTGCTGTTGGATATAACTTGCGCCGTCCAGCAAGAAACTCAAACAATGACGGAGAGAACGGTTGCTGCCATGTAAAAATATGAATGAGATGCTTATTTGTGACAGAATTTTGTTTGAAACCCAGAAATTTTGGATGAGTTGAGTAAAATTATACGTCAACAATCTGCTGGCAATGCAAGCGGATGTGTCGAGTAGGTACGGAGAAGGGGATGCTAGCTGCTGCTGTTCCAACAGTGGCAGAATTGTTCTGCGGACTCCCGTACCTCTGAAGTCCAAATTCTGGAATGAACTGACCAAGTCTGAACTTTCAGAGAATGCAAGCTCAAACTTCTGAGCTTTGAATTGAGAAACAGCAGCACTGCCCCCATGGTTTCTGGTGGTACTGCTCCGTTTGGTCTGTATCCGTAAGCTTTATGGAAACGTGCAGGAATATGGACGAAATGAACGCAGAGCGCTGACGGAGCCTTCTGTCCGTATCCCCATTTAAAGTTGAGCATAAATGGGTCAGAGGATGAATGAGCTAACAGGACCAGCAATGACTCAGAGGCTGTTTCTCAAATCTTGTACTTCCATACTTGAAAAAAATGTAGCACACTTTGATTTTTCTGGTGCACTCAAATCGGTCAAAAAGTTAAGTGTGGAACACTGGACACTCCTCACCCTCAGTGGCCGCCCCTTCTGGGCAGGAACGGATGAAATGATGGATGACTGTTGTAATCAGTGAGAAGCAGAAGAACTCCTGTGAACAGCTGTGGATAAATCCTCATTTCCAGTAAGTGCAAAACAGCTGTGTTTGATTTGAGACAACACTACCCTGTCAAAATGTGTACACTGCTCTAGTAAGTGCAGAGTGTACACGCTGTACTTCATTTAAGGTGCACTTATGGAAGTATTATATTTGAGATGCAGCGAGACAGAGTTTGGGGATTGCAGTATGAGTGTGAGTTGAATGTTCAGACTGACTTTAATGAAATTTGAAAATCTCTCACCCAGCGGGACTCGAGCAGCTGATGCATCAGGGTTAATCCAGAAGGATAACCATGAGAGGACGACGATGAGCAGAGTGGGAGCGTACACTCCCATCATGTAGAATCCAACCTGCCGACGCAGAGTGAAGATCACCTCCACACAGGTGTAATAACCTGAAAACACAGAGGTCATACAGAATATTCCTCCATATTAATGATATAAAAACAGGAGGAACACAATCATTTAAAATCAGTAATTATTGGATGTTAATAAAAAACTCTTTAAAGGACTTGATGTGGACATCAAGGCTTAAAACCATGTTTGAGTCTGCTGCAGGGAAAAGTTATCACTTCTTTATTTGAATATGTCAGTTCCTCATATTTTAACTCAAAATCTGAGTTCATTAAGCCTAAGAGAAAAAATAAAATAATCAAAAAAAATGCTTCCTATTTATTAGATTAAAATAAAAACTCCAATAATAATTTTTTTTTAAAAATCACTTCAATTTAAATTCATTAGCTTCAGCATAATTGCCTAAGTTATATTTCAAAGTATTCAGAAAAAAAAAACACTTTTTATGTATATTTATGATTTTTTAAAAAAAATTCTATCTATAATATTATGTTAATAATGTTATGTCAATAATATCTATATAATAATTATTAGTAGTCAATTTATTATTTTTTATTTCTTTGACTTAGGCCATTACGTGATGAGGTTAACGAACTTTGTTAATATATATAAATTAATATAAAAGCAAAACAAGTGTCATCAGGGGTCCTGTGAACAGCAGATCTATTTTATCAGGATTTATTTATCTATTTATTGATTGATTGATTGCTTCAATTCATGGATGATCATTAATAATAATGGCTCACCTGTTCCCTGGTAGTATTTGGTGCAGTTTCCATATTTGATGTCTTCTTGTTTGATGTCAAACTGAGGCAGAGCGATTTCATCCATCTGGACCGGATCAGACTGCCACATGAACACCAGGTCACTGGTCGTATATCCGACTATGAAGAATACACATAAACTTAAATGTATTAATATTATAAACAATCAAAAAAATAATAACAATAATATAACAACTATTAGGAAACTTAGTCTTTAATGATCAAATCAGGGTGGACATCAGGTCAGTGGTCATATTTAACAACAGATTTAAACACATATAATCAAATTTATTATCATGTATATAAAGAAATAAAAACACAAATAAAACTATTATAAAGAAACATTATTATCTATTACAACAAAACCAGGGTGGACAGAAGGTCACTGGACATAAAACCAAATTAAATATGAAATCAAAATATTAATTTATTTCATTATCATGAAAAAATATCTGATAAGATTTATACATATTAAAAAACATAAGAGGTGAAATAACTTATAGGTGGGCTGTCAGTTAGGGTTCAAAATGAACATACTTATTTTCATTTTAATAACATGCTTTTTGCACGCTGTGGTTAACCTGCTGCTGCTCTGATGTAAAATGATAACACCACTGAGTTTTAAATTCATTTCACTTAAAAAAAACTCCAGACACTCACAGACTACAGTTGACAGGTAAACGCAGGTGCACTTTGTGTCAAACAAAATGAAAATGTCACTGAAGTAATTTGTTTTTTTGTTTTGTTTTTTTTTTCCTCAGTCACCACTGAGGAAGACTTGGTTCTAAGGGACCACCTTAGGTTAGGGTGCTGTGACCTGTCACATAGTCTATAAAAGATCATCTGGTGTTAAAAAATAAATTAAAATAAATAAAATTATGTTTTGGAAAGTAAATGATTAGGTTTAAAAAAACAGAGTTGCTTGCCCAGCATCTGTTCGAAGTTAATAATTTCCCGTTCTTTGCTCTTTGTAATCATTAGACACTTTTTTTGTTCCCTACACAACACAACAACACAAAAAAGGCCAAAAACTTGCACATGGCTTCACAGCTGTGTTTGTGGGTGGGAGTTATTTGTGTGGTAAGTTATAGTCTGTTACAGAGTCAGTAATGTGGTTAGTTATACAGCTTGTTATTTCTTTAATCATGTGGTTTTGTAGTTAGTGATATGTTTATTATTTATGTGTTTGTTTATATAGTTAGTTTGATGCTAGTTATGGTTATTATTTCTGTAGTTAGTTAAGTATTTACCAATGCAGTTTGTTATATAGTGACTTTTCATAGTTGGACATGTAGTTAGTTATAAATTAAGTTTTATTAATGGCTGATAAATGCATCCGCTCTGCCTCCTTTACTGATCTCCTTTAATCCATCACAACTAATAATACACACTGTGTTTATGTGTGTGTGTACTTACAGCTCTCAAGCTGCATCTTACACAGCTGTGTGTCCATCGGGAATAGAGTAAGATCCAACGGACAAGAGAGTGTCACTGACAACCTACACACACACACACACACACACACACACACACACACACACACACACACACACACACACACACACACACACACACACACACACACAACAAACAAACAAACAAACAAACAAAATAGTGGACTGATTAAACTGGATCTGTTGTGTATGATCTGTTAGATTTATCATAATCCCATTATAGGCATGCTTGAACATAGAGAGGTGGATTCTGGATCCTGTAGTTTGATTGTTAAAGAAAAGAAATATGAGTCCTGTACTTTTTTCTTTTCTTTTCTTTTAATTAAGCTTTTTATGCCTTTAACTGGAGAGCAGGAAACAGGGTGAGAGTGTGGAGTGACATGTGGGAATGGCGCCATAGGCTGGACTCCGACTCGGACCACCCATGTGAGGGCTTTCCTCATGTGGAGTGCAACGTTTATAAATTAATGAAGAGAAGGTTTATGGGGCGTGCAGTCTAATAAACTGATGAAAGGGAGCATGACAGGTCCTGAACTTTAAAAAGCTGACAAAGAGGGGAATCATGGTCCCTGTAGTTTAATAAAATTATAAATAGGAGGAGGATTATGGGTCCTGTCATTTGTTAAACTCCTGATGAGAGGGATTTTGGATCCTGTAGTTTAATAAATTGATGAAGAGGAGTACCGTGGGTCCTGTTATTTGATAAACTGATGAAGAAAAAGTTATGGGTCCTGTTGATGAAGAGGAGGATCATGGGATGTGAAGTTTAATAGGCCAGTGGAAATGAGGGTCATGGGTAATGTGGTTTAATGAGATGAATTTAGGACAAAGGATCCTGTAGTTTGATTTAAAAAACAAAACAAAACAAAACAAAACAAAAACAACAGATCATGGGTTCTCTGGTTTGATGAACTGATGAAGAGAAGGATTATGGGATGTGTAGTTTTATAAACTGATGAAGAGGATTATGTGTCCCCGTAGTTTATTAAACTGATGGAGATAAGGATTAACCCCAATTTCCCCCATAAAATTTGTAAATGTAAATCAATATGATCCAGATATTTAATAAATAGAAATCAATTGAATTTAGATAATTAGTAAATATAGATTAGTTCCACCTAATTAATTAGTAAATCTGAATAACTTCTTTGCAGATATTTGGTATATCAAAAATGATTTTTTTTTCAGATACAAAGTAAATATGAATAAGATTTGCCTGTAAAACTGATTTGAATATACTCAACATTGGTTAAGTTATTAGTTTAAATTAACTTCATTAAATGTATAGTTTTTAATCAAGGTAAGTTATCAAAATCTTTTCACATATTTTGTCACTTTGTTGCCTTAATTTTTTTGAGTAAACTTTTTAGAGTGTAGTGTTACCTCATGCTGATCAGCACGTCTCCGTTCCTGAAGATGAAAAGCAGGATGTTGTCCTGCGTCACGTCATGGAAGTTGGCGTTCTTCTCGTTAGCGAAGAACAGGTCAGGTTTCCACAGACACTGGAACATGTTTGGATCCACGGTCAGAGCTTCACTCTTAAAATCTGTGGGCAGCCGAAGACGAGGGTCGTTCCACCGCTGACGGAGGAAGATGTTCACCCTGTAGTCCTTCAGAGAGAGCGTATGATAACATATTATTATACATTTATTTACGGGTTCAGTCTGAAGTCCTAACTACGTCTTTTTTGCGCCATCATTTTATATACTGAACGAAAATATTAATGCAACATTTTTGTTTTGCTCCCTGTTTTCATAAGCTGAGCTCAAAGAGCTGAGATTTTTTTCTATGAACACAAAGTCCTGTTTCTCTCAAATATGCTTCATTAATTTGTCTAAATCTGTGTTAATGAGCACTTCTCCTTTGCCAAGTTATCCACCCACGTCACAGGTGTGGCATATCAAGATGCTGATGATGATTGTACAGGTGTGCCTTAGGCTGGCTGCAATAAAAGGCCACTCTAAAATGTTTTATCAGAGTTTCATCAAACAGCACAAAGCCACAGATGTCACAAGTTTTGAGGGAGCATGCAGTTGGCATGCTGACAGGACTCAGGAGGAGTATCCAGTGGAGCTGTTGCCTGTGAGTTGAATGTTTATTTCTCTAAGCTGTCTCTAAAGGCATTTCAGAGAATTTGGCTGTACATCCAACCAGCTTCACAATGCAGATCATGTGTAACCACACCAGTCCAAGACCTCCACATCCAGCATCTTCACCTCCAAGATGACCTGAGAGCAGCTACCCAGACAGGCCGCTCGAATGGATTCATCACTCATTGCAGGGAGGATGAAGATTTCCCTGACTTCCTCACTTTCTACTGGATAATACACTGTATGAAAAGTGGGATTTCTGGCAGCTATCATCCCTGAGAATTGCTGTGGAATTCCAGATCCCAGAAATTCACAGTAGGTCCGTACATTTACATGCAGCTTCAGAAATCAGACTATGAGTTTAGTCAGCGTGAGATCAGGCTATTAAAATACATGTAAACAGCTCAGCTGGGCTGAATAAAGACTGAGCATAGCTCAGTAGTTGGATTCAGCAGGACTCTGCAGGTCTGGGTAATCCTTGGCATTCAGCCAGAAGAGGAAGTAGGTGACCATGATAAATAGAGTTGCTGCACTCATACAGTCTGTGGCTCCAACACAACAAACACACACCATGACACATGAATAAAAACATGAAGAGCTACAGCTGCATCCATCTCAGCCATCGTGGTTAGAATGTTGTTTTCTCTTCAGGTGAACTGAAACTAGTTTGATACACACGCAGCTTCACTCATCAATAAAGGACACAGCGCCACCTATTGAAGCAGAGTGAGACGTTCTCAGCCAGAAGTCTGCTTGTTTGTTTGTGAAGATTCCCCTAAAAAAGTAATCTTATGCTCTGAAACACAGAGAAAAAAAAATCTGTGTTTACATGGAAACGCTGATGGACTGAAAACGTAGTATGCATACCAGACCTGTAGGTGGTGATATAACTATAGTCTTTTGGTAGTCTGCCACCGAAGTAGAGGTGGGCTGATCATCTGGTGTGTATATTAAATGTGTCTTACCCATAGACTGTATAATTAATGGACATAGTCTCCGCGATGTCACCCGTCTGTTACTGAAACAGATTTAAGAAGCAAACCCACCGGCGCGGCCATATTGGAAATGAGGCGGGCTTTGAGTCTCCACAGTAACAGCCATAGGCCATCAATCAGTCACATGAGCTGAGCTGTGCCTCTGACTGGATGAACTGGTGATCTTAATATCTTCTAAACTGCTGTGTTAGAAAAAAAATTCACCCCTGTACAGTGCATGCTGGTAGTGAAATTAACAATTTAAACATGTTTATTTCTGCTGTGAAAACGGCTTTTTTTGGCTTGGTGTGTTTGTGACTTCCGGTACTTCTGGAGCCAGCCTCAAGCGGACACTCAACAAACTGCAGATTTTAGCACTTCCGCATAGTCTCATATTTTCAGACTGGAGGTTGCCGCTCGGTCTTATCTGAGTGCAGAAGTGAAGCAACAGATGCACATTTTGTTGAAAGGCAGTCAGCAGATTCAGCGGCACAAGCACAACATGGCAGTCTGCCATTGAACTGTTGTTGTTGTCTGGTTTGTGCATGGCAATTAAAAGTTCCCACACCAAAAGTGGAATGTGCACACACAAAGCAGAGCGTGACATCAGGGTTTCCATTGAATACTTCGGCTTGCTGTTTACACAATGACGGAGGCTGTGGTGCTTCAAGAAAATTCCACTCTGGAGAGCGTTTCAAAAACATTGTGTTTTAGGTCTGCTAAAACGCCGTTTCCATGTTATGTGATGCCAAAACACAACAATCTTGGATCCGTTGTCATGTAAACAAAAGCATGGTCAGTAAGACCACCTCAGTTAATGCTTTCAAATGAAAAAGGCAAAATCTTTCCCGAGTTTATAGCCTGACGTGTCAGGTTTCACAGAGCAGACTGATAACTGATGGTCAGAGTTTGATAAGATGCTTTGAAGACTTTACTTTACTTGAGCAAGTCACTACATTTATGTGCTTCCTATTTAGGGGAGATACTGATGTAATTTCAACACGTTTTTCCCAGTCTCACTGTCTACTGCTACACCACTCCACCATGTTGAGTCAAATTTGTTTTGTCACTCAGCACAGCTGAGAGAGGCATACCCCAAAGGGGAAATGACAAAACCTCCTACTCTCTATTGACACTACAGGCAGACATCCTGCTGAAGTCGAGGGCACCTTGCCTGAACCGGCATTTGAACTGGTGACCTTTGTTCCGTGAGGCAACAGCGGTAACCACTGTACCACCGTGCAGCCTCTATGTATTATTTTAGTGAAATTCGATCCCTTTGACTTGGTCATTTGAAGAATAGTAGCTCACATAACAAAGAAGTTTGGGCACCCCTGCTCTACATTATATTCAGTGTTTCTGTCTGTGACCAAACACAGACCATGCTCTCTGATCAAACCTTTCATTTATTTCCTTTAGATGAAAACTCACACCTTCTCCTCCAAATGTTTACACTTTCCTTTTGGATGTCTGGATGTTTGAAGTTTGGACATCAGGATTATGCTGTTTATAACCTTTGTTCATTCATTCATCCATCCATACCGCTTATCCTGTTCAGGGTCTTGTTCAGTGACCTTAGACAAGTTCTAACCTCTGATCCACTTACCATGGTCGTCTCCTGGATGGAGCCAAAGCTGTTTATGAAGATGTTCACTTTGGACTCGACAGGGATCCCTGAGAGAGAGAGAGAGAGAGAGAGAGAGAGAGAGAGAGAGAGAGAGAGAGAGAGAGAGAGAGAGAGAGAGAGAGAGAAATCAGGGTTAAACAGAACACATATTTTAGGTTTCACCTCTGTGAATCTGTCAAGCTGTCCATCACTGTCCAATGGTAGGTTGTAGGTTGTGGAGAACAGCAGCAGGAGGAAAGCCGTCTGAACACATAATGAAGCTCAGAAAATGTTCCTCTCAAAGAGCCAAAAGCAGAAAGTTGAAGATTAGACTGGTGAGTATTATAGCTGACTGGAGGATTGGGGGATTGGGGGGTGGGGGGTTATATTGATAGTTAAGTACTTTAGGCAATGGTAACTTTTGGAGTCAGTATGATTAATTTTAAACATTTTACAAGAAAAGATAACTATAAATATAACTAATTATTTTAATACATATAGAAAATAAACATTAAATTCTTTAAAAAATCATTTAAATTGATGTTGAAACCATAAATGTATCAGTTTTTGAAAATACTCTGTCCAATTGGGGACAAAAAAACCCAATTGGTTGATATTATTCCTTTTATTCTAATGTGATTCTGTATTTCAGAAGTGAAAATATTTGGAGAGTAAAGACATTTGGGAAAAGCTAGAAAATATAATGTGAAAGTTGACTGTTCTATATCAACCTCATTTTGAATGAAGTTTGGATGTTGTGTAAAAAAATCAGAATACAATGATTTGCAAATCCTGTTTAACCTATTTTCAATAAAATACTGTAAAAAGACATCATATTTATTGTTCAAACTGATAAACTTGTTTTTTTTTTGTTTTGCAAATATTCACTCATTTTGAATTTGATGCCTGCGACACGTTCCTAAAAAGCTGGGACAGGCTCATGTTTCCACTGTGTTCCATCACCTTTCCTTTTACACTCAATAAGTGTTTGTGAACTGAGGACACTAATTGTTGAAGCTTTGGAGGTGGAATTCTTTACCATTCTTGACTTATGAACAACTTCAGTTGATCAACAGTCCAGGGTCTCTGTTGTCATATTTTGTGCTTCATAATGCTCCATACATTTTCAATGGGAGACAGGTCTGGACTGCAGGCAGGCCAGTCTAGTACCCGCACTCTTTTACTACGAAGCCACGCTGTTGTAACAGGTGCAGAATGTTGCTCCAAAACCTGTATGTACCTTTCAGCATTAATGGAGCCTTCACAGATGGTCAAGTTAGCCATGCCATGGGCACTAACACACCCCCATACCATCACAGATGCTGGCTTTGAGACTTTGACCTGAGAACAATCCAGATTGTCCTTTTCCTCTTTGGCCTGGAGGACACCACGTCCATGATTTCCAAAAACAATTTGAAATGTGGACTCGTTAGACCACAGCAGACTTTTCCACTTTGCATCAGTCCATCTCAGATGAGCACGGGTCCAGAGAAGCCGGCGGTGTTTCTGGGTGTTGTTGATATATGTCTTTGTCTTTGCATGGTAGAGTTTGAACTTGCACTTGTAGATGTAGTGATGAACTGTGTTAACTGACAATGGTTTTCTGAAGTCTTCCTGAGCCCACGTGGTAATATCCTTTACACAATGATGTTGGTTTTTAATGCAGTGCTGCCTGAGGGGTCAAAGGTCACGGGCATTCAATGTTGGTTTTCAGCCTTGCTGCTTACGTGCAGAGATTTCTCCAGATTCTCTGAATCTTGTGATGATCTTATGGACTGTAGATGATGAAATCCATCAATTCTTTGCAATTGTACGTTGAGAAACATTGTTCTTAAACTGTTGGACTGTTTGCTCACGCAGTTGTTCACAAAGTGGTGAACCTCGCCCCATCCTTGCTTGTGAATGACTGAGCCTTTCAGGGATGCTCCTTTTATACCCAATCATGACACTCACCTGTTTCCAATGAACCTGTTCACCTGTGGAATGTTCCAAACAGGTGTTTTGGAACTTTCCCATTCTTTTGTTTCCACTGTCCCAGGTTTTTTTAGGAACGTGTTGCAGACGTCAATTTAAAACGAGTGAATATTTACAAAAAAAAAAAATCAATAAATATTTAGTTTGAACATTACATATCTTGTCTTTGTAGTGTTTTCACTTAAATATAGCTTAAACAGGATTTGAAAATCATTGTATTCTGTTTTCATTTACGTTTTATACATCTCATCTTCATTAGAATATAATCAGGTAATTTTGAAAAAAGAGTGTTTTCATTATTATGTCATCTCTCTCTCTCTTTCTCTCTCTCTCTCTCTCTCTCTCTCTCTCTCTCTCTCTCTCTGTGTGTGTGTGTGTGTGTGTGTGTGTGTGTGTGTGTGTGTGTGTGTGTGTGTGTGTGTGTGTGTGTGTGTGTGTGGGTCGGTGGACATCTGGATGGTTGTAGCTTTGAGCTTCATATTTAATGAAGCAAAAACGCTCCTCATGTTTCTGTTCCTGTCCTGTTTCATCTTCATCCCTCTGTTATGAGGATGATGATGATCAACCTTATCATCATCTTCATTGTCATTATAATCATCATTATCATCATCATCATCATTATTATAATCACCATTATCATCATGATCATCTTCAGATAGCGTCAGATTTACTTTAAAGCTGGTAGATCAATATCACAGTCAGTATTTTCATGCTCTGACACAGGCCACCACAGGCTGTGATCACCCACAGAGCCCTGGTTTAACATGAAACTTAGTGTCATTTAGCAGTGTCAACAGTTTGGAGCTGGATCCATAAAGTGAAACTTATTCCGATTTAGATCAGACCGGTTTAAGGGACTCCAGTAGCAAGCTGTGCCACAGTTTACAGAGGTTTGTACCGGTGCACTATGAAACAAAATCAACCCATATCTACTCAATAAAACTGAGGCAACAGATCACAATAAATATGAAAAATTAAATAAAACATTTCTTGAATTTGAGTTAATATAAATGATAGAAAATGTTAAGCAGCCGCTCATTTAATAAGTTAATTCTACTGAATTGATCTGAAAAAGTTGACTCTAAAATTAGTAAATACTGGTGATATTAATCAGATTTATCATATTAATGATTGCAGCAGCTTGTGTCTTTTTCGAACAATGGTCCACTTTCTCTTCATCCCATACAGTTTGGCTTCAGGGCCCAACACTCTGCAGAAACAGCTGTTTCTTTTTAGAGATGGTTCAAGCCATGGTTGACAAGGGAGGTGTTATTGGTGCTGTGTTCTTTGAGCTTTGCAAAGCGCTTAACCTGTTTGCACTCAAATGGTTTGAGTCATACCTAAAAGGTAGAAGCTGACACGTTTCTGTGAACAACCAACTTTCATCAGCTCTTAATTATGCACTGGGGTACCACAAAGATCGATACTTGTCCCACTTTTGTTTAGTTTATATTTTAATGATCTTCCGTAGGTTTTCCTTGACATCAAAACAAATATATGTGGACGACACCATAGTATATGTGCACGCCAAGACAAAACATCTGGCTGCTGCTCAACTAAGCAAAGCAATGAATCAGATAATCAATTAGCTAAATTGCTCATGCTTTCAGCCTAATGTAAATAAAACTGTAGGAAGATTTTTCACAAAAAGACAATGTAACATTGTTTCAAATACAACAGTTTCTGGCCATAACCTTAGGTTTGTGCTGCAACTTAAGTATCTGGGTGTTATTATTGATTCTAATGTCTCTTTTAAAGCACACTTAGACAAGTAAGAGGTCTGAAATGTACTGAGGCGCCAGACCATGTAATGAATTAAAAACAATGAAATCTTAAAATTAATTCTCAAATGAACAGGGATTCGGTAGAGGGAAGTGAGAGCGGGGATGATGTGTTCATGCCTTTGAGTTCCTGTTAAAAGATGGGCAATGATAATAGCGTAATGTAATAAGTGGTGGAAATGGGCCACATATTCTGGTTTAAGCCAGGTACTTACACCACTACAGCATATCACTCACTTTGGAAGGCAGGGCATTACTTTGTGGCTCAGAACCCAGTCCAGAAGGTGGGAGAGCTGGGTTAGATCAAACCATTTTAAGGCAAGGGGGGTGATGCTGGTTATTTAAAATGGGCTTGGATACTTTTGTGTATCACACAGAGGTCAGAGAGAGAATAGATTCCCCCAACTGGCAAGGCGATGTCTGTCTTCTTTTCATTCTTTTCATTTTTCCCCATCACATGGACACAACACAAGGTTTATAGTTAGACTGGCTCAACTTAAAACTATCAACATACAGGATTTAATGAGGTGGATGGGGGATTTGCACCATTTGGAAGCTTAATTCATGACAGAAGTGACAAAGTAGGGAATCGGGACCTGAGAGTTGGTTACCTTGGAAGTTGGGTCGTATTCGGGGATCGTAGCTGACCATCAGGCGGTTCAGGATGTTGGAGGTTGAGTTTGCTGGAACCTGAGCGAGATCTTCAGGAGACAGCTGACTGTTTGAAAAGAATTTAACATAAAAACTATTTATATTTAAATATTAGATTACTGTTAACATTTTACAGTTTTACATTTACAGGACAATAATAGTCTACTAAAAGTGTGTGTGTGTGTGTGTGTGTGTGTGTGTGTGTGTGTGTGTGTGTGTGTGTGTGTGTGTGTGTGTGTGTTTGCGCATGGAAATTAAAAGTTCCCACAACGAAAGTGGAATGCGCACGTGCATAAAAACAACAATCAGGGTTCTTAAAGTTTATCTCCAGCCTTTTTTTAATTTATAACAAAATTGTTCCTGAGACTTAAAGAATCAGAGTCACTGAATTAAACCTGCCAAATACCAAATACACAGATTATTAAGAGGAGAGCTGCTGTTAATAGACATGACTGAAGTCATGCCACATCATGTCAGAGTAGGGGGGGTATGCATTGGTATGTAGACATTAAGATGCTTGGTGTGTTTCCACGCCTCTATCTTAAACAGTTTTTAGTAGATTTCCTTCATCTGTTGATCCACAGTCAGGGCTCACAATCAGACCCTTCAGACAGAGAGCTGAACCAGTAACTCCTTTACTGGCTGTCATCTGGGATTTATAGAACTGTAGTTTTATATGTGACTGTCATTTTTAACATTTCTGTTCCTCTTCAGGGTGAAATCCTGCCGTTCAGCCTGTGGAGCATGCTTGAAACACCTCCACCAGTTTGAGTGAAATTTTAGTCAGACAGACACATTTACATGGATTTATAAAGTAAATCAATAGGTTCTGTTCCTAACATTATGTGAAGTAATCACAGAAAACAACAACTGTCAGAGATAATATCAGATAAATACATGAATGAATTACTGAATGAATGAATGACAGATTTTTGATGACTTACGATGGACAGACAACCTGTTTTCCTTTCTTTCCTTTCTTTGTAGATTTTCCTTCTTTAGCTGATGTCAGAAAACAAAAAAACAGAAACAGAAACAGTAGCATGACCAACTTCACCCGGGGAACCATGGTGCCTGAAAAACACACACAGATACCCTTTATGTCAAACATAATATCCATATATTTCATTCATTCATTCATCTTCAATACCACTTATCCTGTTCAGGGTCACAGGTGTCTGGAGAGGTGGGGTACACCCTGGACTGGTCTCCAGCCAATCACGGGCTGACACACAGAGACAGACAACCTTTCACGCTCACACTCACACCTACGGGCAATTTAGAATCAGCAGTTAGCCTGATGAGCATGTTTTTGGACTGTGGGAGGAAGCTGGAGTACCTGGAGAGAACATGCAAACGCCACACAGAAAGGCACACCGTGCCCAGATCGGGATTTGAACTGGCGACCTTCTTGCAGCCCCATCCATATATTTTATATAATAAATTACACAGATATATATACTTCATAGGACTTTATTAAACTACTTAACATGAATGAGGCTAATCAACTACATTACATGTCAGATGAACTGCCTGGTCCCAGAAAAAAAGGTGGAGCCTGCAGGTCTATGAGAGTCAGGCAGTGAATCTTTTGTCCCCTACCACGTCATGTGGGGGGAGGGGGGCTTTAGTCTTCACTATATGACTGCTATAGGCTCAGACGTCTTAATTCCTAGACTGCAGTTGGCTCAGACTTATTTCTCCTTTGAATGCTTTAGAATCAGGCATCTGAAGGTTTAGACTGCTATAGGTTCAGACTTCTTCAATCTTAGACTGCTTTGTGTTCAGACTTATTAGTTTTTTGACTTTCATAGACTAATATGTCTTCAATCTTGAACTGCTTGAGTCTCAGACTTCTTCATCTTTGATCTGGTTTTGGGTAAGATGTCTATTCTTCTACTGCAGCAAGGTCAAACGTCTTCAATCTTTGACAACTTTGGGCTCAGACTTTTTTTCAGTCTTTAACTGCTATAGGATCAGACTTCTAAAATCGGTGACTGCTTTAGATTCAGACTTCTGTAATCTTGGACATCATTCGGCTTGCACCTCTCTATTCTAAACCTTCTTTGGGCTTAGACCGCAAATGGTCTAACCTGACATAGTAAGGCTCAGACTTTTTTGTTCTTAAACTAGTACGGGCTAAAAAATGTTTAATTATTGGACGACTATAGGTTCAGACTTCATCATTTTTAGACTGTTACAGGTTTACTCTTATTTCTTAAAGCTCAGATGTTTCTGATCTTGGACTGCATTAGGACTTAGACTGCTTTATTATTGGACTGCTACAGGCTTAAACGTTGTCTCTCTTGGACTGCTGTAGGCAAAGACTGCTAATCTTGGACTGCTTTTGGATCAGATGTTTTCTTTCCAGGCTGCTATGGACTCAGGCTGTTAAAGGCTTAGACTGCCATAAGCACAGACTGCTAAAGCATTCTTTATTCTTGAACTGCTTTTGGCTTGGACTTCTATTTGCATAGACTGCTATAGACTCAAGCTGCTAAAGGCTCAGACCGTTCTGGAATCAAACTTCTTGATTCTGAGACTCTTGTGCTCTTGGACCACTATGGGCTCCTAAAACATCCTCATTCTTAGACTGCTATGGGCTTTGACTGCTAAAGGTTCAGACTTCAACATTCTTGTAATGCATTTGGGACAGATTTCCTAATTCGCAGACTGTTACAGGAGTTGGCTGCTATAGGCTGTGACATATACATTCTTAGAGTGCTATAGGCTGAGACTTATACATTTTATGAGTGTTATAGGCTCAGACTTATACATTCTTAGAGTGTTAAAGGCTGAGACTTATACATTTTATGAGTGCTATAGGCTCAGACTCCTTTATTCTAAAAATGCTGTGGGTTTAATGTTGTTTGTATGTTTCCCTTCCTGATGCTGTTTTGAGTTTTGAAAAGACCCCAAAACTGAGTGAGCGAGTTACATAAAAATATAAAATTAAATATAGATTTTTTATTTTTAAGTTTGAGGCTTTGCTAACATGTACCTGACATTTTTTATCTGTCTTATATTATCAGACTGAGTGCAGACTGCTCATAAACCTGTTTATCTCTGTCCAGACTAATGGCAGGTTCAGGTTTAAGTTTGATGTACGTTAAAGGTAAAATAAGACTGAATAGACTCTGAGAAGATGTGATGAAACAGAAGGTCCCACCAAACACACACACACACACACACACACACACACAGACACACACACACACACACACACACACACACACACACACACACACACACACACACACCATCAGCCTGGCATGCAGACTCTCTGAGAGAAAGTCCTGGGATGGGGGGCAGACTGCGGCGATACGATGACACAGCTCGAGGAGGCTTTTATGGTCACAGGCAACACACACACACACTTACACACAGGGAGACAAACAAACATTTTCTCTATATAGAGACCTACACACAGTCATATACTATACACAGGTTTAACACAGATCCGTTCATGCACAAGGACAAGCCTGAAGCTAATAATACTGTCCTGCAGCTGGAGGTAGAAAGATTCATTACTCTGCTTCTCAGCACACAAGAGTACACACACAAGAACACCAAGACAGATATGTAAATATTCACACACAGACACTAGCATAGCCATGGGAAACACACACACTAACACTAACACACACACACACTCTCTGTATGTTTCTTTAATTCTTACCTCTGGTGTGTCGGAGCGTCAGAGCTGCTGCATCACAGAGACGCTGCTCTGCTCACACACTGTGTCCTCTCTCTCTCTCTCTCCCTCTCTCTCTCTCTCTCTCTCTCTCTCACACACACACTCTTGCTCTCTTACTGTGTGTGTATGTGTGTGTGTATGTGTGTGTGTGTGTGTGTGTGTGTGTATGTGTGTGTGTGTGTGTGTGTGTGTGTGTGTGTGTGTGTGTGTGTGTGTTAGTCAGTGTGTGTAAGTCAGTGTGAGTCTGTGTGTGTTCGTTTATCTGCATCGCTCTGTATTGGAGTCCAAGTCTGTGCAGCCTGAGGGGGATGAGGACTGTTACTGACTCACAGGACAGAGAGCTCTTCAGTAGAGAGCTGATTCTTTTATCAGAGCAGACACCCGGGATGACAATAGCTTTATATTAATCTCTATTGTTAGTAATTTAAATAATCATCTCTGTTAACTCTTTGTATCTTTACTTATATATATATATATATATATATATATATATATATATATATATATATATATATATATATATATATATATATATATATACACATAAATAATCACCACTATTATCGTTATATTCGTATGACTCTCTATCACTATTATATCTATATATTTATATTCATCTCTATTATCTTTATATATCTATAAGATGTTTGTTATCTCTACATTTACAAACATTTATTAAACATATAAACATTTTTATATATATTTCTTTTCTCCTCTATTATCTTTATAAATTTATATTTATACACTGAAATATTCATTTCTAATATCTCTATACATTTATATTCATCTTATCTTTTTTATATATTTATATACTCCTTTTTTGCATTACATATGTATATCATTATCTATAAATCATATATTCTGTCATATATTCCAATAGAAAAGATGCAGTGTGATGCTGCTGATGTGGGCTTAAATCTGTCCTCTCATCACTCTGACTAACGTCCCTCTGTCTCCGGGGGACGTTCTGATGATAAACGTGTCCAAAGTGTTCTGACAGATTGTCCTGACACACCATTTCTCACTTCCTGTTTCATCATGACATCATCAGGTCACCGTGTCCTTCTTTTGAACTGTCCCATGTTTACACCTGCAGATGGTTTCACCTGTGTGACATCATTGTAAAAGCTCAGCTGGCTTCACTTTCATGTTCAAAGAGATAAATGAGATGATAATGATTTAATCTTGATTATAACCTCAGGCTCTCTGTCTGCTGATTTTGCATTATAATCTGAGATCAGACGTTCACTGATGAGGGGCTGGGACCCCTGCAGGTACTATAGGGTACTGCAGGGGGTAATATAGGTTATTTAATGTTTATTTGACATCAGTCAGATCCTAAAAAATAGTTTAAACATGGGATTAAAACAAATTTAAAACCAAGTTTAAACCTGAGGAAAAACCTGAGATTATCCCTGAGTTTGGAAAAAGAGCTGAAATCTGAGTTCAAAACACAGCTTTTTCGTGAGTTAAAAGGATAGATTAAACCTGAGATTAAAACAGATTTTAAAGGCAGGGTTGGTAATCTCATCCAGATACACATTACGTTATATTGGTTGGAATCATCAACATGTCTCCATGGGAATCAGGACATGATGTGTTTTGGAAAAGGAAGGAAAAAAGTCTACTATCTGAAGCTGCAGAATCCAATCCACTGATTTAAGGTGCAAAAATGAAAAACAATCCAAAGAATACTGACCCCCTGTAGGTTCACTTCCCCTGAGCGTACACCGGCCCCCTATCCAAAGCATGTCACAGAGGTTAAGAGGTAATCTCTTTATGGGAAAAACGGCAGAAAAATTACCAGTACTGTGTTTCCTGCATGGACTGTAAAAAAAATGGACTTCATCTCCCTCAGTTCAACCCATAGACTGTATAATTAATGGACGTAGTCTCTGCGACGTCACCCGTCTGTTTATGAAACAGATTTTCGAAGCAAACCCACCGATGCGGCCATATTGGAAATGATGCGGGCTTTGAGTCTCCATAGTAACAGCCATAGGCCACCAATGAGTCACATGAGCTGAGCTGTGCCTCCAATTGGATGAACTGGTGATCTTAATATCCTCTAAACTACTGTGTTAGAAAAAAATTCACCCCCTGTACAGTGCGTGCCGTTAGTGAAATTAAAGATTCAGACGGGAGACATTCTTTGTACCAGGCTGTAAACATGTTTATTTCTGCTGTGAAAACAGCTTTTTTTGGCTTGGTGTGTACATGACTTCCTCTACTTCTGGAGCCAGCCTCAAGCGGACACTCAACAAACTGCAGATTTTAGCACTTCCGCATTGTACGTGGACGTAGTCTCCGCGACGTCACCCGTCTGTTTTTAAAAAGGATTTTTGAAGCAAAATGGCTGGCGTGGCCATATTGGAAATGAGGCTGGCTGTGGGTCTCCACAATAACAGCCATAGGATGCCCAGCAGTCATGTGATCTGAGCTGTGGCTCTGATGGGATGGACTGACGAGCTTATTATTGTGGAAACTGCCGAGTCAGAAAAAAAATCATACCTTGTACAGTGCGTGCCGTTTGTGAAATTAACGATTCAGACGGGAGACATTCTTTGTACCAGGCTGTAAATGTGCTTATTTTGGCTTTGAAAACGGCTTTTTTTGGCTTGGTGTGTTTGTGACTTCAGGTACTTCTGGAACTTCCAGAGCCAGCCTCAAGCGGACACTCGAGGAACAGCAGACTTTAGCACTCCAGCATTGTCTCATATTTACAGACTGGAGGTTGCCTCTCGGCTCAAACTGAGGTCACCAGAAAAACTGCTCCCCCTGGTGGCTGGCTGCAGTACAAGACAAAAACTCTGTCTCTCCATTCATTCCAGATGGGATGTGGACAGACTTTAAAAAATTATTACACCTCATAGAAACATTTCTCACATCTGTATGCTGTGGTGATATTTAGATATTATTGGGCTGCATTGCGTTTTGGTCCCCTTTTTTTCTGAACTGTTTCTTTTTCATTAGTTATTAGAGGTTAAAAACTGGGTTTTACGTCTCATTTAACGATGATTGACAGCTGCCGTTCTTGTGTATTTTTTTCAGGAATAATAAAATACATCGGGTTAGTTAAGACAGTTAAGAAGATATTAGACTGTCTAAAGAAAAAAAAAAAATATTTTTGTTACCTGCTTCCATTCAAATTTTCCCAGAGTTCCTGGTAAGTCTACTACGCAGACTCTGGCTGCACAATGGCTGCCAACGGCGGCTCCCGTGACGGAGGTTTTTGGCTTCAAAACCGTACAATGGTACAAGGCGGAGCCACTCTTTCAATTTTATATACAGTCTATGGTTTCCTGGTAACCGGTTACCCTGCTAAACAGGGCAAAAACAGACAGGTGCAGACAGCTGCAACAAGAAAGAGTTTCAATAAATTCAGAGGACAAATGAGAGTCAACATCGATACAGCTTTAAAACCATGGAGAAGACTGAAGGAGGTTAAGATCTGGAAAAATGATGCTGTGGTCGCTCATTTTATGTAAGACTTGTAAGTTTGTATTTTCTGAAGGGGGAATTTTTAATCTTCGTGACATATGTAGCCACGTAGCTGTTTATGCAGTCATATTAGCGGGCTATAGGGCGCCCAAATGTCAGTCAGCTAAACTGTCTCTGATTGGGTGAACTTGCAATCTTAATATCTCCCAAACTTTACAGTGTGAGCTGATAGAGAAATTAGCTATTTAGATGGGAGACATTTTTAGTACCAGGCTGTTAACATCTTTATTTCTGATGTGAAAATGGCTTTTTGTGGCTTGATGTGTCAAGTAGACACACAACAAACTGCAGATTTGAGCTCCTCCACATTGCCTCATATTGTTAGACCAGAGGTTGCCGCTTGGGATTAAGGCAGTGCAGTATGAGGTGTCCTTAGGGATATTATTCAGAAATGCTCTCTCACAAACACATATGAAACTCAAATCATTCACACACACACACAGAGGGAGACAGAGAGAGAGAGAGAGAGAGAGAGATGAAAACCTTGCTCAGTGAAACACCCGTATACCATACTGAAAATGAAACTCATACACAACTAAAAATCTCTCATACACTGAACTGAAAACCACTTCACTAGTGTGTCACATACAGTGCATTCTAAAAGTATCACGCTCCTTTCACTTCAAGGTTCCAAGGATGAAGATGCTGGTCACCCCCTGTTTCCATCCAGGGGGACAGAGTAGACATTGTAGAGAATTACAAGTATCTGTGCATTCACACTGACAATAAACTGGACTGGGCAAAGACCACTGACGCCCTCTCCATGAAGACCAGAGCCGCCTCTATTTACTGAGGGTAGCTCACACCAACAGACTAAACAGACTGACAAAGCCAGAGATGTGGGAGTGAAGCTAAGCTGTTTTCCAAACCATCTACTCCACTTGCAGTACCTACTGATTTGACTGAAATTCAGTATGTGGTAGACAGTATGCAAAAACCTGCAAAATCTGCAGTATGACAAAAATTCTACTGATCTGGGAAAATTTCTCAGTATGCATCGGACCATTCTACCTGGGATCCTGTTTCCCACAATGCACAGCGCTAACGCTGTTTGTTTATGCAGGTAGCACTCAGGTTTAGGTGAATTACCTCCACCTCCTGGAATGAGTTGGCATAACAACTACAATACAACACTTCAGTTAAACGTCCATGATAAAGAAGAGCAGTGATGTGAAAGAAAAGCTGTTAAAACTTCACTTCCAGTCTGAAAAGGGGAGTTTACTTCTACAGATCCATTAAAGTCCAAATAAAACACTGATTAACTTTTTTTAATAACCATACCTGGATTCTGCTGTTTTATAACTTTTATGTCTTTTCAAAGTTGTTATTCATAAACCCCTTAGGACTCTGAAATCTCTCCTTGAATTTATTGTTTCTCTAAATTGATCTTAAATGTTGCTTAAACCATTGAAAATAACAAAATAACTCCTTATATAATAACTATGCTCTTCCCCTGCTTAATTCTTTTACTTTATTTTTAAATATATTTCCTTTCCCTTTAATTTAACTCGTCTGTTATTGTATTGGGGCTGCACAGTGGTGCAAATGTTAGTGCTGCAGTCTAAAAGCAAAGTCACAAGTTCAAATCTCTCATCCCCCAGTCTGCCTTTCTGTGTGGAGTTTGCATGTTCTCCCCGTGCATGTGTGGGTTCTTTCCTGGTCAGCCCTGTGATTGGCTGGAGACCAGTCCAGGGTGTACCCCGCCTCTCACCCTAAGACAGCTGGGATAGACTCCAGACACCCTGAACAGGAGAAGAGGGATAGAAGATGGATGAATGTAATTGCTGTATCTTTACCGCTGATTATTCATATAAAATACTCTATCAGGCAATCTCTTTAATATTTAATTAATCTCTTTAATATTAATGAGTTTTATTAATAACTGAAATGTCAAATTGTCCCAATATGTGTCACATGGTTTATTCTGGACTCATTTTGTTTCACGGAAATAATGTGCAATTATTAGTGTCC